>RJVU01018862.1:5213036-5324476 GCA_003731715.1 Anabarilius grahami
CGTTTTTTTGTCTTTTTTTTTTACTGTGTCTCTTTCATTGAAAAAGCAATCATGCGTAAAAGGTATTATATTTATATTTTATTTTAGCATGTAAGCACTTGGATCGTAGATGGAGGAGACCATTTACAGCCAATATAGGCAATTTAGTAAGGAAAAACATGTTTTTTAAAGGTTTTTCGACAGTTATAGCGCCACCTATTGCGCGATCTCCACCACTTTTTTGGGTGTCCTCAGAGTGTGCCCATACATATGCGTGTTCATTTTGGTGAAAATATCTCATTTCGTTTTGAAGATATAGACATATATATACGATAGCATAAAAAATGACCCATGAGAGACTAAGATTGGACTTTTTTGTCACTTCCTATAAAAATTTTGACATTTGGGCATTAACATCTAGTAAAACAACTTAGGTTCCGTGTTTCCTATGCTGGTTTCGTCTCGATCGGACTAACGGTTTAGAAGATATTCGCAAAAGTTTTTTAAGAGCTAAATCACAACGTATAGCACAAACCATAAACCTGGCAAGTCTGGTATCATTGGATTCGTCAAGGTTTCAGGAGTCTAAGGACGTGCCTCCCGTGAAAATAAGTCGACCAGACACAAAGTTATACACATTTTCATCTAAAACCATTAAAAACATATGTTTTTTAAAGTTTTTTAACAGTTATAGCGCCACCTATGGTCTGATCTCTATAAAAGTTGGTGTGCTTCTTTAGAGTCATATGCTGCATGTGCTCACTTAATTTCGTGAAGTTCTGAGTTTTTCTTAAGGATTCATAGGCTTTTGAGTATATTTGGCCACGCCCATTATGTAAATGACCCTGTTATAGCGACCCAAAGGGTAAAGTTCAACTTTTTTATGATAATTATTGATCTAGAGTGTCGAGAGAATTGTCCAGCACTGATTTGGTTCCGATCGGGCGAAAAAAAAACCTGGGACTATAGTTTGCAAGTTTTTTTTACATATTTGTGAATAATTAATGAATGATTTGATTGACCACATCAGTTATTGAGGCAAAGTTGTTCAGAATGAAGAGATCTATCAAATGATAAGCATATTTTGAAACACCACGTGATTACAGAGGCGTAAAACTCGTTAGTGCCAACTAGTGGCTGATTTCTTTCAAAATTCTTACAGACCTTTAGGACCATGAGTAGAACATGTCCACCGAGTTTTGTTCCAATCGGCCTCCCTTAACCTTGTCTAATAGGTGCTCAAACTTCATTGGCCAATGGCGGCCATGTTTTTTGAGATACGCCAATGTCCTGATAGAATATCATGCCCCCATGGACCAAGACACTGCATGCCAAATTTCAAGTCAATCGGACTAACGGTCAGGTGGTTATAGCCGTTTTCAAGTTTTTTTCAAGTTATAGCGCCACCTAGTGTCCAATTGATGCTTTTTTTTATTATCGTGACCTAAATTTTTGCCCCTACAGACGTGTACCGAGATTGGTGCAAATATCTCATTTCGTTCTCGAGTTATAGCCATTTTAGCAAAAGTGGCTCCGCCCTCATCGTTCGTTTTGGGGCCTCTTAGCGACCGTGAATCAAAATTTCAACGTTTTTTTGATAATTATTAATATTCAGACTCCAGAGAACATTTCTGCACTGGTTTGGTTCCGATCTGGCAAAAAAACCTAGGACTAGTTTGCAAAAGTAGGTTTTCAAAAAACCCAAAATACTCTTGAGCCAAGGATTCCAACGACATAAGACACTTGAGCCTAGGCCTAATGGTTCAGGAATTATGAACCATTTTGTACTTTTGACTGCTGTAGCGCCCCCGTCAGGCCGATCGGGGTGAGCCTTGGTGACGTTGTAGGCGGTATGAGTACTACCAGCCCTCAAAGTTTCAAGTCTCTACGACTTACGGTTTGGTCTGCCCGACCACTTTTAGGCGAGAACGCTGATCCTTGGAAAATTTAACAATTACAATAGGGTTTCTTAAACCCCTAATAAAAATAAGGGTTAATAGTTGTTGTAAATGTGCCTATAAACAATGGTTTTACTGGGGGAGGAGTCATTGCACGTTCAGGTACGTTTGGAATAGCGCCTCATCATATTGGAGAGCAATGAAATATGAAGCGAAAGACTGCAGGCTATAGACACATAACTGATAAAAAATAAAGAAAAAATGTCGTTTTCCATCTAAACATATAGATAAATGCATTAAACATGCACCTTTGACCGCATCTCATCTGCTTTTTCAGTTTCTCGCGCCACGTTTTAAAACGCTGTGTCAAGTTCAACTTCTGAAAACACGTCACCTGACACCCTGCACCCTTTACATGTTGTTTGCGTTTTAAAATCATAAGCGCGTTCCTTCATTTAGCTCACTACAGTATACATAGACGCGTGTACGCCTAAATGTCTATGAGACTGTAGTCGTCAAGTTTTAATAAACTGTTGTTCAAGGAGCTGATAAAGTAATAATAAAGGTGTTAAGCAAAATTGATAGGCTACTGTGCTTAGTAACTGTGTACACTTTTCAATGAGACCTTGTAAAGGTATAGTTTAAGGTAAAATGGAAAATTTAAAAAGTAAAATGCAATAAATGCAGGGTATTGAAGTTAAGTTATTGATGTACATAATTTTTTTCTTAGCACCCCCTTTAAACTGTTAAGCCTCCCCTTAGCACCCCCAAGAAAAAAATCCTGGAGCCGCCATGCTGAGTCACTCATATTGGTTCTCTTGATTTTTACAGAGCTTTTCAACTAATCCAAGATTTGTTTTGTTTTGTTTTATAGTCTCCTGCAATATTATATGTTTGTTTTACACATTAGTTTTGGAGATTTTGATACTCTATCTATGGTACTTGTTAATTTCTGAAGCTAAATCATGTTTTGATATGCACAGATCCAGCATTTAAATTACAGAGACGTATAAAATATGGGTCTAGGGTCTGTCTATAAGACTAGATACGTTATATACCTGTACACAGGGTTGGGGAGTAACAGAATACATGTAACTTAGATATTTATTTCATTTAAACATTAATGTAAACTGTAACAGGCAATTAATGTAAGCAGCAATTGTTGATTCTCTGACTCCAACACTGCAAAAGCATCCTAAGCTACAGTTCTCATATTCATACCCCTTGCAGAATATGCAAAATTTAACAAAATAAGAGGGATCATAAAAATTGCATGTTATTTTTATGTAGTACTGTCCTGAATGAGCTATCTCACATAACAGATGTTTAAATACACTCCATAGGCCAAAATAACTGAATTTATAAAAAATTGCCCAATTCAAAAATTTACATTGAATCTTAACCGTCTGTCGTTATACCTGAATGATCCACGACTGTTTTCATGTTTTGTGATATTTTATCAGTCCCTTGTTTGTCCCGAGCAGTTCAACTGAGCTGTTCTTCAGAACAATCCTCCAGGTCCTGCACATTCTCAGGTTTTCCAGCATCTTCTGCATATCGGAACCCTTTATAGCAGTGACTGCATAATTTTGAGATCCATCTTTTAACACTGAGGGCAAGTGAGTGACTATTACAAAAGGTGAAAATATTTACTGATGCTCAAGAAGGAAACAATGCATTCAGAGCAGGGGGTGTACACTTTGAACAGGATGATGATGTGTACATTTTTTTAAAGATTTTGTTTAAAGATTTTTTTTTCATTTAGGACTGCCCTTCAGAAGCTATTACTTCCAGGTTTCCCAGAAGAAAAAATAATTTCAATTTATCCTGTTCATGCAATTCAAAAAGTTCCCCAGCTCTTAATGCGTTGTGTTGCATCAGTATTTTTTGTAAAGGTTTTCTGCATTTTTTCCCTCAAGAAATATTGTGGAAAACTGATGTTGTTGAAATTAATATACAGAGGACAACCAAGTCCTATGTTTGGTGGACCCTTTGTGTTACCTTATTAGTATTCCAAAGTATTTAGATTAAGTTACAAAACTTGTGTAATATAAAGAAATACGTTACAAATGACTTTTTAAAGCATGTATTTTGTAATCTGTACTGAAATAGCCTTTAAAAGTAACCTTCCCAACCCTGCCTGTACATCCCACTAAACTTGGTTTCCCATGAATTTTTCCTTCCCCCAGAGGGCAATAGTGTCTTTCTAATCACACATAACATCATGGTATATCTATAGTCATGTCACAACCTTCTGTTTTTATCATTCAAAAACACTCCAACTTTAATTGAGATCACATTCAAAGGGTATAATGTTATATTTTTAGATTGTTTCCAACTTTGAAACAAAAGCCGAAAATAATGTTCTACCGTTTCAATTTCTTTTTCACAAAAACCACATGAGTTGTTCTCCGAATTAAATCTCATATAAAAAGCAATTGCGTAAATGTCATTCAAAATTTTGATATAATGTTAGAGTGCATTATAGAATCATTGTTTTCATGGGTGCTGTGATAGCCTTTATCACTCTGTTATATTCTCTAAATGGACACTGAAAGTTAAATTTATCACAAAATCTCTGTAGTACAACCAATTACCAAAATTATCCATCAAATTGTTGCTGTCAAACAGTGCGGGTGATCAGTGATGATGGGGAGATGACGAGGAAGTGAGTGCAGGTGTGGAAACAAGGAGGATGATGGGAAATGGAGTCCAGGACAGGAGGGAACTGTGACACAAAAGTGTTACTGTCCATATTATCAGATAAAGATGCCTTACAGTACACACATCAAATGTGAATTTAAGTTGCAATTGCTCAACAATAATTGTTAATTTACTAGCATGTTATTAGCTTGTATGTTTAATTGTTGTTCAGTTAGGTACTGTATAAAAAAGTTGTCGAAAATCTGAAAAGTTACTGGTCATTGTGTGCCAGGAAATTATCCTTTAGCTGTAACCCTGTAATCCTAAAACACAAAATGCAATGCATAATTTAAAACACAGTTAGAACACCTCTGAAAAATCAATACAGATAATACCTTCATATTGACACAGTACATTGTGCCCTATTTTTACGGACTTTATAGCACACTAACTAACTGCCAATACACTGCTTAAAACTAGAATTGTTCAGAATGTGTAGTTTTACAAGTTAATAAGAAAATGTATCAAATGTAGTTCAAAAATGTGTAACTGATCAATAATTCAATGTTGTTTTAAAAAATAAAAATATCTGATCATAAAGATGTTGTTTATATCACTTTTACAAATATAAAATGTTTATATTATTTTTAAACAACAAATCTAAATTAACATATTTCAAATATGTTAAAATAAATTTCAAATAATGAGTAATCTCATTGTGTATTCTATGCAATAAATTGAATTTTGCATCATAGTTACGCAATGACATTATCACGTAACGGCATCATAACGTTATTTAGCAACTTTTAGCAACAAATCAACCTGCCTTTATAGCAACTTCCCATGAAAATTAGTTGGCAAGAGTGGAAAGGATACCTGTAGTTTCATTTTCTCAAGGCAGCTGGTATCACCCAGAGCATATCAGCTAGCTCAATTCTACCACACAAAGTTTGATGTTAGAGACGGAAGACTAGTTTGACTATGTCCTGTGGTAGTACAGTACATTTAAGTGCTTTTCATGTAGGAGAAACTAGGGAGTGTTGTAACACCAGTTTCACCAATTAGAAATGAGCTACAGTGGTGAAATCACGATACATGGTCACCACCCTCCAGAGGCAAGAGTAGAAGTCTCTCTGAATAAATATAAAGAATTTACAGAGCACAAAATAATAATAACCAGGTCAAATAAAATGTAAATTTGGGTCTGATTTTTAATTTGATTTGATATCATGTTAATGGAGGTTAAATGAATGAGTTTCTACAGAACTGAATCGGCAGATTCTCATTTATATAGTTACCTATTAGGTAACACTTTACAATAACAGTACATGAATAATCATGAACTCATACCTGAATTAATAGTTATTTCAACATTCATCATGATTAGCTAAGATATGGCCTAATGAAGAGTCATCCTTAACTACGACAGGAGTCATAAGGATTCATGCATGAAAACAGCAGCCTTAACTACGCGTTAATACATGTTTGATAATTAATGCATTAACATTTAGGGTAAACTAAACCAAACAGTCTCTATAAGAAGGAATAATAAATATTTGGACTTTGAAATAAATTAAAAAAAAAATTTATTGTCAGAATTTAAACTACTGACATCAGCAGCTTCGTTATAAACATTACGGAAAGACACAGGATTAGTTTGTCATTATTTTCACTGATCCTCCTTATCAAACATATAAAATACTAAATACACTAATAATTTATCTTAAAAGGTCTTAATATGTTTTGTGACATTCTTTCCCATCAAACTAAACCTACTGTGACTTCCAACAGTTCCTGAGGAATCGGTTCCCAAAACAATAACCAAACAGGAAACATGAACTAAGGTCAGGGAAGGTTTGCTGGGATCAGATTCAGAAGTTCACGCTCCATCCAGACGCAGGCCGTGATCATACTGTACCTCCATTCTCTGACTTTTTGAAAAGTCACACAACATCACTTAACTGGGCTGAATACTTATATAGTTGTGTTAGTACATGTGTATTTGACAGTAAGTTAATGATAAATCATGAGTTGAATTTGGTAAGTAGTTAACAGTGAATTTATTAAGATGTGCCCCCTCAAGTAAAGTCATGACATAAATGCATTAACAAACCATTAGTTGATGTTAGTATATGGTTAGTTAATAATGAATTAATTATGATTGTGCCCCCTCAAGTAAAGTCATGACATAATGATGCACTTACAAATCATTAACTAATATATGAATAAACACTAAGAGTGCCATCCTTATTCCTTTACACCCCGGTACAAAAACACTAAAATAAAAAGTATTTGTATTTTATTTTTATTTATATAATTAAACATATATGGACTTGAAAGCAAGCCATAAACATACCTGTAAAGACACGCATAAGGCACATTTACATGTAAAATCGGGCGCGTCCACAAGCTAATGCTAATCAAAGCATATACATTTAAACGACAAAAATACAAATACAGTTAATAACTGCACATAACCTCCTGAAAATCCCAATAAAACATACATGTAAATATGTCTTTAATTATTAATTCGGTTTACCAAAGCAGTCAACATTTATTAGTTTAAAATGCAAGCATTACCGCTCGGAACACAACAAACGCGCCAAGAGAACATCTAGCGTGCGCCACTAATGAGTGTCCCACCAGAAACAAACCCTACATACTTTAGTTCCGGAAATAAACTATGACTATTTAGCTATATAAAAATCAGAAAACGGTTTAGATCAAATTAAATTTATTAGTGGTAGTTCGTCTATTTTCCACATTTGATTAGACGGATCTATGTAATTAATGGCTAAATAATCATGTTCCATTCTAATTATTTGTCACAAAGCTGCAGATGGCAGATTATGATATTACAGTGTAAATTATGACAGTATTAAATCACGTTTAATTCAAATTCAGAGTACTTCTTGTTTACTCTTATGGAGCCTGATTTATTTAGTTTACCCTAAATGTTAATTAATGCATTAATTATCAAACATATATTAACGCATAGTTAAGGCTTCTGTTTTCATGCATGAAATCTTATGACTCCTGTTGTAGTTAAGGATGACTCTTCATTAGTTCATGATTAGTTCATATCTTAACTAATCATGAGTTCATGTTGAAGTAACTATTAATTCAGGTATTAGTTCATGATTATTCATGTACTGTTATTGTAAAGTGTTACCTATTAAGATGTGCTTGAAGTATTTCTAGTCTCTAATTTCTTTCCCATTTCATTTAGCCTATTGTTATATAAATGATTTTTAAATGTTTCAAATAAAAGGGGGGTTCTGATGAATGCGTATATTGGATTGTAAGTAAACAAATGAATTAACATAAAAATGTACAATAATAAACAAATGGATGTACAAAATTGATATGCTTTCTAGTTTATGTGCTTTCTAGTGCTTTCTAAGTTTAGTCTACACTGGGTTATGTTGTATCAACAACACTCTTTGTACTTGACATTGATTTAAACCATTTGGTTAAAGTAGTAATCTAATAAACTAGTAAACTAGTATTTTCAGATAAATGCTAAAACATCACATTAAAGTTTAGAGACAAAAACACTTTAAAGTGTTAGAGCACTCAGTTAACTTATCAGATAGTAGACTGTAACTTACAACTTACCAGTTAGTAAACACCAGAAGTGTTTAGGGTCATTGTCCTGCTGGAAGACCCAGGACCTTTGACAGAGACACAGCTTTCTGATGCTGCCCTCCAAAATGTCTTGGTGATTTCATCATGCCATGGACAGATTAAAGGCTAGAGGCAACAACACTGCCAATTTGATTGAAAAAAATAGAAAAAAATTATTTTTTGGCCCAGACGTAAATAAAAGTGCAAGAGAATATCTTCTGATATTAATCTTCATGTGACAAGTGACATGAACTCATTAACTTTTCTGATGGCTCAGGTTTGAATTAGATTAGGGAAATAACAGAAGCAGTTCTGAGAAGTCTGATCTCTTCAAGTGGGGGATTAGCTGGTTTCATTACACACTATCTAGGCAAACACGTCAGGCAAACAAAGTAATTAAAACACATCAGTTTCTGTTTGTCCTGTCCATTTAAACAGGAAAGCTAGGCAAACATCTTTTACCCTAAGTCATCTGCCTTATTTCTGTGTGATCAATGTGTCATAGCATACAGTCACTGAAAAAGATTGTAGAAATTAAATGCTAAACCCACATTGCATACCAGATGCATTTATACACGAATAAACATTACATATATTTACAGAATAATCACCCAAAATTAATTGATAAACTGTGAACACTCGGATAAGCGCAACTTGCGGGAAATGTTTGGCTGAAGCCACCTCTGCTAAATTATGTGCATATGCTTCATGAATGTTCAATGTATTTAGTGACATAGTTTGGTTTGCTTGGTTTGTACAGGGAGGAAATGTACACAGTGGTGTGTTCATTTAAATCCAAATGCACACACTTCAAACCGTCTGAATCCTTCCCTCCTTTAAGTATATTTGGTTTATAAACTCACAAATATTGCTTTTAATAACATGATTTCTGTCTTTCTGTCATCAGTTTCATGTTTGCTATAGCTGTGATGCAGAACATTGTTTACAGTATTATGTTTATTAGCTTCAATTTACACACATTTTTATGTACCTTGAAAACGAGTTCCTGTTTCCGGATTTTTTTTTTTTTTTTTTTCAGCAATACTATATTAGCCCTCCTTTTTTCAAAACTATTTTGTTCACAAGAGACCTGGCCTCCAGTAAGTATTGCTCACTCTTTGAAATTACTTATGTTCATCCTTGTAAAACCAGATTTAAAACTAAAATCATTAGGAGTGGTAAATGCTTTTTTACTGTTTTACAGCCATGGAGACACAGTCTTTTCTTTTCTGCGTGGCAGTTTTAACAGTCACTGGTAAGATAAATTATATTGTATTGTAATGTAATGTGGTTTCTAACCCTTAATCAAGATTTGATGGCAACTAACATTTTCTACAAGTAATTTGGTAATTCTATACTATTATATATAAGTATTATTACTGCTAATGATGTTTGCTTTATATAAACTATATATCACTAACTATAAATATGGGGAAAAAAAATCTATTGTGTTTCTGTTTTACTACAGCAGTCAGTGGATGTCCAATAGGGCGTGAATTCATAACCGCTTTTATGACAAATTACCAATATGGAAAAGCTAGTCCGACTCTCTCCATAACAGCACAGAATTCCCCAGCCATTGTGAAAATTGAGATAAAGGCACTGAGTTACAATGAAAAAGTGAACATAGAACGAGGTGAGACCAAACGGATTGTCCTCCCAGCAAACACTGAGATTGAAGGTGACGGAGTCCTCCGCAAAACCGTTTACATCTCTTCTACTGCTGATATCTCAGTCGTGTCATCCAACTTAAAGGAATTCACCGGAGACAGCAGTGTGATCTTCCCGATAAATCAACTTGGCAGGAGTTATGTAGTTTTTACTCCAAACACGGGTCCAAGTCCATATAAAAAGCTGGTAGCCATAATCAATGGCAATTATGTGAACACAGTTGATATTGTCTCCATTTCAGGATTTCTTATTTGGAAAACCACAAAGACCAAAACCATCACTTTATCTCCTTTCGAAATGTATCAACTTCGCAGTCAAGAAAATTTATCTGGAACAAAAATCTCATCCACGTCTCCAGTCGCTGTCCTGGCCGGACACGAGTGCTCCATGATCATAGGCACCTGTGAGCATGTCTTTGAGCAGCTGGTGCCAATTGAGTCTCTCTCCAACGAATATCTGGTCCCTGCGATGCATCAGTCCTTCAGCAAGGACACAGCCTATGTGGTTGCCCCAGAGGACAACACTGTTGTGTCCATTTTCAGTAGGCATAGGTATCCCAAAAAAAGAAAGCTTAATTCTGGAGAAGTTTTAGCTGTTGATTTGAGCATAAATGCTAAGCTCATCCAAAGTAGCAAAAACATCATGGTAATGTATTTCAGTAGCAATTTTCCCAATGATGAGTTTCTGACCAATGTTATACCAACCTCTGAGATGTCAAAATCATGGACCATTCACTCTCAAGATGGCTTTGATAACACTGTTGTTGTTGTTGCTGAAGCAGCATCAGCCTCCACTATCAGCGGTTCACTGAAATGGAAAACATTCCCTGCTAATGAGAAATATGTATGGGCTACCAAGTCAATTGGTTCGCAGAAAGGTCCCATCACCATTTCAGGAGATTCGCTGATGGCTGCATATGTTTATGGTGGGAAACTAAGGCATGGATATGCCACAACAGGAGTGTGTAACACAGGTAAGAAATCATGACTGAAGAATGTTTTCCTTGTTTTGTGCAATCAGTCAGAAATTGCAGATGAATTGTAACTGATTGAAATCTCAAAAAACATCTTTCTTGTGTTCCCTAAGTTTTTACGTCAACACCGCCTCCACCAGACCCCTGTGAGACTGTTAAGTGCCGTCAGCAGGAGGAGTGCAGAAAGGGTGTCTGCGTCCCCACTTCCATTGCCACGTGTCAGGCAGTTGGCGATCCCCATTACAAAACATTTGATGGGAAATTATTTGACTTTCAGGGAACTTGTACCTACGTCATGGCAAACAATACAAAGCCTCAAAAAGGCCTTGTACCCTTTACCATCTTGGCAAAGAATAATCACAGGGGAAGCAAAAGGGTGGCATATGTAAGGACGGTTTCTGTCCTTGTGTACAATCACATAGTGGTTGCTGGCAGTCAAAGAGGAGTTGTAGAGGTAAAAGTGAAAAGCACATTATAATGCTTTCTGGTGTATTTAAACCACATTGAACAATAAGTAAATCTCTTTCTTTGGTCTTCGTGTTCTTGTTTTTCATTCTAGTTTGATGGTGAAAACACTTACCTACCTTTGAATATAGATGGTGGCAAAATAAAAGTGGATCAGAGGGGATGGAATGTTATTATATCAACAGATTTTGGCTTAGAGGTGAAATATGACTGGAATATGATGTTGTATATCACAGCTCCAAGCAGCTATTTCCAGACTGTAGGTGGTCTTTGTGGAAACTATAATGGTGACCGAAGAGATGAATATATTGATCCCAAAGGCAAGGTGCTCTCCAGTGTCATTGAGTTTGCTAAGACCTGGAAAGTTCCAGATAATGATTTGTTTTGCAATGATGACTGTAATGGACAATGCCCAAGTTGCTCTTTAAGTCTTCAAGAGGAGTACAAAAAAGACACAAACTGTGGTGTCATGGCTAAAACTGATGGGCCATTTGCTAATTGCCACAACACTGTGGATCCCGACATGTATGTAGATAACTGTGTCTATGATGTCTGTATTAACAATGGTATCAGAAACTTCCTCTGCAACAACATTCAAAGCTACGTTGATGCTTGCATGTCAGCTGGAATCAAAATCACTGGAAAGTGGAGGACACTTTCCAACTGCCGTAAGTGTAAATTTAGGCCTAAGAGGTTTAAATTCATTCAATATTTAGATTTATGAATGTGAATGGAACATTGGTGCTGTTTGTACAGTTATTTTAGGATTCTGACAGACAATTAATGTAACATATATCAGAATATTTATATTTTTGTTTTCCTCTTCTCCTCCAAGCTCTGGATTGTCCAGTCAACATGCATTATGATGCCTGCGGCACAGCCTGTGCTGCCTCTTGTGCTGATCGAGATGCCACAGACAAGTGCACACTGCCCTGTGTGGAAGGCTGCCAGTGCAATGCAGGTTTTGTCCGCAGTGGAGAAGAATGCATACCTGTGAAAAAGTGTGGCTGCACTTACAAAGGCAGATATTATCTAGCAGAGCAGACATTTTGGGGTGAGAAACAATGCACAGAGAAATGCGTGTGCAACTCTCAAACTGGAAATGTGGAATGCACACCAACAAAATGTAAGAAGTCCCAAGTGTGTGACACACGGAATGGAGTGAAAGATTGTTACCCATTGTCCTATAGTACCTGCCAGGGTGCAGGGGATCCACACTACCGCACATTTGATGGTAAAGCCTTTGATTTCCAAGGAACCTGTACCTATTATTTATCCAAGCTACTCAATACAGCTGACCCATCATTGATACCTTTTGAGGTACTGGTCAAGAATGAGAACCGAGGAAGAAACATGGCAGTTGCTTATACCAAGAGTGTATCATTAACAGTCTATGGATACACGATTGTCTTGAGTAAGGATGACCCAGGCAAAGTGAAGGTCAGTACATTTAAAACTCTTATTCATATTAATATGAATAACTGCATAAAGGCATGAACAAATGTCATTATATGCTAACTTACAAAAACCCACAATACTTTTTTACAAAAACTTTTGTTAATTAGTTGGTAACTTGTGTCCTATAGGTCAACAATCTGTATGTGAATTTGCCATTTGAACAAGATGGTCGATTCTCCATATTCCGCAGTGGGTACTTTGGCGTGATAAAAACTGACTTTGATCTGACTTTGAAATTCAACTGGGAAAGCCACGTATCACTGACTCTCCCCAGCACTTACTCCAGTGAAGTGGGGGGGCTTTGTGGCAACTGGAACAACAATGTCAACGATGATTTTCTTACTCCTGACAAAACCCTTGCTTCAACCCCAACAATTTTTGGAACCAGCTGGAAAGTCAAGGATGACCCTGGATGCTCAGATGGATGTCAAGGAAAAGTGTGTCCTAAATGTGATGTCATGGAGAGAAACAAAGACGCTTTTACAAGGCCTTGCAGCAAGATCACTGACAAACAGGGGCCATTTAAAGGCTGCCATACAAAAGTGAATCCGAATCAGTTTTATGAGGATTGTGTGTATGATATGTGTATGTACGGTGGCCATTCATCAGCACTCTGCAGTGCTCTTACTGCATACACAGCTGCTTGCCAAGATGCACTTGGCAAAGTGGAATCCTGGAGAACCAACAGTTTCTGCCGTTAGTATTCATTCCAACATTATTTATTCTCTTTAAGATTTTTAAATACATGTAACTCAGTGATGATGCAAAAATATTGAGTAAATAGTCCCCAATATCGTTTGTCCACAGCTGCATCCTGTACGGACAACAGCCACTATGAGGTTTGTGCAACAGGATGTTCCCAGACATGCCATGGCCTAACTGAGCCCAAAGCCTGTGAGGGGACTCCCTGCATTGAAAGCTGTATATGTGATGAGGGATTTGTCCTCAGCAACGGTGAGTGTGTGGCTATGGAACAGTGTGGCTGTTCTTACGAGGGCCGTTACTATCAACTGGGTCAGGAGTTCTTCCCTCAAGACAAGTGCCAGCAGAGATGTGAGTGCAAAGAGAATGGAAGAGTTCAGTGTAATGATGCATTCACCTGCAAACCAAACGAGAAGTGCCAGGTCCTGAACGGAGTTCAGGGCTGTTTCCCGGAGAGCAAAGCAGTTTGTTCAGTGTCAGGCTTTGGGCTTTATCAGTCATTTGATGGGAAGTCCTTCACTGTTGAAGGAGACTGTGAGTATAGATTGGCAGAGACAGCTCTGGACAAGGATAAGGACATGAGCTCCTTCAGTGTGTTAGTGAAACAGCAGTCTTCCTCTGAGATAGTCTTTACTCGAAGAGTGGAAATACAAATAGAACAATCCACGATTACTTTGCTGCCCGGCCGTATCTGGGAGGTTCAGGTAATTTACTGGCTACTGAAACACTAACAATAGTTTTAAGAGATCAAATGCTGATGCCTAAAATGTTTAAGTTTTATGTTGGTGTTTTCTTTACAGGTGAACAACGTTAAAACCAATCTCCCTGTGACTGTGGATGAAGGATTAGCACAAGTCTATCAGAGCGGTGTTAACATTGTTGTGGAAACAGATTTTGGATTGAAACTGACATATGATACAGTCTCCATGGCCAAAATTGAGATCCCGTCCACTTTTAAAAATGCAGTCAAAGGTCTCTGTGGTAACTACAATGGAAACAGTGCAGATGATTTTCTCCTGCCAGGCGGTGTTCAGACATCTTCCGTGGTAGATTTTGCTGAGGCCTGGGTTTCGCCATCAGACAAAATGATGTGCCAAACAATTTGTGGCCCCAAATGTTTAAATCCGGACAAAGACAAACAGACAGAGGCAGAAACATCTTGCAGTATGCTAATCGCAGAGAAAGGACCATTTTCTAGTTGTTACGAAAAAATTCCACCTCAGAAATTCTTTGATGAATGTGTCAAAGATGTGGCAGCACAACCAAAAGACAAGACAGTTCACTGTCGCCACATACAGAGGTATGTTGCCAGCTGTCAAGAGATTGGGACGTCAGTCAAAATCTGGAGGAATAACACCTTCTGTCGTAAGTGGCTGCATACTTTAGGCTGAAAAATAACTCTCCTCTAGCCTATCTACGTAAATGCCCCTTAATGCACTGAACCCTAAGTATTTCTTTAAAATTGTTTTCTTCCAGCACTCACATGTTTCAAAAACAGTCACTATGAACTCTGTGCTGACACCTGTTCTTCAACCTGTGCAAGCCTGACAAAATCACAGAAATGCCCTATGTGTCAGGAAGGATGTCAGTGTGATGATGGCTTCTTGTTTGATGGAGGTGAATGTAAGACTTTGGATAGTTGTGGTTGTCACGTAGATGGAAAGTTTTACAAGGTGAGAATCTATCCAGTCTGTTCCTTTGATTGATTGATTGATTTATTGCTATTAGTACTCAAACATGACACCAGTGACACCAACCACAAAAAGAAAAAGTTTTTTGTCTTTCCCACCAAAATATTATTAATTTCATTAATATATTTTGCAGTCTGGTGAGACAGTCATTCTGGGAGAGTGTGAAGAAAAGTGCCTCTGCAAAGCTGGAGTGTTCTCTTGTGAATCCTTGGAATGTAATGAAGATCAGATCTGTGGCAAAAAAGATGGTGCCCTTGGGTGCTACAACAAAGGTATTTATATTTATAATAAGTGTACCAAAAAAGGAAAATATTTGTTTATCTGCCAGGTTTTTCCATTTTCTCTCTTTTCTCTGTTTAATCCTTCAAGCAACGTACTGTCCAGTCAATATGCATTATGATGCCTGCGGCACAGCCTGTGCTCCCTCTTGTGCAGATCGAAATGGTCCAGATGAGTGCACACTGCCCTGTGTGGAAGGCTGCCTGTGCAACGATGGTTTTGTCCGCAGTGGAGATGAATGCATATCTGTGAAAAAGTGTGGCTGCACTTACAAAGGCAGATATTATCTAGCAGAGCAGGCATTTTGGGGTGAGAAACAATGCACAGAGAAATGCGTGTGCAACTCTCAAACTGGAAATGTGGAATGCACACCAACAAAGTGTAAGAATCCCCTAGTGTGCGGCACACGGAACGGAGTGAAAGATTGTTACCCATTGTCCTATAGTACCTGCCAGGGTGCAGGGGATCCACACTACCGCACATTTGATGGTAAAACCTTTGATTTCCAAGGAACCTGTACCTATTATTTATCCAAGCTACTCAATACAGCTGACCCATCATTGATACCTTTTGAGGTACTGGTCAAGAATGAGAACAGAGGAAGAAACATGGCAGTTTCTTATACCAAGAGTGTATCATTAACAGTCTATGGATACACGATTGTCTTGAGTAAGGAAAGCCCACGCAAAGTGAAGGTCAGTTCATCAAAAGACTCTTATACCATTAATATGAATAACTGCATGCATAAACAAGTTGAATGTTACTGTACACTCACCTACAAAAGAACACATGGTTTTGGATATTAATTGACCTGGATGAATTTGTCTTAAAGGTCAACAATCTGTATGTGAATTTGCCATTTGAACTAGAAGATGGTCGACTTTCAATATTCTACAGTGGGTACTTTGGCGTGATAAAAACTGACTTTGATCTGACTTTGAAATTCAACTGGGAAAGCCACGTATCACTGACTCTCCCCAGCACTTACTCCAGTGAAGTGGGGGGGCTTTGTGGCAACTGGAACAACAATGTCAACGATGATTTTCTTACTCCTAACATGACTCTGGCTTCAACCTCAACAATTTTTGGAACCAGCTGGAAAGTCAAGGATGACCCTGGATGCTCAGATGAATGTCAAGGCAAAGCGTGTCCTAAATGTGACACCGCAGAGAGAAACCAAGTCACTTTTACAAAGCCTTGCAGCATGATCACTGACAAACAGGGACCATTTAAAGGCTGCCATACTAAAGTGAATCCAAATCAGTTTTATGAGGATTGTGTGTATGATATGTGTATGTACGGTGGCCATTCGTCAGCCCTCTGCAGTGCTC
The DNA here is from genome assembly GCA_003731715.1 of Anabarilius grahami. Classification (NCBI taxonomy): domain Eukaryota; kingdom Metazoa; phylum Chordata; class Actinopteri; order Cypriniformes; family Xenocyprididae; genus Anabarilius; species Anabarilius grahami. The sequence goes on from RJVU01018862.1 coordinate 5,229,754, forward strand.
TTACTGCATACACAGCTGCTTGCCAAGATGCACTTGGCAAAGTGGAGTCCTGGAGAACCAACAGTTTCTGCCGTTAGTATTGCATTATTTCAAATATAATTAATTACTCATTACTCTAGTTTGACATTAGTTCTTAATATGATCTGTCCACAGCTACAACCTGTAAGGCACACAGCCACTATGAGGTTTGTGCGACAGGATGCCCGCAGACCTGCCGTGGCCTAACTGAGCCCACAAGCTGTAAGGGCACTCCCTGTGTTGAAGGCTGCACATGTGACAAAGGCTTTGTCCTGAGCGATGGTGAGTGTGTGGCTGCACAGCAGTGTGGCTGTACTTACAAGGGCCAGTACTATCAACTGGGTCAGGAGTTCTTCCCTCAAGACAAGTGCCAGCAGAGTTGTGAGTGCAAAGAGAATGGAAGAGTTCAGTGTAATGATGCATTCACCTGCAAGCCAAACGAGAAGTGCCAGGTCCTGAATGGAGTTCAGGGCTGTTTCCCGGAGAGCAAAGCAGTTTGTTCAGTGTCAGGCTTTGGGCTCTATCAGTCATTCGATGGGAAGTCCTTCACTGTTGAAGGAGACTGTGAGTATAGATTGGCAGAGACAGCTCTGGACAAGGATAAGGACATGAGCTCCTTCAGTGTGTTAGTGAAACAGCAGTCTTCCTCTGAGATAGTCTTTACTCGAAGAGTGGAAATACAAATAAAACAATCCACGATTACTTTGCTGCCTGGCCACATCTGGGAGGTTCAGGTAATGTACTGGTTACTGAAACTAACAATATTAAGAGATCAAATACTGTTGCCTAAAATGTTTATGTTTTATGTTGGTGTTTTCTTTACAGGTGGACAATGTTAAAACCAATCTCCCTGTGACTGTGGATGAAGGATTGGCACAAGTCTATCAGAGCGGTGTTAACATTGTTGTGGAAACAGATTTTGGATTGAAACTGACGTATGATACAGTCTCAATGGCCAAAATCGAGATCCCATCCACTTTTAAAAATGCAGTCAAAGGTCTCTGTGGTAACTACAATGGAAACAGTGCAGATGATTTTCTCCTGCCAGGCGGTATTCAGACATCTTCCGTGGTAGATTTTGCTGAGGCCTGGGTTTCCCCATCAGACAAAATGATATGCCAAACAATTTGCGGCTCCAAATGCTTAAATCCGGACAAAGACAAACAGACAGAGGCAGAAACATCTTGCAGTATGCTAATCGCAGAGAAGGGACCATTTTCTAGTTGTTATGAAAAAATTCCACCTCAGAAATTCTTTGATGAATGTGTCAAAGATGTGGCAGCACAACCAAACGACAAGACAGTTCACTGTCGCCACATACAGAGGTATGTTGCCAGCTGTCAAGAGATTGGGACATCAGTCAACATCTGGAGGAATAACACCTTCTGTCGTAAGTGGCTGCATGCTTTAGGTTGAAAAATAACTCTCCTCTAGCTTATCTACTTAAATGCTTCTTAATGCACTGAACCCTAAGTATTTCTTTAAAATTGCTCTGTTTTCTTCCAGCACTCACATGTTTCAAAAACAGTCACTATGAACTCTGTGCTGACACCTGTTCTTCAACCTGTGCAAGCCTGACAAAATCACAGAAATGCCCAATGTGTCAGGAAGGATGTCAGTGTGATGATGGCTTCTTGTTTGATGGAGCTGAATGTAAGACTTTGGATAGTTGTGGTTGTCACGTAGATGGAAAGTTTTACAAGGTGAGAATCTATCCAGTCTGTTCCTTTGATTTTATTTTTATTTATTTATTTATTGCTAATACTACTCAAACATGACACCACTGACACCAACCACAGAAAAAAAAGAACAGTGAGATTTTATCTTTCCCACCAAAATATTATTAATTTCATTAATATATTCTGCAGTCTGGTGAGACAGTCATTCTGGGAAAGTGTGAAGAAAAGTGCCTCTGCAAAGCCGGAGTGTTCTCTTGTGAACCCTTGAAATGTAATGAAGATCAGATCTGTGGCAAAAAAGATGGTGCCCTTGGGTGCTACAACAAAGGTATTTTTATTTATAATCAGTGTACCAAAAAAGCAAAATATTTGTTTATCTGCCAGGTTTTTCAGTTTTCTCTCTTTTTTCTGTTTAATTCTTCAAGAAACTTACTGTCCAGTCAACATGCATTATGATGCCTGCGGCACAGCCTGTGCTCCCTCTTGTGTAGATCGAAATGGTCCATTCAAGTGCACACTGCCATGTGTGGAAGGCTGCCTGTGCAATGATGGTTTTGTCCGCAGTGTAGATGAATGCATACCTGTGAAAAAGTGTGGCTGCACTTACAAAGGCCGATATTATCTAGCAGAGCAGACATTTTGGGGTGAGAAACAATGCACTGAGAAATGCGTGTGCAACTCTCAAACTGGAAATGTGGAATGCACACCTACAAAATGTAAGAAGTCCCAAGTTTGTGACACACGGAATGGAGTGAAATATTGTTACCCATTGTCCTATAGTACCTGCCAGGGTGCAGGGGATCCACATTACCGCACATTTGATGGTAAAGCCTTTGATTTCCAAGGAACCTGTACCTATTATTTATCCAAGCTACTCAATACAGCTGACCCATCATTGATACCTTTTGAGGTACTGGTCAAGAATGAGAACAGAGGAAGAAACATGGCAGTTTCTTATACCAAGAGTGTATCATTAACAGTCTATGGATACACGATTGTCTTGAGTAAGGAAAGCCCACGCAAAGTGAAGGTCAGTTCATCAAAAGACTCTTATACCATTAATATGAATAACTGCATACATAAACAAGTTGAATGTTACTGTATACTCACCTATAAAAATAACACATGGTTTTGGATATTAATTGACCTGGTTGAATTTGTCTTAAAGGTCAACAATCTATATGTGAATTTGCCATTTGAACTAGAAGATGGTCGACTTTCAATATTCTACAGTGGGTACTTTGGCGTGGTAAAAACTGACTTTGATCTGACTTTGAAATTCAACTGGGAAAGCCACGTATCACTGACTCTCCCCAGCACTTACTCCAGTGAAGTGGGGGGGCTTTGTGGCAACTGGAACAACAATGTCAACGATGATTTTCTTTCTCCTAACATGACTCTGGCTTCAACCTCAACAATTTTTGGAACCAGCTGGAAAGTCAAGGAGGACCCTGGATGCTCAGATGGATGTCAAGGCAAAGCGTGTCCTAAATGTGACGCCGCAGAGAGAAACCAAGTCACTTTTACAAAGCCTTGCAGCATGATCACTGACAAACAGGGACCATTTAAAGGCTGCCATACTAAAGTGAATCCAAATCAGTTTTATGAGGATTGTGTGTATGATATGTGTATGTACGGTGGCCATTCGTCAGCCCTCTGCAGTGCTCTTACTGCATACACAGCTGCTTGCCAAGATGCACTTGGCAAAGTGGAATCCTGGAGAACCAACAGTTTCTGCCGTTAGTATTGCATTATTTCAAATATAATTAATTACTCATTACTCTAGTTTGATATTAGTTCTTAATATGATCTGTCCACAGCTACAACCTGTAAGGCACACAGCCACTATGAGGTTTGTGCGACAGGATGCCCGCAGACCTGCCATGGCCTAACTGAGCCCAAAGCCTGTGAGGGGACTCCCTGTGTTGAAGGCTGCACATGTGACAAAGGCTTTGTCCTGAGCGATGGTGAGTGTGTGGCTGCACAGCAGTGTGGCTGTACTTACAAGGGCCAGTACTATCAACTGGGTCAGGAGTTCTTCCCTCAAGACAAGTGCCAGCAGAGATGTGAGTGCAAAGAGAATGGAAGAGTTCAGTGTAATGATGGATTCACCTGCAAACCAAACGAAAAGTGCCAGGTCCTGAATGGAGTTCAGGGCTGTTTCCCAGAGAGCAAAGCAGTTTGTTCAGTGTCAGGCTTTGGGCTTTATCAGTCATTTGATGGGAAGTCCTTCACTGTTAAAGGAGACTGTGAGTATAGATTGGCAGAGACAGCTCTGGACAAGGATAAGGACCTGAGCTCCTTCAGTGTGTTAGTGAAACAGCAGTCCTCCTCTGAGATAGTCCTTACTCGAAGAGTGGAAATACAAATAAAGCAATCCACGATTACTTTGCTGCCCGGCCGTATCTGGGAGGTTCAGGTAATGTACTGGTTACTGAAACACTAACAATATTTTTAAGAGATCAAATACTGTTGCCTAAAATGTTTACGTTTTATGTTGGTGTTTTCTTGGTTTTATGTTGGTGTACAGGTGGACAATGTTAAAACCAATCTCCCTGTGACTGTGGATGAAGGATTGGCACAAGTCTATCAGAGCGGTGTTAACATTGTTGTGGAAACAGACTTTGGATTGAAACTGACGTATGATACAGTCTCAATGGCCAAAATCGAGATCCCATCCACTTTTAAAAATGCAGTCAAAGGTCTCTGTGGTAACTACAATGGAAACAGTGCAGATGATTTTGTCTTGCCAGATGGTATTCAGACATCTTCCGTGGAATATTTTGCTGAGGCCTGGGTTTCCCCATCAGACAAAATGATGTGCCAAACAATTTGTGGCTCCAAATGCTTAAATCCAGACAAAGACAAACAGACAGAGGCAGAAACATCTTGCAGTATGCTAATCGCAGAGAAGGGACCATTTTCTAGTTGTTACGAAAACATTCCACCTCAGAAATTCTTTGATGAATGTGTCAAAGATGTGGCAGCACAACCAAACGACAAGACAGTTCACTGTCGCCACATACAGAGGTATGTTGCCAGCTGTCAAGAGATTGGGACATCAGTCAACATCTGGAGGAATAACACCTTCTGTCGTAAGTGGCTGCATGTTCCAAAATATCCTTCTTCTTGCTTATCCTCTTGCTGGCCTTCTTTTTATGTGGGCTTAGATCGAGGAAGATACTGTGTAAATTCTCTCTAAAAACTGATTCCTGAGCCAGTCTCTAAAAACAATCTTATATTCTTCCAGCACTCGAGTGTTCAGTAAACAGTCACTATGAGCTTTGTGCTGACACCTGTTCTTCAACCTGCGCCAGCCTGACTAACTTGCAGAAATGTCCACCATGTCAGGAAGGATGTCAGTGTGATGATGGCTTCTTGTTTGATGGAGGAGAATGTAAGACTTTGAAGGACTGTGGTTGTAATGTAGATGGAAAGTTTTATAAGGTGAGAAACCATTCCAGTATCTTTGTTGCAGTTGTCAATCATCACACTAGTCACATGAAAAAAAACTGCAACTTGTTGTGTCTTATTTTTATTGCAGTCAGGTGAGACGGTCATCCAAGGACAGTGTAAAGAGAAATGCCTCTGCAAAGCAGGAGTGTTCTCCTGTGAACCCTTGAACTGTGATGCAGATCAGATCTGTGACAAAAAAGAAGGTGTCACTGGGTGCTACAAGAAAGGTAAGTATATCTATTATGAACATTGTAAAGCATTTCCCAAGTTGGTTTTAATGAAACCATAATACAGGTGTGCACCTCTGTTCCAGATCTTTGCAGTAACTATAAGTGCCGTGAACAAGAGTACTGCACTGTGAAGGACAATAAGGCACTGTGCGTCGCAAAGTCAAAGGCCTCTTGCATTGCCAAAGGAGATCCTCATTACAAAACCTTTGATGGAAACCACTTCTCCTTCCAGGGTACTTGCTCCTATACTTTAGTTAAAACTTCAGGCAAAGACCAAACACTAACACCTTTCAGCATCGTCAACAAGAACGAGATGCAGAAAGGCAGGCGTGGTTCTTACGTCAAGTCAGCCACCGTTACAGTCAGAGGACATGACATCACTTTCATCCAAGGCAACCGCAATCATGTGACAGTAAGTCAGTACCATCAAGTCAATGTTAAATCATCTCAGTGTCCCTCAAAGGTAATATTGTATATCAGGGGAAGCCATCCTTGCACCCAGAGGGCTACCTTCCTAGACGTCAGTTCCAACCTTGCTCCTGCTATTTTCAAGCAATCCTGAATACCTTAATTAGCTGGTTCAGATGTGTTGATTAGGGTTGGAGTTGAAATCTTCAGGAGCAGGGTTGACTACCCTTTGCTGTACACTTTGGAAATTCTCTACTTGATGTGTCTGTTGCTTGCTCTCATTTTATCCTATCCAGATTGATGGCACAGTTTCAAACCTTCCTGTGAATTTGAACTCTGAGGGGATCAACATAACGCAGTCAGGCACTACAGGGGTACTGCAGACAGATTTTGGCTTGGAGGTCATGTTTAATTGGGCAGATACCCTCATGGTGACACTGTCCAGTAGCTACTATAATAACATAGTGGGAATGTGTGGAACCTACAGTAATGACCTGCAGGATGATTATGTCACACCGAGCGGTAACAGCATGACAGACATCACAGAATGGGCAAAGTCTTGGAGTGTCCCTGAAAGCAATAGCAATTGCTGGCACTTTCCCCCTTGCTCAGATGATAAGAAGTTACTATATAGCGGACAAAGCTACTGTGGCTTGTTAGAGAATGTGACGGGTCCATTTGCCCAGTGCCATGACATAATATCAAAGAGGCGATTCGCTGCTGACTGCCTTTTCCAAATGTGTCTCAGTGATGGAAGTCAAGATGCTTTCTGCAGAGCCTTCAATAATTATGTGTCCTCCTGTGCACTGGTAAAGGCTGACGTGTCTCCAAATTGGAAGCAGCTTGCTAACTGCTGTAAGTCATGGCAATACTCAAAATCTTTGTTTAATGGATGTTACATTAATGCTAACACCTTTCCTGTCCTTTATTCCCAACAGGATGAAGATTTTTGTCTCAAGTTGATTGCATCCCAGTGAAAATGAAAATGACTAAATAAATACAATTCTGTTGTGGATGTCACAGTTAACATATTGACATATAACAGTTTTTGTCATTACTTAATATCACATTACGTATTATGAGACTTGGTGTTTAAAATGGAAGTTTAAGTGAGTTTCTTTTCTTAAATGACTACATATTCATAGATGTCAACTTGTCCTGTCCACAAATCAGTCTGTAATTAATCTTGGGTTAAATTGCTCTGTTTTAAAATTGATGTATTCCTTCAAATGCCTCAATAATTAACATTCTTATTAAATTCTTGCATCTATGTGCATTATGTTGATTTCATTTAGCTGTGTCATTTCCTTTGTCTGTTATATAAGTGTCAAAAATCATTAACAGAAATATAGGTTTTGCCAACCGTGTCAGCTTCTAATAATGGCATATCAATATTTTATATAGATATCTATATGTAGATACCCCATTCAACTGCCCCAGACACGTCAAAGCATCCACCATTTTGCAACAGTCAATATTTCAGATGCCGCTTAACTCTCACATTAACCAATGAATTTTCATTACAACCTCAACTTTACACCATTGTGCAATCTATGCCACAATATTCTGCAGCCTAAAAAGAAAACCATATACAGTGCTGCTTGAATATTTGTGAACCCTTTAGAATTTTCTATATTTCTGCAAAAATATGACCCAAAACATCATCAGATGTTCACAAAAGTCCTAAAAGTAGACAAAGAGAACCCAATCAAACAAATGAGACAAAAATATATACTTTGTCAATTATTTATTGAGGAAAAGTGATCCAGTATTACATATCTGTGAGTGGCAAAAGTATATAAACTCTTGCTTTCAGTATCTGGTGTCACCCCCTTTTGCAGCAATAATGGCAACTAAACATTTCCGGTAACTGCTGATCAGTAATGCACAAAGACTTGAAGGAATTTTAGTCCATTCCTCAGTACAGAACAGCTTCAACTCTGCTTCATGTTCATGTTAGTGGGTTTCCTCTCATATGAACTGCTTGCTTCAAGTCCTTCCACAACATTTCAGTTGGATTAAGGTCTGGACTTTAAATTGGCCATTCTAAAACATTAACTTTGTTCTTCTTACAAACCATTGTTCTTCTGACCATTACTGGGGAGGTTAGCAATTGTCTTGAATTTCCTCCACTTGTACACAATCTGTCTGGATTTGTGGAGTCTAAACCATTAGTGATGGTTTTATAACCTTTTCCAGTCTGATGAGCAACAACAACAACAATTTTTCTGTGGTCCTCAGAAATCTCCTTTGTTCTGTGTCTATTTTGCTCTCTTGACAGTTTAGAGTGTCACCCCTTCATTGCTGTGCACTTTTTTTCTGCACAGTGGCTGATTTGTAGTTTGTACCACCAAAAGATTTTCTGAGTTTTCGCATTGTATTTCCCATTCATTTCCTATGTTGGTCATTTCTGACCATGAAGGAGCCAAGTGTGACTTCATAAATACCAGAAGGACTCTTCTCATCTGGGGCACTGTTGAATTCTCATGAAGACTCTTGAAGACTTTGGCATGGTCACATGTCTCTAAAAATAATAAATATCTCCTGCAAACACAATTGGATAAAACATAGGCAATATCTTTTCCCTTCAAGGCTGAGTTTTTGTTGAAAACTACATTCACAAATTCAAAAATTCAAACAACATGAAAACTACATTCACACAGGGCACAGAAAATAAGAATGAATTAGTTGCTGAGTAAACTTAGTCGCATACACTGCTTTTTGGAATACCCCCAGAATCGGAGAGAAAAGTCTCAACTTGCAAAAATATGAAATAACACCTAATATCAACATTATTATCCAATGAACTAAAAAATATATATTTTAATCCCAGTGCAAACAGAGTAAGTAAATTGCTATTTTACTATTTGCTACAACTTTAAATTGATTGTAGCCTACTTAGTGAATTTAAGTTATGACAAAAAGTTGCGTAGGCTGTCAATGGAGGGACAGAAAGCTCTGAGATTTCATAAAAAATATCTCCTATTTGTGTTCCGAAAATTAATGAAAGTCTTACATGTTTGGAACAACATGAGAGTAATTAATGACAGAATTTTAATTTTTGGGTAAACTAATCCTTTAAGATATAGTTTGAAAAACTAGCATTGAGACAAGAGGTCTTACTTTACAGATTCAATAAAAACCATGGTCAATAAGACCATTCTACCTTTTAAAAAAAAGTTAGGACCAGTCTTGAAGAAAAACCTTAGATGACTAACTTTTACGAATAGTCTAAGCAGTTTATGCAACTGGCCACTGGAGTGATTTTCAATGGCCACAGCTGCTTCATATTTTATTACAAAAGCCTCTGTGTTTAGTTTATGACTATTTATTCTTTATTTAACTGTAATTATACAGTTTGGGTGTCATACAGTCTATATGTACAGTTAATACAAGCAGTGTTTTGCTAGCATAACCACAAGTTCCCAGTGAAATCAAACATGACAGATAACATAATCCATAATGACTAAGTGGCAAGTGCTTAATTAAACACATCTAGTGTTTTTAAAAGTTATTACTCTTTTTTTCTCCTGTGCTATACACATGATGATGGCAAAATGCATGTTTGCCCACTGATGGCTATTCAGCCTCATTGGTGTTTTTATGATATAGCAGCAATATAGCCACAGGACAATGAGATAAAGTTTGACTTAAACTTTAGTTAAGTAACACTTTACAGTGGTCAAGAGGTCATTAATCTCAGCATTTTCAGGAAACATTTGTATCAAGCAGGTATTGCATGCAGTTTTTTTGTTTTGAATCTTTTTATTAAAAATGATCACAGTCTGGTTAAGAATACATTTATAGATGAATACTAATGCATCATTTGGACATACATTGAGTTTAAAACCTTGATATGACTAATGTGTGTACAGTGAAATAAAGGTAATTTGTAAATTGATTCATTGCACTATATGTATATCTCTCTGTATGTATCTGTATTTACATTAACATTTACGTCACTTCATCTAAAAATGAGACATAGTATATTTGTGTAAAGATTAAGGGTTTCTCAGAAAATAACTTACGAATACAAAGACAGAAATTTATTAAAAGGTGGAGTCCAGCAATGTCAATAATTCTAGGCATGTGGGAGGAATTTGTGTTTGAGTATGTGCAGAATCTTTTGCATGTGATTGAAGTAAATGTTCACTGACATGCAACAGCACTTTGTACAAAACCTACTGATACTGACATAATCATAGTTATTTACGATCCTTCAATAAAAAGTATGGTCAGAAACAAAATTTTAAGAAAAAGTAAAAAATATAATGCTTGAGTAAAAATGTAATATTATTATTAGCAAAATTAATAATCAAAACTCCAAAAATCATGTACTAAATGTGCAATAATTAACACTAACAGACTAATTCTCTGTTCATTTTTAATATTTTACTGCATTTATCCTCTTAACACTCTCAATAAATTACCCTCATATCTTGTTCCTTTATTCAGTGGAACAAAGAGGTTTTTGTAGAAGCTGCTGTTTTACATAAAAATTTGAAAGTCTAAAATGGTTTCAAAGTATCATAAAATTAGATGATTGCCATTCATGTACTATATTTTGATTCTTATAAAATCATATGATAGCTTTGTGTGCAGAAGAGACCTACATTTAAGATGTTATTTGCAGAAGCATGGATAGCTATTTGCTATTCACTAAAAATGTCAAGTCTGAAAACAACGGAACTCACACAACAAAGGTTGTAAAATGTCTGTTTATTGTTGTTTTTGTCAAATTTGATGTTTAACTGAACCACATTCACTGCTCCATTTTGTGCCTGAGGCTAATGGGTTGCTAACTCATGGCGCTCATCCAATGAGCCTTATCTCTTTGCATCAAGTGCTGGAAGTTCTACAATACAACATTTTGTAAGCAATTAATCCTACTGTCTTACTATGTCATAATGAACAAAGAATTATAATGTTCCTCATATGTCACGGCAAATTTTCTTGCTTTAAATCAAAAGTTTATTGTTATTTTTGCATGTCTGTGGTGTGTGTGCTGTACTTTTTGTATTATACACAGTCTGCTCAATCAATATTTATTTATCATGAACTAAGCAAACAATATGAGCAAACTTTGACTTTCTGTAGAAAACTAAGACAGCATAGAACAAAGTTTTGTCTTTAAACACATTCAGTCTAGCCACATAGACTTTAAAAACAACTATGTATCATGGTCACTGAAACAGCAGTTTCATCAGGAGACTATTTGTGTTGATTACTTTTCCAGTGAGGACATTAAGCAAAGCCACAATATGTGCTGCAACAGAAGAGATGTACTGCTTATCACCACAAAGTTTAAACTTGACTTTTATTTGACTTAAACTTGAAAGTTTAAAGAGAAGCAGAAATCTGAATGAGGCTAGACGGGTTCTGTTGGGTGTTAATACTATTCTAAATAATGCTGCAAAACAAACATATCACAAGGGTCAGCACTTTCTACAGAATCATTATAGAAATCAACAGATCCCAAATGATTCATTTTAAATATATACATTTCAACAGTGTTTTCAGTAACCAAAAATGTTTGTAAAAATTATGCTTGCCTTTGTGCGAGAATGTAATCTTAGCAAGATCTGCACGATTGCTGTCTGCATACCATCATTGTTTTCTGTTGATGGAAAGATTCAAGGGCTCTAACCAACATCTCACTGATCAATCGGCAGTTGTGACTTCCGATGTTATACTCAACCAGCCTCATCATTTGTCATACAGAAATGCAGGTTGAATAGACTAGAAATCCAGTTTCATGGTGAGGTGAAATACTTAAATAACCATACTAAAACTATAAAAATGAGAAACTATTATTTAGCTATGTATGAATCTCTTGGACTTTCTAGAGGATGAAACATCTTACCACGAAACCACATCCCCTAAAGCATCTGACTAGCTGGAGTTTGTTTTCAGCATTAACATTATTTGAAAAACCATCAAAATGATTTTTACAATTCTGTGCATCAACATTATCTTATTTGCTTTGCCCCTTTATATAAATTTATAATACTTTCCTTTGATTTTTACATTATTCCGATTGAAAAAAAATTGTGTGTGACAAAGGTCTAGCACTTTCAAACACGTGGGTTAACCTTAACTATCCACTGTCAGTGTAAAACTGCCCTTTTCAATATGTCTGTTTCTGACATTTCAGAAATGCATACATTTGACCCTTGGGACACATTACCACATTACATTATAAGAATCATGATCAATGTGACAGATCATGAGTGAATAAAATTGTTTTTTCTTTAGTACGCTACCTTTTCACATCTTGCAAGTTGTAGCAATTACAGTCTGAGCTTGTAACGGAAGTACAATGTACCTCACAAAAATATTGCTTTCTTAGAGTGGTGTTGCAAAAACCACAGCTCACACTGCTGCTGCGCTTCTGAAAAATGGCATGCGTGAAATGTGACCTTATGTCCTGGATATTAAGGATGTTTATTCTTGATGTTACGTGTACATATGGTAAGATGAATTTATGTCCGGTATCATTGGATTTCTCAATACATTTGATTAGTTCCTTAATACTGATCCAAACGATAATAAAATAATTAAATGTACACATTTTGAGCACTACAATGTATTGTAACTTTTTAAAAAGTTTAAAAAACTTTTTTTTTTACGTTGATGGTACTGAGATGTGTTGTGGTTTTCACAGGTTTGAATGTATGTCGGGGAGATCTAATCACCAATGTCAGTTTATCCACTGAGCTTCAATCTGAAGTCCTGCTTCCCTGTTCCTTTGAATCAGACCTCTTGAAACCAAACCGAACGAATGAATCTTGTGTGGTGCGGACTCACCTCAATACAGACTTTGTGGAGATCAGTCTGGATGGTGAGGCAAAATTCTGGAATAACCGACGTGGACGGATTGAGACATTCCCAAAATTACCAGAATCTGAATTGTTGGACTTCTCCATCCGTATCCGTAATGTGCAGCAGTCTGATTTAGGTGTCTACCACTGCAAACTGTTCAGAGAGACCAACTGTTTCCTCGCCTATAAGATAATTGATCTACACAAAGGTAAATGGCAATATTGCTGGTTTAAGTCTTAACGTGCAGCTACTACTTGAAACACTGCCATTAAAAAGTTTATTGTATTGTCAAATAAGACAAATTACCATTACTCCTAATGTCAGTATAAATAGGCCCTCATGTAAAAGAGACAGTGCATGTATTCTTTCTTTCTTGAGGTTTATTTCTTAATGCAAAACCATTTTGTGGCAATATGGTACTATATAGACTTGGGACTAAATTAGCCCACTTTTTAGTGTATAAAAGTATAGGCTACTTTAAAGGATTAGTTCACTTCTGAATGAAAATTTCCTGATAATTTACTCACCCCCATGTCATCCAAGATGTTCATGTCTTTCTTTCTTCAGTCGCAAAAAAATTAAGGTTTTTGATGAAAACATTCCAGGATTATTCTCCTTATAGTGGACTTCAATGGACTCCAAACGGTTGAAGGTCAAAATTACAGTTTCAGTGCAGCTTCAAAGGGCTTTAAACGATATCAGACGAGGAATAAGGGTCTTATCTAGCAAAACGATCGGTCATTTTCTAAAAAAATACAACTGTGTATGCTTTATAAACACAAATGATCACCTTGCAAGTGCTTCTGTCTTCCGTATTCTTCAAAAAGCTTACGCTGTATGTCCTACGCCTTCCCTATTCTACTTACGGAACGAACGCGGCGCCTTTTCCGTTTTTTCCGTAAGTAGAATAGGGAAGGCGTAGGACATACAGCGTAAGCTTTTTGAAGAATACATCCGGATCGGATTCAGAACAGTGATCAAAACATGAAGTATATTTATATTACAATTCGGAGAAAAAAGTTAGAATTGTAAACTCGCAATTGTGAGAAAAAAAAGGTCACAATTATCTTTTAAATTGGTTCATTCCATGGTGGAAACAAGCTTCTATATAAAACAGTATGTAAAACTATGCAAAAAACAGTATTTAATGGACTACTCAATCAAAAGAGTAAACACAACTACAAGCCAAGTATACTTAGAATAATTTATTATACTTTTAAGTATATCTTGATCAAAAGATTGAGAACAAGTAAATAGACCAAATATACATAGACTTTTCTGTCAGTATAAGTCATACTTAATGTGTATTTCTGAGAAGTACATAAAAAGCAGACTGAAAGTATACTTATTTTTAGTTTAAAAGAAGTATACTAATAGCACACTTGAATATACTTCTTTTTCGTAAGGGTATATATTGGCCTGGATTCATAGACAGGGCTTAGATTAAGCCAGGGATTAGCCTTAGTTCAATAAGGGGATTTAAGTATAGTTATTATAAATGTCTTAGAAAAAAAAGAAAGAAAAAAAAAACATTACTGGTGTGTATCTTGAGACAAAACAATGGCAGTGACATATTTTAAGATATGTCAGTGCAAGTTACTTTCATTAAAAATAGCTCAAAAATACATTTTAGCCTGGGACTAGGCTTTAGCCTTGTCTATGAAACAGGGGGATATGTAATACATGTAATGCAATTAACAGTTGTTTCAAGGAGTTCTCGGTGGCCTTGGATGATCACAGCTGGAGCAGCAGGCGGAGGAGCAGTGCTACTTGTGCTCATCATAATCACAATTAACCTTTTTAAACGTAAGTATTAGCATTCAGCAGTCTTATTAAATACTTCTGCTTTGAGTGATCAGCTTCAAAGTTAATAAAGTTTCGCATTAATTTAATACACAGTATAAGGATTTAACTGTAAAGTCAGCTTTATTGGGAGTTTTATAAGGAAATAACTGATTTATGTCATAGCACAGGATCAGTGGGTCAATTTCAAGCTCACTTATTTCTTTATGCTTAATGATTGTTTTTTTTTCTTTTTTAGCTTACTGTATATTAGAGTCAGCCTACTCTGTATTTTCAAGTAATAAACTAGTGGTTTGATGTTGCAGGTCAAGAAAATGGCAGATGTTATTTATGTTTTATTTATTAAATTAATATAGTAATAATTAAACTAATACTACAGAGTGAGTGGCAAGTTTAAGCTACAAAGAATGTGCACAGTAAGTGTCACGTAAATAATGACGGATGCAATAGCAAGTTAATCTCTTTATTAAAGAGCTTCACACACTGATGGACAGTCACAGGTAAGACACAATAACTACAGCAGGAGAGTGGTGACGCAGGGACCTCGATGGGCGATGAGAGATCCGATGAGTCGTGACTGGTGAAGTGTGTCCGTGAAGCGGTGCCGTGTAATCCGTGGGTGAAAACCAGAGAACGATCCAACGATGAACAGGAAACAGGAAACAACGACGAGAAATCCAATCCAAGGAACAAGAAACACGAGCAAACACGGGACACAACACCAGGACTCCAAACAACGATCTGACAAACATGAGACGAAAGACAAGGCGTTAAATAGGCCGGTGTAATTGCGCACAGCTGCCGCTGATCAGACGATCAGCGGCGACGCCCACACGAACAATCAGGTGACACACCACAGAACCACACAGACACCAGAATGAGACAGCGGATTCATGAACCGTGACAGTAAGACATTCAACATCTGGTGAACTTCTGTTCTGTTTTATTTCCCATAAAAGAAACCATTTATTGGTGTCAATTTGTGTTGAGGCACAAACTGCAGCCTTAAGAAAAACATGCTTCACTTTTTCTTTTATGCAGTTCAGAGTGCATGATTAAATAAGCAATAATTTAAAATAATTGTATACATTTTTAAACTGAGTGATTAAGTGAATGATTTTAAATATTGCTGTTATTATTCAAAAGTATTCTTCTTTTCTTTCAGGTCAAGCAGTTGAAGAAGTAACCTATACATCAGTTATTCATAAGTCACACAACTCCCATGAGAGCAATGGTAGTTTTGTAAAATTATGGCAATACATATGTGACCCTTTACTTAAAGTGACACCATCTTACATACTTTCTGTCTCTTTAGTTCTTGTGCATGATAACAACATTGACGGCTCCACTGAAGACTCGGTTCATGTCATTTCAGATATTGTCTTATACTCAACGGTCAAGAAAGGACATTAAAAGAATTCAGAATTATCAAAATGAAAGCTTTAAGAGAAAGTCAAAGCAATTTTTTTTCTGTTCTCCAGCTTTTTCACTGCATTTCTGTTTAATATTGCAACAACTTGATGAAAAATGTAGTCAGGCTGCACTGGGAAAGCACAATTAAAGTTAGCTCATGCAAACCTATTGCCTCAAATTACATTTTTATATAGATTGTAGAAGCATATGGAAAACTTGACTGTGCAAGTGCTCAGAAAGGCTGAGAGTTTCATCAGTACTAACAGGTAGTAGATGAAGATAAAGTTTGAATCATATTTAGCTCTCTCATTTATCTCTATCGTCAGAAATCTCTTTTTGAACGTTGTATTGTTGGCTCAGCTGCATTGAGCAGAGGCTCTATGCTGTGGCTGTAGTGTCTGAGATGCAACTGAGCTACATGAACTATCACCTAAACCACAAATAGAAACAACCACAGATGCAGTAGAAGCAAGTGTCATTCTGTACCTGTATCAACTTTTAGTTTGTATTCTGCTAATTTCCTGTTTCCCATCATTATTCCCAGAATTGTTTGCACCTGTGTCTTGTTAGTTTGTTACCCCCTTTTTACAGTACAGTCATGTGAAAAAGTTATGACACCCTAGTGAATTCCATGGTTTTCTGTATCAGGACATAATAAAAAATAATTTAGTGCTTGCACGTCTTATAATTTGCTAAATAAAACCTCAGATGAACAACAACACATGACATATCACAAAATAATCAAAATTCTTTTTAGCAAAAATAAAGCCAAGATGGAAAAGACGGGTTTTCAGTCGGGTTGAGGTCTGGACTTCACTGGGCCATTGCAACACTTTGATTTGTTTGTTTTTCAGACATTCTGTTGAAGATTTGCTTGTAATCTGCAGATCATTGTCCAGATGCATATCCCAGTTTTGTCCAAGCTTTAGCTGTCAGACGGATGGTCTCACATTTGACTCTAGAATACTTTGGTATACAGAGGAGTTCATGGTCGATGCAATGACTGTGAGAAGCCCATGGCTACAAAACAAGCCTAAAATCATCAGCCCTATACCCGCATGCTTGACTTTTGGTATGAGGTGTTTGTGCTGATATGCTCTTTTGGTTTTCACCAAACTTGGCACGTGCATTATGGCCAAACATCTCCAGTTTGGTCTCATCTGTCCAAAGGACTTTGTTCCAGAAGTCTTGTGGTTTGTTCAGAAGCAACTTTGCAAACCTAATTAAGCCATGCTGCCATGTTTTTTTTAGAGAGAAGAGGCTTTCTTCTGGAAACCCTTCCAAACATGCCATACTTGACCCATTTTTTTTCTAATTGTACAGTCATGAACTTTAACATTTAACATGTTAACTGAAGCCTGTACAGTCTGAGGTGTAGCTCTTGGGCTGTCTGCAATTTCACGGTCTGATCTTGGGGTGAATTTGCTGGGACGTCCACTCATGGGAGGATTGGTGTCTGTTTTGAATGTTCTCCAATTGTGAATAATCTTCCTCACTGTAAATGATGGAAATCAAACTGTTTTGAAATGGCCTTGTAACTGATCCCAGATTGATGGCAGCAACAATTGCTGATGTTTTTCCTCCTTGGCATTGTGTTAACACACATCTGAAGGCTCCAGACACTCAAACTGCCAGAACTTCAGCTTTTATAGAGGTGATCACACTTGCTGGTGATCAGTTAATCAAAGACATTTGATTAGCACTGCCTGACTGTTACTTACCCTCTTAAGTTCCTATGTTAACAGTAAGGGTGTCCTAACTTTGTCACCCATGGCTTTTCTATTTTGGCTTTATTTTTGCTAAACAAATAATGACACGGTGTGATATGTCATGTGTTGTTGTTCATCTGAGGTTTTATTTGACAAATTTTAAGACCTGCCAAGGACCAGATGAAAACCATGGAATTCAATAGGTTGTCCTAACTTTTTCACATGACTATATATACAGTAGCCCTTGTACTTTGACAGTTCTTGGTTTTCTATGCAGTTTTGTTGGTGTTGTCTTTCATGTTTGTTTTGGAAACTTTATTAAAAAAAAAAATGTATCTGCATTTGGATGCTGTCTCCCCTCATTTCTAACCTTATACATTACAGCATACACCGATCAGGCATAACATTATGACCACTGACAGATGAAGTGAATAACACTAATTATCTCTTCATCACGGCACCTGTTAGTGGGTGGGATATATTTTGTCCTCAACGTTGATGTGTTAGAAGCAGGAAAAATGGGCAAGCATAAGGATTTGAGTGAGTTTGACAAGGGCCAAATTGTGATGGCTAGACGACTGGGACAGAGCATCTCCAAAACTGAGGAAATAAGTTATCACCAAATCAGAATGGATTTAGGGGGGGACGAGGAACGATGGACCCAGTAGTATGCCTGGAGTCAGATATTAGAAAGGCGTTGGTTAATAAAGAGATTGTGGAAGCAGTGTTCTTTGACATCGAAAAGGCGTATGATATGGTACGTAGAGAAGGGTTATTGTTTAAATTGGAAAACATGGGGGTAGGAGGTAGACTGTATAATTGGATTAAAGAATTTCTGGAAGAAAGATCAATTAAGGTGAGAGTGGGAGAGTGCATATCATCAAAAGGTATGATAGAGAATGGCTGTCCTCAGGGGAGTGTCATAAGTCCATTACTGTTTAATATGATAAATTGTGTTTACAAGGGTGGATACGAATATTTGCAGATCTTTATTTGCAGATGATGGAACTCTGTGGTACAGAGGAGGGAATATAAAGTATGTTGTGAGAAGAATGCAAAATGCATTAAAAGAAGTTGAGGAATGTTCATTTAAGTGGGGGTTTAAATTCTCAGTGGAAAAGACTCAGGTAGTATTTTTCACTAGTAAAAGAATAGATGATGAAATCAAATTAAAGCTATACAATCACAATCTAGAATGGGTATCCAAAATAAGATTTCTTGGAATATGGTTAGACAGCAGACTCACATGGAAAGGACATATTGAGAAAATGGAAGAGAAATGTAAAAGATTGTTGAATATAATGAGATGTGTGGCTGGGCAAGGCTGGGGGGCAGACAGGCTGGCATTGAAAACTATTTACATAACATTAATCAGATCAGTAATGGACTATGGAAGCATATATGGATCAGTAGCAAAAACTCATCTAGATAAATTAGAGCGAATTCAAGCAAAGGCTTTAAGGATTTGTTGCGGGGCATATCCATCATCACCAGTATCAGTGTTACAAATAGAAGTAGGTGACATGCCTCTCAAATTAAGAAGACAATTAACTGCAGTATATTGGGCAAATCTTAGGGGGCAGGACAAGTCACATCCCACTTTAAGGGTATTAGAGCAGTGCTGGGAGTATGGGAAAAAGGAGTGTAATAGTTTTGGATGGACAGTTGGAGATTTAGTAAAGGAATTGGATATTAAAGAGTTAAGTGTTACTCCAAGAGTGGCTTTACCAGCAGTCCCTTTGTGGATTTTGCCACAGCCTTTAGTTGATTTAAGAATGCTGGAACAGAGAGAAAAAAAAGGGCAAAGTGAATTCGAGGAAATCCAGGTAAGGGAATACCTGTGGTTAAAGTATGGGCATAAAACACAAGTATACACGGACGCATAAAAAAATCCAGATAATGAACAAGTTGGGGTAGCATTTGTCATTCCAAAAATGCAAATATCCAGAAAGGTAAGAATCTCAAATAAGTTATAAATTTTTTTCAGGGGAATTATTAGCAATAATGATGGCATTAAGATGGATAAACGAGGCAGGATTAAAGGATATGTTGGTATGTTCAGACTCCAGTTCTGCTCTTATGTGCTTTGAAGCACAACAGTCAGACACTAGACAGGATTTAGTAGTGGAAATCCTGCAAGAATTATATACATTACAGCAGAGAAGGGTGAGTGTAATATTCATGTGGGTTCCAGCTCACGTGGGGGTGAAAGGGAACGAAGCAGCAGGCAAATTGGCAAAACAAGCTTTAAAGAACACTAGAATAGAAATGGAAATACCATACAGTAGATATAAAATTAAAGCTATAGTTAAAAAGCAAATAAATCAAAGATGGCAACAAATGTGGGAAACAGGAAATAAAGGTAGACATATGTATGAAATACAACCAAAAGTGGGGAAAAGTAGGTACTCAGGTGGAAGTAGAAGAGAGGAAAACCTTTTATCCAGACTCAGAATAGGACATACGGGACTTAATAAAACAATGAAATTAATGTCCATGCATCCGACAGGACTGTGTGAATGGTGTGGAGAAAATGAAACGGTAGAACATGTTATCATGTATTGTGGAAAGTATAAAGATGATAGAGTAAAGTTATTAGAAGAGGTTCAGAAGAAAGAGGATATTGAAATCAATTTGCGATACCTGTTAAACCCAGAACAGAAAAGTAATAACAGAGCACTGTTAATTCAATATTTGGAGAACACAGATTTAATTTATAGGATATGAATTAATCATTTTTTTAAATTATTATTATTTTTAGCCAGAGGAGCTGAACACGCAGCGCTGGCTTTAGCATAGAGTTTTGGGGGAATTGGGGAAGTGGTTAGAGTCTCTGGATCGAGTTCACAGTAGGTGGCGGTAATGCGCAAAATTGGTGTGATCTGCCAAAAAAGGGAAGAAGAAGAAAGTGCACTGGCCCTGCATTCCATTCAGAAGGGCTCATCCCTATGCCCTAATCCCTTGAGAAGGGTTTACCCTCCGGAGTGAGAGCTTCGAAGGGATGAAGGGTGTAGGGGTCAAAAAAACTTTTTTTTTGGAACGCACTTCAGCATCATCTTAATGAGACAATCAAGGAGGCTCCTACGTCTTTTTTCCCATGGTTTACTCTTTGTATTAATACGCATTCATTTACTGTAGTAACATTATAAGCTACTGCCGGTCTTTTACTTTAAATATATTGTATATTGTGTCTATGTATTTTAAGCATTTGAATGGACTGATAAAGGGAGCTGTAAAGTATTTTTGTTGAAGTACAATGTGATTTTGACCATAATAATGTACCAAATCTAACTGGTATAAATATTGCAGTAGTATAGAAAATACTATATTATACATTTATAGGTAGGAAAATCGAACTCCGGGCCTCCTGTACCTATTCTGTGACATCAAACAACTTCCCTGTGGAAAGGATCATGGGGGCCCGAAGTGTCCATCAGTTGTACCCTTTGAAATCCTTCATTCCGAAGGGCCCTTTGAAGTGGCCAGTTTTGAGCACTTCGGTTTGGAACGACCCTTCAATATGGCGGCCATGATTGTTTTCAATCATATATCATATCATATGTCAATCATATGTCATATATCCCGTTTGGAACGCACTGTGGAACGGCAGGCAAACCCGTGACTTCCCACCCGTGAACTCGTACTAGATCGATGTACTCCCAGTTCCCGATCTGATGTCACATAGCCCGCGAAACAACAATGGCAGCCCCTACGGATGCGGTGTTTATGCAAGTGCACGGTAAAATAACGTAAAATAAAAGATATAACAGCTTCTCTTGCCTTATGCACCGTTTTTCCTCCTCCGTTTCCCTCAAATAAGCAAGGAGTTATCACCTTTGGCAATAGAAAAAATTGTAAATGGCATAAGCCCCTTGTGGTCCGCCATGTTGGTTTGTTTACACTCAGGCAGATTGGCGTGACTTGCCTGGAACGCTACAAAGTCGTGAGTCGTGGTTTGAAGTTCGTGACTTACGGGCTCAAAACCTGCTTGGAACGCAGCATAAATTGCAGGGTTTATGATGTCACCAACCCGGGAAGAAGTTCGTTGTAGTCCAATCCGGTCGTTTTTGTAGGCATTAAACTGCCATAACTTTAAAAGACAATATCTCAATTTGCATTGAACTTTCAGCGCTGTAACTTTGCAGATACTGTTTATGCTCAAGCAGCAACATTACACACTAACTGAAGTTAAAAAAAGTGAAATCGCAATGAACCACCCCTTTAAAGGATCTGCTGCTAACATATTGGTGCCAGATACCACAGCACACCTTCAGGGGTCTAGTGGAGTCCATGACTCGACGGGTCAGGGCTGATTTGGCAGCAAAAGGGGGACCAACAGTATTAGGAAGGTGGTCATAATGTTATGCCTGATCTGTGTATTTTCTTGTATATGTAGATTGAAACATTTGGCTTACTGTAGAGCATATTAGCAATGTGACACTAGTGAATTATCACATTTAAAGAGATTACCTTTGAAGATTTAATGTTTATATTTTTCATATTAATATTTAAAAGGTATCTTGATAGTCTGCATAAATCTCCCTTTATAAGATTTGAGATGGTCAATTTTGAATTACTTTAAATACTTATTATAGTTAAAATATGTATTATATAATTTTTTTGCTAAAAAAATAGTAAAAATAAAGGTATAAATTAATTTTCTGAAGAATGCTTTAAATAAATTTGACAAGACAACTTTCATTGCAGCATTTATGTTCAATGTGCTGTAGACCAGAATTAGTTGCTCAGAATTGTGGTGATTATGACCTCTGGTGGTGGTTTCCATGAAAACATCAGTGTGACATTTAATTCATTTTGTGGATGTCACAACACCCATGAACACATCAATAGATTGATGGACTTAAGTGTTAGTGCTGTTGAAAAAGGGGGCAGTAGGCAGCAGATATCGTTGCATTTTTGGAAAGTTTTTGTTTTTGCACATCTCTTTACTAGGCCTATTGATAGAGGCACAGTATCATCCATGTTAGATTTTAGATGTGAACATCTCTGGACCCTGGGATGATGTAATGGCATTTGGAACCATGATGACCAAAGAGGGAAAGGAAATGTTTTTAAAAACAATTCAGATAAGTGCGATTGCACAAAATATATGCAGGCTGCTCAATGCCATCAGACGCTTCAGCTGTTCAACTGAAAGCGGCAACATTTAACCCTTTCACACATAGAGGTCACTATTCGAAAAGCCATTTCTTAATTATGTATGGGTTTTGATTGCACAGTTGCACGTCAACTTCTACAGTGGACAGTAGCGCATCATTCTTTATATTGCCACCAAGTGTCAAGCCGCATGTGGATTTTTTTCCTCCAAATCAAGATGGCAGATGGCCAGTCAAAAATGCCAAGTTGCCATGGAATATCCATCCATTCCTTCTATCCTAGAAGACTCTTATTTTTTGTAAATAAATGTATTTATGTTATAAGAATGTAATTTGCAGTTCAAAAAAGTAATCTGATTACGTAATGCATGTAATTTGATTTCAAATTTAAGAATAAGTTTAAGATGTGCTGATCCTACATCCTTAAATTACATTACTTGAAACATCATGCCAGCGAGGGGGTTTTGTCAATCTTTGATCTTCCTACTGTAAGCCAAACTATGTGTGAAAGTTTACTAGTCTAAGTTCTCGTGACCAAGCAACATGTTTTTTTGTTGACCTTAATTAGATTCTCAAGTATTTGTCCAAAACATGTCCAAATATTGTCCCGACTTTCCAAATTGAGTTATGATGTTTTGAATAAACAATTTTATGTAGAACAATGTTGTGCCAGTTCCCAGCATGCATTGCAGCTAGAAAAAGTTATCTGGTAACTATTAAAAAATTATCATTGCTTTGCATTTACTGGCTAAATGTATGCTGCAGCTGATGATGTCACTGTTATTTAGCTGTCATATGGTTCAGAGTTATTATTTTTCCTGAATTAACATTTGTTGATCATCACCATGGTTGAGATTTGTGTTGTGTTGAGGTATATGTGCATCTCACTGCAACTATTGTAATTTACTTTCCTATCAGGGTATAATGTTTGCCTCTCGTTCAAGAGAGGCAAATGATCAATGTTGCCAAATTGGAAATGTCCAAGTATAATAACAGCTCAAAATTACTGTATTTGGAAGAAAATTATAATACACCAGTATTTAGTATAGATAAATGAACTAAATTAATAACTAGTTAATGATTTTTTACAATGGAATGAATCAATACAGAACTTACTATTTTAGCTGCTATACAGCCAAAATTATGTTCCCTCTCTCTCTGTAAAGCTATTTGACACAATCTGCATTGTTGGAATAAAGGTGACTTGACGAGTCAAATGTGCAGAATACAGCTATTTATCTAGACCAGCAAATTTTGACATGACCTGCAAATGACCACAATAAATAAATAACTAGGCGTACCTTGGTGGGAAACAACTGACCTAAAAGCGCTGCGGCAGGAACGTTAACTTGTGCTCGTGAGAGAGAGTCATTCTCCACGATGATTGGCCGAGAAGACGTAACATGAGATGCCAAAGATCCCTGACCTTGACCTTTATGAAAGACAAAGATCTACCTATTGAAGAATTGAAAGAGGAAAAGACAGCCCAGATTGTATTTAGTATTTGTTCATGGCCAATTCAGATTCTGATTTATTTATTTCTTTTTACAAGCAAATTGGCTGATTCCGATACTGATATTTTTATTATTGTTATTATTATTATTTAAAAATATCGGGTTATTTCAAATTAGAGGTAATCTCGATCCAAACAAAGATGCTACACACATTGCATGAGCAGTTGTTTTTGAAGATTTAAAGCAAAAACATAACGGTCTGACTCTGACTTTATTTTTGTTCAATTACATGCTACACACAAAAAAAGCATAAAACAAAAACTTGCAAATGAGATGCAAATTCACTCTCTGACAGCAGGTGGAGCTTTTAGAAAAGCACCGTTTCCTTGTATACCGCTGTAAACAAAGCAGCACTGCACTTATATATAGCTTATTTATTCGGAGGTAAGAGGAAAATAAAATGCCATTGCCATCTAAACTTTCCTGAAGACAGTAAGTTCCATATAACCCCTCACCCCAAATTCAATATTTATATTTTCTTCCTATATTTCGAGCATCGTGAACAGTGAGCTGCTCTGCCTGCTACAGAATTTTCTTCTCTTTGCATCCGTCTTCAGCGTCTCTGGCCTTTTGTTAACGGCCGTTTACAGACTCAGGCATGATGTGGGCTATTTACCTTTATCACTGTCCCAGTAGCTCCCGAAAATAACAGAAAAATAAATGTAATGTCTTTTTGTACTAATATTTCTGTTATTTTCTGGAGCTACTGGGACAGTGATAAAGATCTACTAGTCGATCACGATCGACGGGTTGGCGACCACTGGATCCACAGCTAGATCAATGAGTATAAGCCGATTATAACGACCATCATTTTGAAGTGTCACAAAATTCTGAAATGATTGTACATTATAGGATTTTTTTTCATTATTGATTGAACAGAGGTCAAGATTATCGTACAAACACGATAATTATCGTGCGTCTGTCTGGCAACACTGCAAATGATGTTAAAGTTGCAAATTAAGTTAATCTAATTATTATCTTCATCTAATGAGGGAGGCAAAAGGCAATAGCAAGCTAATTTGGAAAAACGTAAATACTCTTTTATGGAAGGGGACAACTTTTATAGAAGATTTAAAGTTCAGGGAAAGCAAATTGAAGATGATTATGCCATTACTACTACCTTTAATAGTTTTTTATTAACTCTGTTAGTGAATTAGGGGGGAAATAAATATTTTTCCGATTTATGTTGATAGTTAAAGTTTTAATATTACCAAGACTAATGAAATGCAAGTCAACAAAATTATTAGCTTATTAAAAAATTCTAAATGTAGAGATGTTCACCAACTCCTGTTATTACTCATTCAATTATTCTGTCATTTGAATGTAGTGTTTTTCCTACTGCATGGAAACAAGCCATTGTTACTCCTATCTTCAAATCTGGGGATCATTATGAAGTTTGTAATTACAGACCCATAAGCGTATTGCCAGTATTCTCAAAGGTTGCAGAGAAGATTGTTTTTGAACAACTGAAGTCTGGTTTACACTGTATGCAGTTTGGTCTCAGAGTAAATTATTCTACTGAAACAGCTACTTTACATTTAATAGAGCAAATAAAATCTAAAGTTGACAAAGGAGGATTAGTTGGTGCTCTATTTTTAGATCTGCGTAAAGCCTTTGATACAGTTAACCACAAAGTTCTTCTTTCTAAACTGTCTAACTTCCAGTTTTAATCTGACGCTCTAGCGTGGATATCCTCACATTTATCAAATAGAGAACAATGGTTAAAATTTAAAGGGGGAAAGTCCTGTAACTTATCTTAATACAATGCGTGTTCCCCAAGGATCAGTGTTAGGTCCCTTATTATTCAGTCTTTATGTTAATGATCTCCCTCAACAGTGTGAAGGTACAAGTGCTATGTATGTTGATAATACTGTTATTTTTACACATGCGAGAACAGCAGAGTTAGCAGCTGAGAAGCTACATGCTGCTATGGAAAGGATTGCAGTGGCTGGAGCAATCGTGTCTTAGCTTGAACATTGGTAAAACAAAAGGAATGTTTTTCTCAAAAGCAAATGTTCAATCTCCTGATGTTGATGTTTTATAAATGGTGAAAAGATAGAAATAGTTAATGAGTTCAATTATCTTAGTTTTAAAAAGCATGTAAAGAAAATGGTGAGGAATATTAAATACAACTTAGCAAATTTTAGACAAATTAGACAATGTCTTTCTGTCGATGTAGCCAAGACCTTTATGCATGCTACAATTCTTTCTCATATTTCATACTGTCTTACATGTTGGGTCAAGCCGGTGAAACTGTGGTTAAACCTTTAAAATCCCTATATAAACAGACTATAACAACTTTAGATAAAAAAATAATCAATTTTCACCACTGTAGGATCTTGGAGAAACTTAATTTTTTGAGTTTTGACAATTTTAGACTTTTTTAAAAAAAAATGTGTGTATGGTTTATAAAATTGGCTCCTTCTGTACTCTGTGATTTTGTTAGTTTTCATCTTAATAATTTTGTGAGATCTACCAGATCATCATCTATAAGTAATTGTGTTGTTCCTTTTCGTCATTCTGCTTTTGGACTTTCGTCTTTTGCTGTGAAAGCTACTACTCACTGGAATGCCTTACCAGAGGATATAAAAGGGTGTAAATCTATTGGTCTTTTTAAATTGAAGTTAAAATCTTTTTTTTAAATCGAATCAACTGTAAACATTGACATGGTTGCAGTTAAATTGATTTTATTTATTTATTTATTTTTGGTCCTGATAGTATGTGTATGTATGTTTTATTGTATTGTGTGTGTTATTTTATCATTTATGTTGACCTGCCAGGAGACTGCGGGTGAAAATGAGCTTTTAGCTAAATCCGGTACAATGCATGGAATGGAAACATTTATGTTAAAAATTGTACATGGTCCCTTTACAAATAAATAAAGTAAAGTTAATATCATGAAAGAAGAGGAAAGAACAAGTATTGTAGCCCCCTGCATTGCTAAATGCTAAATCTTTAGTTGCCTTGGCAATAATTTTTAAGTTCAAAAGACTTAAGACTTTAAGTTTGGTCAACTTTTTTTAAAGTGCATGTAACTTATAATGCGTTGCTTTACTTGTTACATCAAAAAAGTAATCTGATCATGTAATGCATGTTACTTAAAGGATTAGTCCACTTTTAAATAAACTTTTCCTGATAATTTACTCACCCCCATTTCATCCAAGATGTCCATGTCTTTCTTTCTTTAGTCGAAAAGAAATTAAAGTTTTTAATGAAAACATTCCAGGATTATTCTCCTTATAGTATCAAAGTTTGAACTAATTGTTATATACTATTGAACTAGCATATTGCATATAAAAATTAGTTCAAACTTTGACCTGTGGAGGGCAGTCATACACTGAGCAGTGTCTACACTGCCAGAATTCTAATGGAGAGCTAGTTCAAGAAGAGCATTTATAGCTAAAACTTATATAATTTTAAATTTTTTTCAGAAAATGAGCGATGGTTTCACTAGATAAGACCCTTATTTCTCATCTGGGATCGTGTAGAACAATTTGAAGCTGCAGTGAAACTAAATTTGACCTTCAACCGTTTGGTGCCCATTGAAGTCTACTATAAGGAGAATAATCCTGGAATGTTTTCATCAAAAACTTTAATTTCTTTTCGACTGAGGAAAGAATGACATGGACATTTTGGATGACGTGAGTAAATTATCAGGAAAAGTTTATTTAAAAGTGGACTAATCCTTTAATGCTTTACTCATTACATCAAAAAAGAAATCTGATTACGTACTGCATGTTACTTGTAATGTGTTACCTCCAACACTGCTTATTTCAGATGAGATTAAAAACACCTGATCGCTAGTTTTTACTGTTTACTATTTACTACGATTTACTATTTTGTTCCCTTGATTTATAAATCATGCGCATTATTTATAAATCGAGGGAACAAAATAATAAATTGTGGGCACGATTTATTAAATCAAGGGAAAGAACTAGTAAATCTTGCGCACAATTTAATTTTTTTTCTTGCATGTCATGTGCGAGGCTCCGTACAGAGCAATCATATAGAGACAATTTTAAAACACAGCCACAGAGGGGGCTATAGGGCTTGTAGAATTTTACATCAAACACAGTGACATCATGGATAGCATGTAATGATATTCACCGCTAATAGCTTTTCTGCCACAGGAAGATGTTGGTGGAAAGGTGCATGAGCTGTAACCAGCAGTACCCCGCACTCGATTGAGTTTCATTTGTTGCAATGAAACTTTTAACAAGCCTTCATCAACTAAAAATGATAATAGAACAGTGGAATCTGTGACTCATTTTAGTAGTGAGCTAAAATGCAAAAACATCACATTTAAGAGAACTAATATTGTATGAACCTTTTAGACTATTTATAAAAGCTTTACCTCAAAACCACATCCCTTCAAGCGTCTAACTAAATGTCGGTTGGTGAGAAATGCCTAACATTCTTTTAATTGAAAATTTTATAAAGTAAATCAGTCTCAGTGTACATCCGCCTATGCAAATACATTTATATTTTACATCCACATATATTTATGTAGCAGACACTCTTCCAAAGCAACTTACAAATGAAAAAAAAAGCAATTTATCAAAAATGAGCCAACAATATCATCTACATTCAGTCTGCTTTAAATAACAGTGAAACCAAGAGGCACAGATAAGACTTTCTATACATTTTTAGACTCTGGAAAGTTTTAGTTGTCCTTGTATAGACCATGTAATAGTCTGATAGAAGCATTTACTGCTGAAATTGAGGCTGTGAACTGCAGTATCAGTATCACACTGAGGTTAAGGCTTTGTCTATTTGTTTTTGCCCTTAATGTAGATTGGAGATTGCATAGTAACTCTGCCCAAAAGTATAAATGTCATACTAGTTTTTAATTGATCTATGATGTGAAACTGAACAACAGATTTGTGATGACCCATATCCAATATTCATTATTTTATTCTAACATTCTCAAAATATTGTAAACAAATAACTGAAGGACATGAAGGTCACCATAAATGTGTATATTTTTGTTACTGTTGAAAACTGTTTGCTGTAGTACCATTGTAAGCTGCAACAGGCACAAGAATGGTATTTAAAAAAAAAAAAAAAAAGGTTGAGAGAGAGAGCTCATAGTGTTCAGTGGTGGTGTATGTAAAGACCACAACACATACTGCAGCTGCTCTTCTGGAACATGCCGTGTGAGAAGAGTTACTTTATCTCTTGGATTTTAAGACTGCTTCTTTTTGATGTTAAATTTATTTATGGTAAGATACAAACATTTATTTTTGTTAATTAAGCAAGAATATATCATTTCTAAACTGTAAATTGAGTTATTCTATTAGAAATATTGGTATAACTTTACAATAAGGTTTCATTAGTTAACATTAATTAACTATTATAGCTGAACATGAACCAAGAATAAACAATACTTCTACAGCATTTATTCATCTTAGATCATGTTAATTTCAACATTTACTCATAATTTAAATCAAACTCAAACATTATTCAAAAGTTGTATTTGTTAACATTAGTTAACAGTGCACTGTAAAGTAACATGAACAGACACTGAACGACTGTATTTTTATTAACTAACATTATCCAAGATTAATAAATACTGTAACAAATGTATTGCTAGTTCATAGCTAATACATTATCTAATGTTAAAGTGCCCCTATTATTCCTTTTTAAAAAAGGGATAGTTCACCCAAAAATGAAAATTATCCCATGGTTTACTCAACCTCAAGCCATCCTAGGTGTATACGACTATCTTCTTTCAGACAAACACAATCCGAGATACAGTGCTCAGCATAAATGAGTATACCCCCTTTGAAAAGTAACATTTTAAACAATATCTCAATGAACAAAAACAATTTCCAAAATGTTGACAAGACTAAGTTTAATATAACATCTGTTGTACTTATAACATGAAAGTAAGGTTAATAATATAACTTAGATAACACACTTTTCAGTTTTACTCAAATTAGGGTGATGCAAAAATGAGTACACCCCACAACAAAAACTACTACATCTAGTACTTTGTATGGCCTCAATGATTTTTAATGTCAGCACAAAGTCTTCTAGGTATGGAATGAACAAGTTGGCGACATTTTGCAACATCTATCTTTTTCCATTCTTCAAGAATGACCGCTTTTAGAGAGGATGGAGAGTGATGCTCAACTTGTCTCTTCAGAATTCCCCATAGGTGTTCGATTGGGTTCAGATCAGGAGACATACTTGGCCACTGAATCACTTTCACCCTGTTCTTCTTCAGAAATCCAACAGTGGCCTTAGATGTGTGTTTAGGATCATTGTCATGTTGGAAAAGTGCACAACGACCAAGGGCACGGAGTGATGAACATCTTCTCTTTCAGTATAGAGCAGTACATCTGTGAATTCATGATGCCATCAATGAAATGCAGCTCCCCGACACCAGCAGCACTCATGCAGCCCCACATAAGGACACTGCCACCACCATGTTTCACTGTAGGCACCATGCATGTTTCTTTGTATTTCTCACCTTTGTGATGCCATACAGTTTTGAAGCCATCAGTTCCAAAAACATTTATCTTGGTCTCATCACTCCAGAGTATAGAGTCCCAGTAGTCTTCATATTTGTCATCATGGGCCCTGGCAAACTCTAGGCGGGCTTTTTTGTGCCTGGGCTTTAGGAAAGGCTTCTTTCGTGGACGGCACCCATGCATGCCATTCCTCTGCAGTGTACGCTGTATTGTGTCACAGGAAATAGTCACCCCAGTTTGGCTTTCTACTTCTTTAGATAACTGCAGTGAACTTGCATGCCAATTTTCTTCAACCCTTCTCTTCAGAAGACGCTCCTGTTGAGGTGTTAACTTCCGTGGATGACCTGGACGTCTCTGTGAGATGGTTGCAGTTCCATCTTTTTAAAATTTTTGTACCACTTTTGCAACAGTATTCTGACTGATAAGTAAAGCTTTGCTGATCTTCACCTTTCTAATGTAAAGAAATTATTTTCTTTCTCAGGTCTTGTGACATTTCTCTTCCATGTGGTGCCATTGCTGACAGCATGAAATGGGAAGGAGTTTTAACACCCTTTTATAGTCAGCTGTCTGCTGGACACCTGTGTAATGAATAATTAGACTCACCTGTGGTTGAATTCTTGTTAAATTAGACATTTGTAGTCTAAAATTTAGCTGTCCTCTAGAGACTTTCAGTGGGGTGTACTCATTTTTGCATCACCCTAATTTGAGTAAAACTGAAATTTTTGTTCTCTAAGTTAAATTATTAACCTTCCTTTCATGTTATAAGTACAACAGATGTTATATAAAACTTAGTCTTGTCAACATTTTGGAAATTGTTTTTGTGTTCATTGAGATATTGTTCAAATGTTACTTTTCAATGCGGGTGTACTCATTTACGCTGAGCACTGTATTTTAAAAATATCCTTAGTCCTCCAAGGTTTATAATGGTTGCGAATGGTAGGCCAAATTCTGAAGACAGAAAAAATGCATCCATCCATAAAAAAAATGAATCCATACGACTCCCGAGGGTTAATAAAGGCCTTTTGAAGGGATGCCTTTTTGTAAGAAAAATATCCATATTTAAACCACACGCAGAATGCGTAAGTCGACTTGCACCAAATGAGTAATCCTCTGACGCGATGTATGACGCAGGATGTAGGAGTATCGTAAGCTTAGACGCCTCTTGCGGTTCAAACAAATAAGGCTAGGCAACAAACTCAAGCTCCTCTTCTCTTTAAAATTATTCATTTTAAACTTCTAATTCGTGACCAGTGTTTTGTTTTGCTCTCTCCTCTGTGCCATCGCGTCAGGTCAAAGGTTGCTCTTCCGCCCAAATTGACGTGTGCAATATGCGTACGGTCGTCCGCTGAAAGCTAGTTATTTGAATTTATAAAGTTTTAAATATGGATCTTTTTCTAAGAAAAACGCATCCCTTTGCCTCAGAAGGCCTCCTGAGTCGTATAAATTAATTTTTTATGGATGGATGCATTTTTTCTGTCTTCAGAATTTGGCCTACCATTCACAACCATTATAAACCTTGGAGGATTAAGGATATTTTTTAAATATATATCTCAGATTGTGTTCGTCTGAAAGAAGATAGTCATGTACACCTAGGTTGGCTTGAGGGTGAGTAAATCATGGGATTATTTTCGGTCGGTCACACTGCACTTTTCGTTCCATTGACTTCCATTCAAACGCATGCGAATGCGTCAGACCGGAAACGCAATGCGAAATGCGAAATTTCGCATTTCGCTGCGTTCCAAAGTTCAAGTTTGGTGAACTCTGACCTGCGAATTCGCATCACGTGAAGACGTGCGACCAGTAGAAGATCGATTCGTCACGGCATGACCTCTTGGCTGAATTAAAAGAATTATATTTTTGCAGTAAAGTCGAGTAGGTTCTATATTTTTACATTTTGAATGTATTACTTCAAGTTATGTGTTGAATTCAGAAAATATAAACATCAATTATTAATCATACTTACAGGTTGAGATTCAGAGGAGCAGGCTGGTCAGAATAAACTGGGCATTGATCCATATTTTAAGACCAAGCGATTTGTGAATCCTGCGTTAAACTCCCCGAGGTTTGAGAAGCAGTCGTCAGTAAAATGATGAGAACACATCAAAAGATTGTACTGCTGTGGTATTGTTAAAATATTATTTTTCCCTGGTGTGGGCGGGCAATATGCTAATGTTTTGTTGTGACCTCACAACGAAGCGGCTTGGGATTCGTTTTACAAACGACTCGTTTAATTGACTCTGAGTCGACTCTTACTTTTCAGAGACAATCTCTGCATCTCAAACAGCTCCCTAGCTTCCTAGGTCGTGTATCAGTATACCATTTAAATGAATGTGGCCGACTCCCTGATCAGTGCCCTGACTAGTGAACTAGGGAGCTGATTGAGACGCACGCAATAACTCTATATACAGCGCACTTTCAGATTTAAAACTTTGCAGGATGTTTTCATTCACTTAGAGCTATGTTACATAGTGCTGTAATAAAAAGCATTATAATAAAAAACACTAAAACAGATTTAAGATAAAGAGATTGCAAATTCATTTATGAGAAACCAGATCAGCCCACATAGCAAATGAAACTAGACAAGATGTTGATGCTAAATTGTTGTGGTTTTCACAGGTTTGAATGTATGTCGGGGAGATCTAATCACCAATGTCAGTTTATCCACTGAGCTTCAATCTGAAGTCCTGCTTCCCTGTTCCTTTGAATCAGACCTCTTGAAACCAAACCGAACGAATGAATCTTGTGTGGTGTGGACTCACCTCAATACAGACTTTGTGGAGATCAGTCTGGATGGTGAGGCAAAATTCTGGAATAACCGACGTGGACGGATTGAGACATTCCCAAAATTACCAGAATCTGAATTGTTGGACTTCTCCATCCGTATCCGTAATGTGCAGCAGTCTGATTCAGGTGTCTACCACTGCAAACTGTTCAGAGAGACCAACTGTTTCCTCGCCTATAAGATAATTGATCTACACAAAGGTAAATGGCAATATTGCTGGTTAAAGTCTTAACGTGCAGCTACTACTTGAAATACTTTAAAAAGTTCATTAAAAGTTCATTATCTATTATGTAATAAGAATGAGCATTCTTCAGGTTCAGATTCAGCTGTTGTTTCAGTGGATTCGCTGACTTGGCTGATCCCAGCTGGATCAGCAGGAGGAGCAGTAGTGCTACTTGTGCTTCTCATCATCGCATGTACATTTTTTAAATGTAAGTATGATAGAATTAGAATTCCCTACATTGTCTTATAATGTAATCAGTTAATCCTGAAGAGTTAATTGCCTTTAAAAGTACCACATGAAATATTCTTGCATACATGCATTCGTATATATACAGTACAGTCCAAAAGTTTGGAACCACTAAGATTTTTAATGTTTTTAAAAGAAGTTTCGTCTGCTCACCAAGGCTACATTTATTTAATTAAAAATACAGTAAAAAACAGTAATATTGTGAAATATTATTACAATTTAAAATAACTGTGTACTATTTAAATATATTTGACAAAGTAATTTATTCCTGTGATGCAAAGCTGAATTTTCAGCATCGTTACTCCAGTCTTCAGTGTCACATGATCCTTCAGAAATCATTCTAATATGCTGATTTGCTGCTCAAGAAACTTTTATGATTATTTTCAATGTTGAAAACAGTGGTGTACTTTTTTTTTCAGGATTCCTTGATGAATAGAAAGTTCAAAAGAACAGCATTTATCTGAAATACAAAGCTTCTGTAGCATTATACACTACTGTTCAAAAGTTTGGGGTCAGTAAGAATCTTTATTTTTTTGAAAAGAAATTAAAGAAATGAATACTTTTATTCAGCAAGGATGCATTAAATCAATCAAAAGTGGCAGTAAAGACATTTATAATGTTACAAAAGATTAGATTTCAGATAAACACTGTTCTTTTGAGCTTTCTATTCATCAAATAATCCTGAAAAAAAATATTGTACACAAATATTTTGTACAAATGTACACATTAAATGTTTCTTGAGCAGCAGATCAGCATATTAGAATGATTTCTGAAGGATCATGTGACACTGAAGACTGGAGTAATGATGCTGAAAATTCAGCTTTGCCATTACAGGAATAAATTACTTTGTGAAATATATTCAAATAGAAAACAGTTATTTTAAATTGTAATAATATTTCACAATATTCCTGTTTTTACTGTATTTTTAATTAAATAAATGTAGCCTCGGTGAGCAGACGAAACTTCTTTTAAAAACATTAAAAATCTTAGTGGTTCCAAACTTTTGGACTGTACTGTATATTACTGACACAGTCAAGCTGTGTAGCAGGATAGAACTTAAGTGAGAGAAAGATTTATGACATATAATTTTCTATGCTGGTTTCAACAAACATATTCAACATATTGTTTTGTGTTTCTGAATCTTTTAACTATACAGGTAAAGAAAAGAACAGCCGTGAACCTGTCTATGGTAGGTTTCCGGCTCCTATAATCATGTTTTTGTTTGAAAGCTCTACAATATACTTCTGCTTTAAACTTTGTTTAAGACATAAGTGAAATATTATTCTGTTCAATTTCTGTAGAGAACAGCTCCAATCACAGAGCAAAGTTCACCAATGAAGGGAGTAAGTATATGTGTCCATTGATGAAATAATATATTCAGCTATATTCAAACCTACAGTCGTATGTCTTTCTTTAATAATTTCACTATCAAAAAATATGTATTTGTACACTGCTCTTGACTGAATAACTTTTGTAACTTTAATAAGGATTAATATGTAACAACTGCAAGTGGTATTGCTTGTAATTTGATTATTTGTTCTTATTTTATTACTGACTGTTTAATTGCCTTTAATAATATTTAAATGTATATCAGTTAGGCTAGTAGTTTTGGATGTGGAATAGAGAATTGTGAATTTTCACTGGTATCTAAAATGTTGGTGTCATAACTGCCTTCATGGCTGGTAAAAAATATTTATAATAGTTTTAGGCTCTGCCTGCAAACCAAGTTTGTAAATATGGGTCATGAGCAAATTTTTTGTGCTACCAAACATAAAGCAGATTTCAGAAATGTGCTGTGAAGCTAAAGATGGATTTTCCAAAACATTTTCTTAGATTAGGGGGACCAGAAGTCTCAGTTTTCTGACAGTCCCGGTTTTTGGTGTCCTGGCTGTCCCTGACTGTAGCTTTCACAATAATTCATGCATGCATTCATATATATATATATATATATATATATAGTTACTGACATAGTCAAGCTGTGTAGCAGGATAGAACTTGGTTTCAGCAAACAAAACACATATTGTTCTGTGTTTCTGAATGATATTACAGGTCAAGAAAAGAAAAGCCGTGAACCTGTCTATGGTAGGTTTCTAGCTCCTATAATCATGTTTTTGTTAGAAAGCTCTACAATATGGCTTACTTATGCTTTAAACTTTGTCTGAGAAATGAGTCAAATATGATTCTGTTCAATTTCTGTAGAGAACAGCTCCAATCACAGAGCAAAGTTCACCAATGAAGGGAGTAAGTATGACCTTACATTTGTGTTCATTGATGAAATAATATCAGCAATATTCAAACCTTCAGTTGTATGTCTTTCTTTAATAATTTAACTATCAAAAAATATGTAGATGTATCTTAATTACTTATTAGAATCTAAATGTATTAAAAATATAGCCTACTAGTTTGTACAACATCAAGTGGGTCATTTATCATCTATCAGATTGATTGCTATTATTTTGTGGTTTTTATTATTTAGCATTTAACAGACAGAAGAAATGAAAAATTAAAATAAAAGTTGCAGAAGTTTTATTAAAGTTTTTTTTTTTTTTTACTTTTCTTCTACAGGAATATCACACAGCAATCCAATCTATATGCCTAGTTAAATTTCATAACTGTAATAATGTGGAACAGCAATAAATGTGTAGTATGCATTTTATCAGCAGCATTAAGAAAGGTTGTTATGGATCAGACTTTTGAGCTGGGTTTTAATTAACGAAGCGTATCGAAACTTTGAATCAACTGAACTGTTTCAAAGAGCTCGAAACGCCACACGCTGGTGACCCCTGCTGGTCAGAACGGTGTAAGTGCAGCGAAAATGCAAACACCTTTTACAAACCAATTGTAAATGTTTTATTGAAACTGTAATCTATTAAATGCAATTAACAAATAATCTAGATAATACCACTAAATATGAAGTGTCTCTATGAATATGAATATGTATGTGTTATTTTATTAAGTTGTAGGGCTTGTTCTGTTTTTTATGGAGAGCTTGGTTAATCAGACTAGTATGAAACTTTTAATTACAACCCTTCCTTTTTATTATACAAATGTGTCATGTGTAAACAAATGTCTACAAATGTATAAAATTGGTCTATAGACACTGATTCTTGGACTCACAAAGATTATATATATATTTATTATTATTATTGCAAAACAAGAACAATATACATACAGAGGATCACAATGTGTTCAACTATTATGTATTACATTCATAATAGCATCAAAGGAAACAACAGAAAGAAGAAACAAACTAAGAAAAAAAAAAAAAAAAAACTACAGGGGAAAAAAAAAACTTACAGAGTGTTCCAAAAAGAAAAGGATTCAAAAATTATATA
The DNA here is from genome assembly GCA_003731715.1 of Anabarilius grahami. Classification (NCBI taxonomy): domain Eukaryota; kingdom Metazoa; phylum Chordata; class Actinopteri; order Cypriniformes; family Xenocyprididae; genus Anabarilius; species Anabarilius grahami. The sequence continues at coordinate 5,266,985 of RJVU01018862.1, forward strand.
CATCCGTATCGCTTTTTTATTTCTTGCATCTTTTAGGGCCTCAATATAATGCTTCAATTCAATTTTAAATAATATAATGTTAGGTTTATTATTATTCTATTTCTGTTTGTGTATGTGATATTTTCCATACATGATTATTAAGTTAATCATCAAATTTTGCTCCAAAATCTTATTTTTATATAACAAAAATATATCTTTACCAGATAGTTGAATCTTTACTTTTGTTAATTTGAATATTAGATATTCAATATCAATCCAAAATGACTGGGCAAATACACATTCAAAAAATAAGTGTTTTATCGATTCTTCTTCTGAATGACAAAAGACACATGTAGTCTCCATGTCTCTGAAAAATCTTGAGACTACTTGTCTCGCTGGATAAATCAAATGAATAACCTTATATGTAATTTCTTTAACTTTATTGGTGAGGCAGTATTTACTAGGTAAACTCCAGACCTCTTTCCATTCAATCTGATTATATATCGAGTTCCAAAAAGGTTTGCATTTAGGCAATAATGTACATCTACATAATTTTTTTATATAAAAATTATTACATTTTTTATCTATAATTTTCACACCATTGATACTTAACTGATCTGGGAAAAGGCTCAGAAGATATATTGCCTGATAAAAGTTGAATAAGACCACTAGGAATAGCATCAAATACTACTGCCAACTCCTTAGCAGTTACAGGGATCTTATAATGATTCAGGAATTCACAGTAATTAAAGAGCTGTCCGTTATTCTTAAATAGGTGCCTCACCAAAATTATACCATTATCGTACCAATTTCTGTAAAATAAAGATTTATTTTTAAACTTAATATATTTGTTGTTCCAAATCACAGAGTTGTGTGGAGAAAAGTTATGCTTAAAAATGAGCATCCATAATAAAAAACCTGTTTATGAAAAGAAGAAAGCTTTATCGGAACCTTGTTTACATCAAAATTACACCTCAAAAAAAATTCTAAACCCCCAAATTTATCAAAAATTAATTCAAATCTTATCTTTAGAGTTCAAGTAGTTCTTTATCCATCTGTTTTTAAATACACAGTTAGCAGTATTAAAGTCAAGTACATTTAGACCACCATCTTCAATTGGGTTACATATAACTGTTCTCTTTAAATAATGTGGTCTGTCTGTTTAGGACATGATTATCTCTGGTGAAAGGGTTAGTTCACCCAAAAATGAAAATTCTGTCATTTATTACTCACCCTCATGCCGTTCCACACCCTTCGTTAATCATCGGAACACAAATTAAGATATTTTAATTGAAATCCGATGGCTCAGTGAGGCCTGCACAGCCAGCAATGACATTTCCTCTCTCAAGATCCATAAAGGAACTAAAAACATATTTAAATCAGAATGTGAGTACAGTGGTTCAATATTAATATTATAAAGCGACAAGAATATTTTTGGTGAGCCAAAAAAACAAAATAACGACTAATATTGTGATGGCCGATTTCAAAACACTGCTTCAGGAAGCATCGGAGGGTAATGAATCAGCGTATTGGATCATGATTCGGATCGCGTGTCAAACTGCCAACGGCTAAAATCACGTGACTTTGTACTCCGAACAGCAGATTTGACACGCTGATTCATCTGTGCTCCGATGCTTTCTGAAGCAGTGTTTTGAAATCGGCCATCACTATATAAGTTATTTTGTTTTTTTTGGCGCACCAAAAATATTCTCGTCGCTTTATAATATTAATATTGAACCACTGTACTCACATGAACTTATTTAAATATGTTTTTAGTACATTAATGGATCTTAAGAGGGGAAATGTCATTGCTGGCTATGGAGGCCTCAATGAGCCATCGGATTTCAACTAAAATATCTTAATTTGTGTTCCGAAGATTAACGAAGGTCTTACGGGTGTGGAACGGCATGAGGGTGAGTAATAAATGACAAAATTTTCATTTTTGGGTGAACTAACCCTTGAAGGGTTGCTAGGGCTGCTCGTGGTGACATGATTGAGAAACGTCTCTGGAAGCGCCACTAGAGGGCAGTAATGCCTTTCTTAAAATATCTCCACATTCCAGCACAGCTGACAGACACAAATTGTTTTTTATGTACCTCCACTTCCAAGTTACCCTAATCATCACCATCAGAAAAGTCCTTTTAACTTATATTGGATATAATTTAACACTGTTTTTAATATAATTCATATTAATTATATTAATCATATTAAAAATCAAAATAAATACGTGAAAAATAGATTTTCACAGAGTAGATTCTCCCTCAGTATTTTTCTCATTTAAAAGAATTTACTCCTAAAGAAAGTGAATAAAGCAAAGTAACTGACTGAGGAAAAGTTAAAATGAATGAATTCACGTTTAATCATTTCTTAATGAATTTCTTTCAGCCTTGTAAAATGCATAGCTATACTTGTGCATCATTTTAAAGCTTGAGTTCAATTAAAAAATCCATCTTAATACAAATCAAGTGATTTTTTGTAACAAGCACACACTATGAGCATAGAAATCGTCTTGAAGACAATGGCCAAGTAGGTAGAGAGATCAGGAAATGACGGCAGAAGACACTTGTCCAACAGCCTCTTCACCTCTTCAGAGTTTATTGTTTCAAGGTTTCAGCGCACGCCACATACACCCTTTCTTTCCGTGTTGGACTGTGGGGCTTTTTACTCTGCATGTTTCACCTCTAAATGGTAAGGTTTATTTTTGGCTATATTTATGGTTTTAATCAGTCCTTTTGAGAGATGTTATTATAGAATCAAGCAAGCAGAATGTAAGAGTATGTTATTGTTTCCATTAACAGTCATTTTGGGGAGTAACTATTTAAACATAATAGAAACATTATAATTATAAAAAGACATTCTCATCAGCATATAAGATTGCCTATAAACATTGTAAAACAGCAGGAAGCTCAGCAAACATCATTGTGCAAAGTTTGATGACCTGTGATGTGCAGACGGAAACTGTGAATACATTCATGTGCTTGTTGCTGTGGTTTCTCAGGTTTGAGCAGAGATGCTCTCTTGTTTCTTTGAAACAGCCATCTCCAGACCAGGCTGCACAGCAGAGATGTTGCACCAATGCAACTGTACCTAATTCTAGAGAACAATCTGAAAGGTCAGGTAAAGGGTTAGGACAACAGAAGAAGACCTTCTCCAAATTCTACGAAACTGGAAGGTCCTCCATCCGCCTCTATAATGTGGGTCTGTTCCACTGTGAACTGTTTTAAGACTTTAACTATAGCATTAATCATCAGAACACTGGAATTCACACATGCGAGTAAAAAAAACATTACTGGCTACCGTATTACAACTTTGCATCCAAGAGAACAGTTTTAAAATCATGAAAAATCATGATTTATTCACTGAAATAACGCAGTATGACCTTTTGTATGAGTATATTTTATTGTGTCCTGACACTAAAACCTTTCTTTTTAAATACTTTAATACTATTTAATACTACAGTTATACGGTCTGATTTAATGTCTTTTTTGTTTTTCTTTTTACATGTTACAAATGTTCTGGCTGAAAGGCAGAAGAATTTGAACAAGGTGAATCAGAAAGCTCAAATGACACAGTGATGTCCTATTGGCCCTTCATAGCAGGAGGAGCAACAATTATTATATTTCTTCTTGTGGTCATGGTGTGTTGCATTGTGTATAAACAAAATAGTAAGTATATCACCTCAGTTCTGAATAAATTATAAATATGCAATGTTTGCATGCTCAATAAAGTAACATCATTTCTTACTTTCAGAAACATCAGATCAACCATATTATGCAAACAGCCAGCAGGGTAAGCCATTCACGTATTTTCACAGTATTCGTCCACGCACAGCTATACATGCGACCATTTTCAGTAACACACTGTCTCATGAATCTAATCAAGTTTCAAGTTTTAAAAGATAGTGACGTCCTGTTGTAATCAATGTCTTTCTCTCATTGTGATGATAGTTCAAGATGCCAGCAAAGATCAAATCATCTATGGTGGGTTTAATGAGTATTTCTTGTTTTACACATATAGTAGGTTATAATACTAATATTTAATAATGCTGTTAGTAAAAAGCAAATGACCAGATTTTTTATCAGAGACATTATAGTTATTTCATTTCTGCTGCAGAGAATGATCAAGAGTTAAGGAAAAAAAACTCCAAAAGGAAAAGTGAGTAATAAATAAATAACATAAATTACTTTTATTATGGAAATATTGACAATAAATTAAATTGTTTTGTTTTTTCTTTGCAGGAAAGTTTTCGTCAGTTTATATGAACAGACCTGAAAATAAGGTTGCCATATATGTGAACAGTGCAGCACAAGAAGAGGAGACGTATGCAAACTGCACTGACAATGATTATGAAAATGTGGAGTAGTCTGAGAGGACATGACTGCAGTACTTCATTCTGTGTTTTTTTTATTTTGTGCACACTACTAACTTAAGTGGATAGATGATACACATAAAGACATTTCAACATTTCAGGCGTATTCGGGTAAGACACATAACTGAAAATGGAAAATCATAATGGAATGATCTGATACCATTTAGGGTGACAAAACCATTGTGGGATTTATACTTCAGTATATTTGACCAAATCTTGTATTTGTCAAAATGGCGGTGTCTTCTTCAAAACAGTTAATAAAATATAGAATTTTTAAAATTGACCTATTTGCAAACTTTGTCCACAGTGCTGAATAGGCATGACAATGTGTTAACTAAATGCTAAACGCAGGTCATAGCCTACATCACAAATCTATCAATGAATGAAATTGTGATAACACTTATTTTACAGATACTTTTGGCCTAATTTTTTTTTTTAATTTTTTTTTTCAAAGAAATATGAGGTTCCTGTAAATATACTATCCTTGTTTATATACGAGTGATTCTATAATTGGAGATAGCCTTCATTTTGCATTTCAAAAAGGAAAACAAAAATCTGTTCACTAACAGAAATTATTTCTAGTATCTTATTGAGAACATATTCCATTTTAATAATTCAGTGCACAAAATGAAAAAAAAAGTATTTATAGTATTGTTTGTCAACTCTGTTACTGTCAGTTGTGTTACATACTGTCAGCATTGTTACTCTACCTTGGTAACAGAGTTTGGCAATGACAGAATTGACCATTTTAAACTTTTTAGCCAAAAAAACTCCACTTGCTAGCATAAATGCTATGAGCTCATGGCACTAATGAAATCAAAGACTTTTAAACAACCCACTGTGTCATCAGTGATAAACTGTTTTGCATTTGATATTGTGGTAACAATTTTGATGTCTTACAAAATAACTCTTGGTGTAAGAACTTTTTAGATTCAAATATTTTCTCAGAGAGAGCAGCCGTACCTTCCAGGTCTTCATATCTTATAACTGAGGGAAAGTAACATCATTTTATGTATCTTCCATAGTTTAGGGAGATAATTCCACCAATTTAAAGTCAAAGTATTAACAGAACAGTAAGAATTGACGCAAGATTTATGGACACACATTTTTATAAGATAAAAGTTATTTTTAAACAATTTAATTTGTAGAATTAGGGAAATGACTATTTAGGGCTTTTATAAATAAAATAAAATAAAATAAATTAAATATTACCAAAAGAAAAGTAATATATATATATATAGGCTATATTTTTTTACACAATGATACATGATGGAAAAAATACAGACTAATTTGGACAGCAAGAAATCATGATTTTCAGCTATATGACACTTTTTACTGAAAAATATTATATTGTTATGGCCTGTAACATCTTGTGATCCACAACGAGTAACAAATTATTAAAATAATTAAAAATATAACTATTTGAAATCTTTTTTGGACACCAAATGTACCTGCAATTATAGATTCACCCATATAGTTTATTTTTACGGTTTTCCTAGTTACTCACTGTACTCGGAACAATGAGGTCTTGGCTAAACCAGATGCATTTGTACACTGTAACCATCGGAAGAGAAAAGTACTGTATATGACGTCTTATCGGTAGTGACGTACACTTCCGGAGGTGTGCCGCCCGCGATTACTGGAAGTTAAAACAAAATTGGGACAGAATTTGAGCATTAAGCTATGTAATGTGGACGGTTTATTTAAACATAAACGCAATAAAGGTAAGACACCCCTATGAATCCTTCCCCAAAGCTACAGTTAGATAATGCAGTAGAAAGAGCCTGACTGTGCTTCCTCTTCTCAGGTGTTGTTAACCACCAAAACATTGTTGACAAACCATAGAGCTCCTATTCATGGTTTACTGTCAACATGTGCATGACATATAGATAGAAGTTTTCTTACCTATATTAAAATAACTCATTATAAGTTACAAGTTTTGTTCTGCAGGTGTTTGAATGGATAAGTTTGTAATTCGGCACAGAAAAAGATCAGCTGTTGAGGAGGATGAATGGAAATCAGAGGAACCGATCAAGAAATGCCAAGAAGATGAGTGTGAGGTGGAAGAGGAGTTTTCTCAGCCCATTCCCTGGCAGAAGTTTGAGGCAGAGGGATTGGACTGTGACTACAGTTTGTTATTTGACAAAGAGGAGGCTGATCGCCTGTTTAACCAGCTAGAAGAGGAGGTGGTGTATTTTACAGGTATTGAATGTGCTTTTGTATCATGTACACTTACCGTTCAAAAGCTAAGTAAAGTTTTTTTTATGTTTTTGAAAGGCCTCTTATGCTCACCGAGGCTGCATTTATTTGATCAAAAATACAGTAATATTCTTACATACTATTATAATTTAATATAAATATTTTCTATTTTAAAATGTAATTTATTCCTGTGATGGCAAAGCTGAATTTTCAGCATCATTACGCCAGTCTTCAGTGTCACATGATCCTTCAGAAGTCATTCTAATATGCTGATTTGATGCTCAAGAAACATTCCTTCTTATTATCAATGTTGAAAACAGTGTTGCTTTTCAGGATTCTTTGATGAATAGAAAGTAAAAAATAAAAAAAAATCATCATTTGTAATCTTTTGTAACAGTGTAAAACTATCTATGACAACTTTTGATCACTTTAATGCATCCTTGCTGAATAAAAGTATTTGTTTAAAAAAAAAAAAAAAATTCTTGCTGACCCTAAACTTTAGTATGGTGGTGCATTTTGGCATTAGATACAGAAAACATACAGGATGTGTTATCTAGATAAACAACGTAACTTTATTATATTTGTACCAAATTCTGTGTGCCATATTAATATAGCACTATATCCTGTTGTCGTTCGGATGGTGATTGTGTTAATGTCCAGTCAGTGTTTGAAATGTTTTGTTTCCATTTTCTCATGTGACAAAGGTGACAAAGCTAAAATACAAGTGTATGGAAAGTCATACAGTGTTCCGAGGAAGCAAGCGACATACGGGGACGAGGGACTGATGTACTCTTTCTCGGGAGTCCATCTCCAAGCTAAACCATGGACTCCCACTTTGGAACACATTCGAGATGCTGTTACCAAGGCAACAGGACATACGTTCAACTTTGTTTTGATAAACAGGTAATTCAACTTTCTGCTGCTGACAATGTCCTACCTATGAGCCTGAAGTGTTGCGTTGCTTAACATAGAAGTCATGTTCTTTCAAAATGAGCAAAGTATGTTTATGGTTTACATTAGGTATAAAAACGGTCACGATCACATTGGAGAGCATCGGGATGATGAACGGGAACTCGATCCTGCCTGTCCTATTGCCTCTGTATCTCTTGGAGCTGTCCGTGACTTTATTTTCCGACATAAGGATGCACGAACTGGTTCTAGCAAACGTCAGATTGAGCCTGTGAAGCTGGAGCTGGCTCACGGGAGTCTTCTGCTTATGAACTATCCCACAAACACATACTGGTATCACAGTCTTCCAGTCAGAAAAAAGGTCAAAACACCACGCATCAACCTCACTTTCAGACGCATAGTGAAAAACAGACAGAAAACTGGCATTAAAATGGAGTGATTGTTCTCTTAGCATCTTACCAGGTATTGCTGTGGGCCATGTTAGTTGTTCTAACATGTCGGAAAGCTAGCGAACACTTTTCACTTTATCACATGGTTCCGGGCAAATCTGCTGTGAATCTTTGTTGTGTTTTTAGCACATTCAGACATATCTTGCGCACTACGTTATCAGTTTAACTATGTATCACTTTCTGTTAGTCTTCATGTTATGATTTATTAGTGTTTACTCTAGATCGTGTGCAGTAAAAATGGACTATGATCTAAGGAAATCAAGCGTCATGCTCATCTTTACAATTCAGAGCATATTCAGGTTTGATACTTGGCAACAAAATCAACTTTCAAGAGCATTCAAAGGAAATATTTTCTTTTATTTGTTTTTGTTTTGTTTTTTTAGAAAACCAATAAACTACATGTGGAATAAATAGGATAGACACAACCATACTTCTGTACAAGACATTTCTATTATAGACTGGGAAAGAAAAAAACAATATGGTCCCAATGAATACATTTTGCTAAAAGTTTCAAAGATTAAACTACAGAAGGCAATAGTTTGGCGAAATACTGTGGCAAAAACATAAGGGTAGCAAAAACGTAATCGTATAAATATATACATTTTATTTTTCAAGCATACGTAACAGAGTAATTTCGAGAAAGTCATACTTAGTGTTTACATTCCAGCACTGCTGGACTGAGTATGAGGTATTCGCACAGCTGTCTACCCATAACCTGCCTGTGTTACAATCTAATCAATGTCACGTTTTTCCTTGGACGACGACACATGCAGTCAGTACAGTTGCTGCTAAAAGAAACAGTAATTTGACATATCAAAATTATGCAATTATTGTATTCCTTGTGTACGTTGGAAGGTTGTAGTGCTGTTGAAATGGCAACCAGCATTTCAAAGCTTGGATTGAACTCCACAGTTTAACTTGAGCATTAGTGAAAATGAACATTTTCGGCTTACCTGGATATTTAAAAAAAAATCAAATGAGAACTAAAATGTGGGCACTTTTGGAGAAGTGTGTAGACAGTCAAAAACAAGACGAGAAAAAAAACGAAAACATTCCTCTTCTCAGTAACACAAATGCACTCAACCAAGCAGGGCCTATGCTACAAGCTATGGTCTTCACAGGAGAACTTGTATAACTTGTGACTAGTACCATTTGCAGTATTTTGTTTTATATTTAGCTACTTATGGTGAAATCTCTCTAAACTACAGCAGCAGAAATCAGTTACTTTCACCGTGATTAAAAAAAAAACAGTGTGTTGACCTTCCTGAGTGAACAAGAAAAGGTGATGATACAAATTTTTAAAATCACAAATGGCAGTTGATATCAATGCCAATTTGGAAAAACTATGGCAGTTCCAGTGCCGTTTCAATTGACAATACTAATCTTGGCAAAAGAAACAGCACGTAGTGATTGTAGGGCAGCATGAACTGTTTTAGGATCAGTACAATATCTCACAGCTTGATTCATTACCTTAACTCATACAAAGATGATCCAGACATGCCCTCTACACTAAAAATGACTGCAAAAGACAGGTTTCTGGCTTAAAGTGAATAGATGGCAGTAGGGAAGAGTGTAGAACTGAAGAAAAAACCTCCTTTATGTTGTGATGTGTTTCGGGATAAGAGATTGAGATAGCAAATGCATGGCAGAATTTAGTTAACTTTCTTCAGAGGATGAATCGATTTTCCCTTTTTTGCTTGGGGGAGCACCATCTTCCAATTCCTTCAAAAGAAAACCACTGAATCAGTTGTAAGAAAAACACAGCTGATCTCTGACTGAAAAAAATATTGCCATTTCTACTTAAATTCTCTTAAATTATTAAGAAATTATTACTTTTTTGACCTTAATGCAAGTGACACTGTTAGCATGTACCTGGGCTGATTTGGAAGAGTCTAAAAAGTGCTCTGAATCCCCATGTGACTTGCTGTCTCTTTTGGCTGTCCTAGACTCTGATGAGCAGTGATTTTGTTCTGAAAAAAAAAAAAGTGCTATTAAAATAAACATCAAAGGATAGAAAATAGTTTGTAGAGGATTCATTGCAGTGACTAACCACTCTTATGATCCTGACCAGAAGGCTGTTTGGAAGGATATTGGTCACTTTTCAAGTCATTGCTGTCACTCTGAGAAGCTGCCATGGGTTCAGGTGCAGGACTAGTGTTGTTGCTGGTCTCCTGCTTCAATGGGGAGGAGTCTGCAATGGAGCTCTGGTTACTGTTATCATCTGAAGGTGAAAAAACAGAAACAATTAATAAAGCTGTGATAAAGGATTTGATAAATGTTAGGAAAAACTTTCAAACAGTATATGACAATTTTGCTTTACATTAATTGGTGGTTAAATTACAGAATAGCAAATGAAATAATTTCCGTATGAAGGAAGGCAAACAGCCATTGATAATAAAAAAATATTTTAATATGGATAATTGTTGTTAATTATGCCAGAAATGACCTGTAATTTAACTTTTCAAAAATGCTTGAAAGACCAACTGTTTAGGAATCACAAAGATCACAATTTGGTGTAAAAAAAAAAACACTAAAATTTATAATAACTGCCAAGTAACAGAGCCTGAAAAGGCTGTATGAGCATTATTTTGAGATGCGATTAGAAGTGTGATAACTGTCAGGTCTGCAGCATTACCATGCATATCCATCATTCCAGGAGAGGAGCTGTTCTCAGGGGTCGTGACCTCAGAGCCATACTTGTCATCTTTGCCTTTCTTCTTGCTTTTGTTCTTCTGTGTGACATAAATATTTAATTTTTTAGGCCACGTGAATAATTGTGAAGCATATCTAAAAGATATATTGCAAAATAAATGTTGGCTTTGTGTGTGATGCTACAACTAAAATGTGTCTGGGCCACCAGCGACAAAAAAATGTTGGTACAAGTGACCTCAATCCCACTATGAATTTACCTTTTCTAATTAAATTTTTTTTTTAATTATTTATATAAAAGAATTAGGAAAACAATATCTTTTGGAAAGTGAGACTGAAAAAGATCTATCAGTTAGATCAGCCAAAACATGACAATAATTAAGTGGGTTATTGGTATTGACTAGAATTGCAATAGAGCATTATGGTGATTAAATGTCACTTACATCATCTGACTTGGGCTCTGTCACTGGTACCCACTTGTAGATTCGCAGTGACGTGTCACCAACAGTCACCCATTTCTTCTCCCTGGAGATGCATGTTTTTGTTAGATATCAAATGAGGCGGCATGCAAATGAGTTTAACAGAGGATAAATTATTTAAACATTTACATTTAGTATAGGCATAAGAAATCTCCGCAGAGATATTGTTTGTGTAAAAAGTATTTCCAGAATATGCAATGCAACTGATAACATATTAGCAATGCATCTATAATAATAAACTATTTTTACTCTTTTTGCAAGTGTACAATTTTGCAACCGTATGATTGTGTAGAACAATAATTAAATTTAAATCATACTATTTAAAAATCACTTTTTACTAGCTCACAGATTAGGAAAATTTCAATCACACTTATGACAAAACTATTTTTTTCTTATTTAACTGGATATTTTTTTTTTTTTTTTTTTAAGTTTAGAAAGATACTGTTGTTGTGGTTATTGTTAATCTCATAACCATTATCCTGGAAAATGTATTTTAAGTTGAACAGAAGTTTAAGCACAATCTTCAGCAGTTCTTGATAAGTGTGAAAGTGCAGTCGAAGCTGAAGCTCCGCGCCGAGTTTAAACCCCAGCGCGTGGATAAAACTCTTCTCACGCTCCGTCGCTCAGAAGCGCGAGTCACTCACTCACAGATGCGATGAACGAGTCAAACGCCCGTTCAGCGGCACTTTTTGTTTGGTACGGGCGCTTGACTCTAGTTCATCATGTCAGCCCGTTCGGTTACTATTCAGCCGGCATTACAGGCTCAAACAGCAAAGCCTTCATGTGACTGCAACGAAATGGCTTCTAGGTTCAACCCACATAAAAATTTAATGGAAGAAAAATGCGATGTACATTTTTCCTAACTAATTTTTCAAAAGCCGACAAAAACACCAGCCGCGCGAAGAAACGCAGAAACGGGACATCTGACTTAAATTGGAGTGGAATAAACGCTCTCTTTCCTTTCATTTCATTGTTTCTCGTTGTCTCTCCTCCCCCACAGGCTGTCTGTACTGTTCGTTAACGGGTAGACGCTCTCTCTTACCATTTCCGCACTTTTTCAATTGCAGCCATAACCCGCTTGATGTCATCTTTCGCCCTGCTCCGCGTCTCCGCTCGAACCGACCTGCCCGACATTACTGCTGTTGGTAAAATATCTTTTTGCTCGCTGCCTGTTTAGACACAATGCGAATGCACACAGCACAGGAGAGAGGCGGGGTTTGTGCGCCTGCGCTAAAGCCAAATGCCCTCGAAGCATGAGAGACACGGTCAATGCGGGTACGCGTTTCGATCCTTTGTTAGCGAACAGAGAAAAGAAAACGATATTTTAACAGATTGCTAAAGAAGTCGATCAAATCGAAACAATGGCTACGACATCCACGCACGTTTTAGACATGTTTCTGGAAAAAAAATGGAGGCTGAATCGACAGTATATTGTCAAACAACGTTTATTTCCGTATGATTTTATACCTCTCTCTGCGTTTCAGAAAAGTATTAAACTCTAATGAAAATACACCGAAACAATAGCTTAGTAATCACAAAAGGACTGTTCGACTTGACGAGCTACAAATCAAACAATTCTTTAACTGGATAGATTATACGTTTCAGAATGGTTCTGGACACGTAATGTATTATAGATCATGGCTGTGTTCTTGATAATATTCCTGGGTGGCTGCAGAAAACCCCAAGACATCTGTGACAAATGTCCCCATGGTAATTTTAGGGGGTAGCACACTTTCCAACAGAGACTCTGAAAGGGACACACACAATAGTTGAGATTAAAACATTGGTACACTTTCACTACTATTTTAGACAAATAGTCCTTCACCTTGAGAAGTTATCAAACTGTTTCTGGGTCCAAGCTTCAACTCCGTTTCAAATGAGAATACCATCTCAACAGCTATTTGAGCGCACTTTATTTACAGCACTCTTAAGTTAAAGGAATAGTTCACCCAAAAATGAAAATTATCCCATGGTTTACTCATAGTATATGACTATCTTCTTTCAGATAAACACAATCAAACACATCGCTTCGCTTCAGAAGGCCTTCATTAACCCACTGGAGTCGTATGGATTACTTTTTTAGTGGATGGATGCATTATTTTTGACTTTAAAAGCGGCCCTCCATTCACAACCATTACAAACCTTGGAGGATTAAGGATATTTTTAAATATATCTCTGATTGTGTTCATCTGAAAGAAGATAGTCATATACACCTAAGATGGCTTGATGGAGAGTAAATCATGGGATAATTTTCATTTTTGGGTGAACTATCCCTTTAAGAAGCCAAGGTGTACTCTGGGCTCCTGGTGTCCTGGACACTGATATTTTAACAATTCAGAAAAGATAAATAACTTGTTTGGCCAAATGAGCATAGATATTAAGGTTATGATCACAATTTTTCAGTAGTATTACAGCACATTGTGAATGTATATTGGCACTGTTCGTTGTTTGCTTTTGGGATCTGATAGAGTGTTTGGACCCGGAAACGTGTCCACTGAAATTTGGCCATCAGTATGGTGACTCACAGGACTTCTACATACCTGTACAACTGCTTCCCTCTGCACTAATACCTAAAAGAGTTGTAAAGCATTCAGCCAAGTCATCCTCTGTCATATGTTCACCTGAAATGTACATTAAAGTTACATTAAAGTAATTACTTATTTTTAATCACTTTCAAAATTATGCAGCGTAGCAAAACTTTAAATATGTCTTCATCAAAAGCTCCTGAATTAGCTTTGTGTTTATAAATGCGTCAGCAAAAACAGCACAGAATAATTTTGGGAATGTTTGTTGATCAGGTGTTTGTTTTTACTGAGTATATTACAGCATTAACAATTAAATATACATTTGACAGCTTGTGTTGAGTGCCATGAGATAAACAAACTGTGAGACATTTGTGAATTTAAGTTTAACCAATAGAAAATATTTTTTCACCGAAACCACAGCTTCTCGCTAACCAAGATCTTTCTCGGTTAATTATAATAATTCTTTCTCTGGTATCTCATCAAGTAACCAAAAATAAAGTACTGTTAAAACTCATGAAAACACATTTACCTCTAGCCTGCAGTAACTCCAGCAGTTCGTCTCTGTCAATAGTATACCTGCCCTCCTCGTCTGCCTTTCCAAGCACCTGGAAGGCATTGCACAGCTCCTGTCTGGAAATGCCAGAGGCAGGTCTGTGGTTGATATACAGCTTAATGAACTCCTCCAAATCGATGTCCGTCACATAATTTCTGGTCTCAGCATAGCGGCTGAACTTCACCTCATTTTGCATGTCTTCCAGCTTCGACAAAACAAAACACAACCATGTGTTGACAAAAGATTGAGTGCTAGTCCACCAAACGATGACAGTTTTGTATGGTAGAGTGAATTGGTGATTGCAACGATGTTTGCACCTCTTGCTCTGTTGGATAGAAGCTAAGCGCTCTCATTAAGAAGGGCACATCAGCTAGAGGGATGCGCGTGGACACAAGCCGTGTTTTCACGGTGTTGAGGTCCTGATTCTGTAGTTGACAATAGTAAAAATATTCCTCCATTTCCTAAAAGACAAACCATAAGAGTTGCTTTCTATTGGTAGGCCCGGTAACAAGCATTATGAAACCTCATAAAAACTTTTTGATTAATTTGTAATTTTAACTGTAAAAATGCTATAGTAAAAACCTGTTAATTGGCTAACAGTAATTTCCCCTACTAAATGTGAGGAAAAAAATAATTTAACCTTACATTTCATGTAAAATATTGTTAAATGCACCATTTTTGGAAGTTAAAAAGAGCAAATTATATTATAATTTACAGTAAAAAATCGCTGTATGACACTTCACATTTGATGGTATTTTGTTTAAAGGGTTAGTTCACCCAAAAATGAAAATTCTGTCATTAAGTACTCACCCTCATGTTGTTCCACACTCGTAAGACCTTCGTTCATCTTCAGAACATAAATTAAGATATGTTTGATAAAATTCGATGGCTCAGTGAGGCCTCTATTGCCAGCAAGTTAATTAACACTTTCAGATGCCCAGAAAGGTACTAAAATACATATTTAAAACAGTTCATGTGACTACAGTGGTTCAACCTTAAAGGGGACCTATTATGCAAAATTCACTTTTGCATGGTGTTTGGACATAAATGTGTGTTGGCAATGTGTGTACACAACCACCCTATAGTGATAAAAATCCACCCACTCCTTTTTTTTTTAATCCCCATAAATCATAAGCAGTGTCTCAGAACAAGCCGTTTCCAGATCCCTGGCAGTGTGACGTCACAAAAGCCACAGGCCCCGCCCACGAGTGTTGACAGACACTGCCGTTTGAACATAGAACCGCCCTGAGCAAGTTCACAGCGAGTCTGCCATTGCTGCACTGACAAGAATGTCTCCCAAGCGTTTTAGGTGTTCTGTAGCTGGATGGATTTATCCACATAGCTCTCTCCATTTACTCCCAAAATCTGAGCTGCTGAAAACGAGGTTGATTAACTTGGTTTTCTCCCTCAGTTCTGTCGAAATCCGTTTATGTCTGCGCGAATCATTTCACACCGGACTGCTTACTGAACGAATATCAATACAAAGCGACGATACAAAACAGAGACTGTGCTAAAAATATGCTACTCAAGGATATACAAGTAAAAACTGTTTGTGATCCAGCTTACAGTCTCCAGAGTGATACTGGATACAGCAGTAATGAAGGTGAGAGCACTTTATTACAGTTCATCTGAGTTGATTTACGGATATAAAGTTTACCAGTTTATTAAGCACCACCCGAAAGGCATAAGGTCTTTATATATTTGTTTACTGTTAGTTGTAACGCGTGTTTCTGTGTATTTCACTATGTTGGTGATGATAATACAAGGGAAAGAGAGAGAGTTTATGGATAATATTTTAATGCACACTTGGAGTGTTTTATTAAGCTCTTACAGTGATTTTCTAGAGTGAAAACGGATGCTTCATCTTTTGTGTGAAGTACAATAAACGTCATAAAACCAAAACTCATATGTATAGTTTTGGCCATCATTCGGACGTTACAACAGACTTGTACTAATATAGTGACTAAAAACAAGACGACAATATAAGTTATAACCGTAATTTAACTAAACTATACCTGTACTATCTTCATGCAGCATATATTAGCAGTTTCTGACATTATAGTGCGCCGTGACTGAATCCTGACAGGGGAGAACGAGCTCGTGAAGCTCCGCCCTCTTAGGCCTTTCGCAGCAGCTCATGTGCATTTAAAGGGACCACACTGTGACGGCTCGTTTTTGCTCAACCACTAAAAGTGGTAATTTTAACATGCTATAAAAAATTATCTGTGAGGTATTTTGAGCTAAAACTTCACATACACTGCATTCCAAATTATTATGCAAGTAACATATCAGTAAGATTTCAGTACAATAAACAGATTTTAGTTTTTCTAAGAGAATGTTTGGTTGTTTATTTATCCATGTATTTTTAGATAACTGGTATCAATCTCAGACAAAATAATTTGCCAGATCTATGAAAACCCTACTTAGAGGTTGTTCCACATTATTAAGCAAGTCACAGTTCTAATGCAGTATGGGAGGAAGAAAGATCTTTCTGAAGATGAAAAGCATGAAATGGTCCAATGTTGTGCAAAAGGCATGAAAACAACTAATATTGTGTGAAACTGAATGGAGATTATCAAATTATTATAAGATTTGTGAGTGATTTAGAGCACAGCAGAACTCGGTCAGATAAAGGCTTATTAATTAAAGTTCCTGTCAAAAAAATGAATTGTATTAAAAGGGCAGCTATAAAAAAAAAGCCAGTGTTGAGCAGCAAACAATATCACTGAGATATATTTTGAAGCTTCTGGTGTCTCTGGAGTCTTGAGAAGCTCTCCATGCAGGCTGGCAGTTGTGCATAAAGATATATTTTAGCCACTCTAAACCAAAGCTCACAAAGAGAAACATTTACAGCGGTTTAGAAATACATGAAGACTCATTTTTAAATAGTTTTATTCACTGACTAATGCCGTACTACAATGGATGGTCTAAATGGATGGATTTGTGGATGGTTGGTGAATGGCCACCACGTTCCAACAAGACTGTGACATCAGCAGGGAGCTGGCGGGTGATGATTTGGGCTGGAATATTGGGAAGTGAGATGTAAGGTCCCTTTAGGGTCTCTGAGGGTATTAAAATGACTTTTGCAAGATATGTGGAGTTCATAACTGGCCATTTTCAGCTATGGTATAAAAAAGGAGGATAGTGCCTTCTGAAATACAATGTACTATACACTATCCCATGCTGCAAAAAAACACCACAGCAATAAAACAGTTTAAAAATGTATTTCTACACCCACTGTAAATGTTTCTCTTTGTGAGGTTTGGTTAGTGGTGGCTGAAATGCATCTTTACGCACAACTGCCAGCCTGCATGGAGAGGTTCTTGAGAGTCCAGAGACACCAGCAGCTTCAAATATCTGTTTGCTGCTCAACACTGGCTTTTTTTTATAGCTGCCCTTTTAATATAATTAATTTTTTTGAGAGGAACTTTCCTTAATAAACTTTTATCAACCTTTATCTGACCGAGTTCTGCTGTGCTCTATATCACTCACAAATCGTATGATAATTTGATAATCTCCTTTCAGTTTTCACACAATATTAGTTGTTTTCATGCCTTTTGCACAACATTGGACCATTTCATGCTTTTCATCTTCAGAAAGATCTTTCTTCCTTCCCATATTGCATGAGAACTGTGACTTGCTTAATAATGTGGAACAACCTATAAGTAGGGTTTTCATAGATCTGGCAAATTATTTTGTCTGATATTAATACCAGTTATCTAAAAATACATGGATAAATAAACAAACAAACATTTTCTTAGAAAAACTAAAATCTGAATGTTTATTGTACTGAAATCTTACTGATATGTCACTTGCATAATAATTTGGAACGCAGTGTACACACTCTGGGGACATAAGAGACTTATTTTACATCTTGCAAAATGGGGCATAATAGGTCCCCTTTAATGTTATGAAGCGACAAGAATACATTTTGTGCAGCAAAAAAACAAAATAACGACTTTATTCAACAATATCTAGTGATGGGTTATTTCAAAACACTGCTTCATGAAGCTTCGAAGCTTTACAAATCTTTTGTTTCGAAACAGTGGTTCTGAGCGTGTATCAAACTGCCAAAGCTGGCAATGGAGGCCTCACCGAGCCATCGGATTTTATCAAAAATATCTTAATTTGTGTTTCAAAGATGAATGAAGGTCTAACAGGTGTGGAACGATATGAGGGTGACAGATTTTTCATTTTTGGGTGAACGAACCCTTTAAGTAATTGTATTTCTTAGTCTTTGTTATCAGTTATGTATATTAGGGTTTTACATGTTGTTCTGTAAATATGTTTACATTTTATTGGATTTTTTTGACAGGATTTTTTACATTTTTAGGATGAAAAGAGGTTAATGCCACTGATAGAAATTCTTGACCTAAATACAGGACAATGAGAAAAAAAGAAAGCATTAAAATAAAGATCTCAAACCCTGAAGAGCTGTCCATCTCTCCCTCCCTCCAGAAGATCGTAGAAGGGCAGCATGTCTTTCCCTCCGAGAGCAGCTGATGCCTCCAATGATCTGCATTTTTGCAAATGAGTGAAAAGCAAAAGCTAATTATGTGTCCACATTTTGTGAGGTGACAGACACAATAAGCTGTATATAGTTGAAATTTCAAGTAGGTGTCTACCTTCCTAAACAGCTTTTAAAATCCATGTACAATTAATATTATACACATATATTTTATGACATCATATTAAAGGAATAGTTTACCTAAAAATGAAAATTTTCCCATAATTTACTCACCCTCAAGTCATCCTAGGTATATATGATTTTCTTCTTTCAGCTGAACACAATCAGAGTTATATTAAATAATATCCTGGCTCTTCCCAACTTTGTAACGGCATTGAATAGTGCCCGAGGTTTTGAATCTCCAAAAAGCACATCAATCCATCATAAAAGTAATCCATACTTCTCCAGGGGGTTAATAAATGCCTTCTGAAGCAATGCAATGCGTTTTTGTAAGAAAAATATCCCTATTTAAAACTTTATAAACTATAATCACTGGCTTCCGGCAACGGACAAAAACTCGGGCACTATTCAATGCCATTACAAAGCTGGGAAGCCAGGATATTATTAAATATAACTCAGAAGAAAGTCATATACTCCTAGGATGGCTTGAGGGTGAGTAAATTATGGGATAATTTTCATTTTTGGGAGAACTATTCCTTTAATTGAGCAACTATGTGATATATTATGACCTAGTAGATAAGTCAACTGCAAAAAACAGTTTACTTTTACATGGGACGAATGTTCTTCAAACTTACGACAAATTGAGCTCCCATGAGAAGACAGTGCAGTCTTGTCCTCCAGCAGTGAACACATATCTACCATCATAAGAGCAAGCCAGAGTTGAGACGCCTGTTGAGTGACAGATCATTGCAAAGGACTTGTGAGGGTTTCCATCCGGAGGAAGAATCTGAATGCCAACCTACATCAAGGAAAGAAAACAGGAATTAAAAGGAGTACATTAAATCATAGTAAAGGAAATAAAACTGGCATAAAGGTTCATGCTGATACCAGCTAAGAGATCTTAGTAAGACATTAAAGAGTAGAGATCATGTTACTGTATATGTGTAGTTATTATCAAAAGCATGGTTTATGAGGCCTGAAACACTATATACCTTATCTTGTGTTATATATGCCATGTAACGAGAATTAGGGTCGCCATCCTTAGATGCAGGTAGGATGGCCATCGTTTTCAATGGAGAACCATAAGAGGGCCCACAGAGTGTTTTTCTGTGCAGATTAAGCACACCATCACCAACAGATATACAAAAAAAAAAAAAAACAGAAATTTATTTATATACTGTTTGATTTTGGATCAGATCAGTTTTTTTTTTTAAAAAGATTAAAAAAGGAACTCAGATCAGCAGAGCAACTGTGAAAACTGCTTAACAATATAGTAGAGTGAAAAAATATTTAATTTTAAATTCAGCGCTGTTCATATCGGCATCAAATAATTGTACTGTGTAACAGTTAGTTCCAGTCCTCGAATTTGATTGGTCGAGCAGCGTTACAAGAGCGCTGCAACAGTTCAGTACAGCACTGAGAATTTTTACTGTTGGTGTAAAATACGGCAGTAGGTAGCGAGTTGCTAATGAGCGAGTCATTCAATCATTCACTCTCAGTGATTTATTCACACACTCAAATTATTTTTTCAAACAACCAATTTGTTCAAAATGCAGATTCATTTAGGAACGAAAAACTGCTATGGCTTTGTTTGGAAATATTTGCGTAGGCAAAGCAAATACAGATAAATTAGCTAGCACTCTGTCAGAGTTATATTCAGTTTCATTGTGTTTTGGTTTGTTCTCCTTACCCTTGTTAATTTCCTTGGTTTCTCATGAGTTAATAATTACATTCACCTGTCGTCTAATTAGTTCCCTTGTTATCTCTGTATATAAGTGCTCCCTGTTTTGTTCAGTTTTTTTGTTGGTGATTTGTTAACATTATGTGTGGAAAGAGTTTGTTTCTCCTGAGATGCTCCTACGTATTTCTGCTGTTGGATTAAAGACCATTTAGAATGAATTCTGGTATTCTTCGTGTTGGCTTACCCCCAGACCGTTACGTACTACTTGCATAATAATATCTAATAGTTAAGAGTTAGAATGTCGAAGAGGACTATTTAATTTTTTTTATTACCTCTTATATTGTGTTTACCCTAGCTATGCGTAAAATTATAATATATTATTTCAGTGTGTATTAACCAGATTATTTTTCTTCCTTTTGGTCCATTTGGTTGACATCCTATTTAATTATTTGGAATTCAGGAGACCTGTAAATCCAATTACCTTTATCTGTATTACCTCACTTAACATGAAGTCATCACCAAGTCATTTCCCGTCACTTACGGATGATGACAAATGTACTTCAGATAAAACTTATTTTTCTTTGTCCATAGTCATAACAGAGATGATTATCTTAACACAATTATTAACTTATTTCCTTTTTGGATCATAAGAATGCCATATTACTAAAATATCCCTTTTATTATCCAATTTTAGGTTAGGTTTCCAATTATTTTTTTCCATTTTAGTTTATCTACAAATCACATTTAGACAGAATGGTTTGGCTTTTGCTTCATTTGAAATTCTGCAAAAAACTAATCAACCAGATTGTTGTTTGTTATTTCAGTGACATTTCTATTTGTTCTGCCAATAAGAAAACTGCAAACCTGCACATTTTGGAGGTAGCATTGAAGAGCTTCATCTTATACAGGTTGGAGGCTGTAAGGAGGAAGTTTTCGGGTGTCAAAGGAGGATACCACACCATGCAGGTGGGCACAGCACTCTGTTCGATCCGATCTGAACTCAAAATCAACAACTCATTTTCACCACTGTTCTGCAGATCATACTCCACCTGTTCAGAACAGACAGCATAGATGTGATATGTTTAACACAGTTCAACATGTTAAACACATAGGGAGCAGATCATACAGGAAAACGGACTCACCAGTCTGCGATCCATGCCAAGAGAGAGCAGGCGGGGCTGATTGCTGTCTAAATCCACTCCAAACAGCAGGTCCTGAATGGGTTTATAATGTGAGTTGTGCCTGCCCTGGTACTTCCAAATCTCCTGGGTCCCCTCTTTACACAGACGGAGCAACGTCACGCTTTTCCCAGTGTCCTGACATAAGAGAAATACAAATGCAAATATGGATCTTCAAAAAAATTGCCCTCATAAAATGTACTGCTATAGTCAAATTTTACACAGTAAAAAGTACAAAATTGTAAGAGGTAATTTGTCAGCGATTTTTTTTTAATATTTATTTTTCCCTGAGGTCCACTTAGTAACATAATTGTGCCAGAAACAGTCATATTTTAGTTTTTCATTTCACATTGTGACAGGTTCACAAAACAATCTGTGCTGAAATGTGCTTTACAAACAGAACTAAAACAAAAATGCTACTAACCGCAGCAGCCAGGTAGCATGAGTCCTGAGAGAATGTGAGATTGGTAATGCTGTCCTGACTGTACTGCAAACACTCTTTACCATCACTTTGAAGTGTACAGGCATCAACAATCTGCAAAGCCCCACTGGCAAAGCCCACTGCCAAGTAAAAACCTAGAACAGGGCAAATTCACACAGATAGATTATCTATAATCGCATTTTGTGACATCCTTCTTACAAACACGGTAGTTTTTAGTAGGATGGTATCAATGGAATTTAAGTCACTTCATGTCTGAACAGTCTTAAACTCTTGAATCAGACAATGGATCGATAAAGCTGAGCTAAAACATATTATCTATGAACTGTATTATAATAACATGAGTGAGATCTTGTTTTGTAGTTCACCTTGTGGATCGTAGGAAATACACTGGATCTGTTTGTGGGGCCGGAAGACCCTGCTGCAGACCACCTCTTTACACTCATAATCCCAAACCTTGATTGTGCCGCTGTGGCTGCCCATAGCTACTAGCGGTTGTCTGGGATGGCAGGCAACTGCTTCCAGAGGTTCAGCATGTTCCTTCAGAAGGGTCTGTAGAACATTTCTCTGTGCATTTACATGTACTACAGTTGCACAAGTAGTAGAGAGAACAACATTTCTGTAAATGGAAGGAAGGAGAGAAACATTTTATTGCATTGCAGAGTTAGAATATAATAATGTTGCCTCTATGGTTCTGCCTCCAATGGATAGCAGGGATAGTTAGTACCATACTTTAAAGGGATAGCTGACCCAAAAATAAAAATCCTGCCATCATTTACTCACATTCATTTTGTTCCAAACCTGTATGACTTCTTTCTTCTGTGGAACATAAAAGAAGATATTTTGAGAAATGTCTCAGAATTTTTTTGTCCATACAAATGGAAGTCAACCGTCACCAAAACTGTTTAGTCAGCAGCATTTTTCAAAATATCTTCTTTAATGTTCAGGAGAAGAAATAAAGTCATACAGGTTTAGAACAACATGAGGGTGAGTAAATGATGACAGAATTTTCACTTTTGGGTCAACTATCCCTTTAAGCATACTCACACGGACTAAATTTACTGTCTTTATGTACTCAGTTATACGGATGAGTGCATCCAATCTACACACTGCACTCTTGTTAGCAGTTTTAGCTTTTAACTGATGACTTAAAATGTATCTCACACTTATTGCTGAGGTATGTGTCACAAAAATGAATTATGGGAACTTTCTTCAAAACATCTTTGAATTAAATAAATGCTAATTAATCCTGACTTGCTCATAATATATATATACAGGTGCATCTCAATAAATTAGAATATCATGAAAAAGTTTTTTTTTCTGTAATTTAATTCAAAAAGTAAAACTTAAATATATTCTAGATTTATTAGACATAAAGTAAAATATTTCCAGACTTTTTTGTTTTCATTTCGATGATTACAGCTTGCTGCTCATCAAAATAAAAAAATCAGTATCTCAAATTATTCGAATATTTAATTTCAAGTTCTATTAAATTACCATTCTCAGGGTATAAATACTGGGTTTAGGTCAGTAATCCCAACAGCAGTCATGGGGAAGTCTGCTGACTTGACAGTTGTCCAGAAGACGATCATCAAGACCCTCTACAATGAGGGTAAGCCACAGAGGGTCATTGCTGAAAGAGCTGGCTGTTCTCAGAGTGCTGTGCCAAAGCATGGAAAGTTGACTGGAAGGAAAAAGTGTGGTAGGAAAAGGTGTACAAGTGAAAGGAATGACCGCAGGCTTGAGAAGATTGTCAGGCGAAGCCGATTTAAGAACTTAGGAGAGCTTCAAAAGGAGTGGAGTGAAGCTCGAGTCAGTGCATCAAGAGCCACCACACACAGACGTCTTCAGGAAATGGGCTACAACTGTCACATTCCACGTACCAAGCCACTTCTGAACCAAGGACAACGTCAGAAGCGTCTTACCTGGGCTAAGGAGAAAAAGAACTGGACTGTTGCTCAGTGGTCCAAAGTCCTCTTTTCAGATGAAAGTAAATTTTGCATTTCATTTGGAAATCAAGGTCCCAGAGTCTGGAGGAAGAGTGGAGAGGCACAGAAACCATGTTGCTTGAAGTCCAGTGTGAAGTTTCCACAGTCAGTGATGATTTGGGCTGCCATGTCATCTGCTGGTGTTGGTCCACTGTGTTTTCTGAAGTCCACAGTCAACGCAGCCATCTACCAGGAAATTTTAGAGCACTTCATGCTTCCTTCTGCTGACAAGCTTTATGGAGATGCTGATTTCATTTTCTAGCTGGATGTGGCACCTGCCCACACTGCCAAAGGTACCAAAAGCTGGTTCAGTTTCCATGGTGTTACTGTGCTTGATTGGACAGCAAACTCGCCTGACCTCAACCCATAGAGAATCTATGGGGTATTGTCAAGAGGAAGATGAGAGACACCAGACCCAACAATGCAGATGACCTGAAGACCGCTATCAAAGCGACCTGGACTTCCATTACACCCGAGCAGTGCCACAGACTGATCGCCTCCATGCCACGCCACATTGATGCAGTAATTCATGCAAAAGAAGGCCCAACCAAGTATCGAGTGCATAGAAATGAACATACTTTTCAGAAGCCTGACATTTCTGTTTAAAATATCCTTTTTTTTATTGATCTTATAAAGTATTATTTAGTAGTGAATTGGTGGGTTTTTGTTAAATGTGAGCCAAAATCATCACAATTAAAAGAACCAAAGACAAAGTACTTCAGTCTGTATGCATTGAATTTATTTAATACATAAGTTCCACAATTTGAGTTGAACTTTTCCACGACATTCTAATTTATTGAGATGCACCTGCATATATTGTTATGGTGCATTTATCATAATAAATATTAGATCTTTCTGAATTTCTCACCTCATGACAAATGGTTTGGCATCAAGTGTGCAGTCTTCTGGATATCCCAGGCTGCTAGTGGAAGGCTTTTCTTTGGAAAAGGAGATGGATCTGATGGGATCCAAGCTAAACTCATTGTACAAGTTGATGAGCTTGAGATTTCCATCATAGAATTTGATGTGGCCATTCACGTCGCCTGTTACTATGAAACTTGACAAATGTAGACATGTATACAGATATGATAATTGCGTAAAATAATGTCAGACAGAAAAAACAACAAATAAATAGCAAAGTGTAACATTCAACAAGTGTAAATGTAATAGGCACAACCTTGCAGTGGCAGGGAGGCTGCTGTTTATTAAATCATGATCACGATTACTTTATTTGAAAAATCCTAATGCACAAATTTGCCATATACTGTATCTGTGTGTCATATATACCTGTCAATCAGAGTCAATACAGTGATCGCTTCCTTCTGGAGAGGCACAAGTTTTATGGCTTTCCTCTCTATGGGCTGACAAGAGACAGACTCAGTCTGCTTGTCCCAGAGAACTATATTTCCAGCTGAGGTGGCTGTAAGAGCCTGCACACTGTCGTAGTGGAAGATGGACTGGCTCAGGGAACCTAGCACCATGTTGAATGTCTGAATGGGGACAGATTTGCAAAAGGTCAATGCCAAAAGCAGAGAAGAAACCTTCACAACAGCACACACAAATTTAACCTGATGAAAGGTTGTTCTGCCAACCTTGTCAGTAATTTCAGGAGCCGAGTATTCCAGATGTCCTCTTTCCTGAGCAACAGAATTCATTGTTATATACAAGGAGAACTGAAATAGTAAATCGGTAACACAAATAAATAATTCCTACCCAGTTGTAGAAGAGAACCTGAGTGCTACTGTTGCTAACCAACTGTGTGCTGTCAGAGGGATTGAAAAGTATTTGATTCTGGGAAAACATGGAGAATGTTTATGTGATGTTAGATGCATTTAAAGTTGACTGATAACTAGTATGCATAAAGAAAGAATAACATTTTTTAAATTAAGACATTGCTGCTTTTGTGTTGCCTCAGCATAATAACCACATCAAAGCACAGTTTTGCAACATACCTGGCAACCATATTTTGGGCTGAGGTCCACTTGACATTGTGGACTGTCACTTTCATCTGTCCAGTCCCAAATACACACTCGCTGATGCATAGAAAGAAAAAGTACATAGGTGAGTGTATTTGTAACCAGTGAAAATATTCTGTGATTTGATTTGACCTTTTTATAGTCATCATCTTTATTAAGAACATTTAAGTTAATAAAGGTTTCATTTTCATCTCTCCCTATAGGATCAACACCTCTTTTGGCAAGTTTTGAGTTATGTATGCCGGAAATGCATGGCTCCTGGAGGGTGCATCTAAGATGACATAATATATCTACAGAGAGGTTACATAAATGTAGGATAGATAATATAAAACGTTATGTTTTACACCTGTACTGTTCCAGCTCCAACAGTCGCCAGATATTTTGAATCCTTTGATAGTGCCAAGGCAGAAACTCCACCCTCTGGATGACAGTCAAACAATGTCCGCACAGGAATCCTACAACACATGTTATGGATCGGCATGAAATGAAAATTATTTTGTAAATGCATGTTATAGATCTTATTCTGAATGATTAATCCATATGTTTTTTCTTAATCAATTCTTAGTCAAAATGTCTGTTGAAAAAACACACTTCTCGGCGTACATCACTAATCATTTAGTCAGCTTAAACAACAACCGATGGATAGAAATCCCTAAAGTCCCGCTTTACCTTTATTTCTTTTTCAATAATCTGTTTCACTTCGATATACATCACAATATGGAAGAAAAGATCTGTTGCTACTTTTGTTTCATCACGACTTTAACAGGTTTTTTTGAAAATCATATTCGAGATAAGGGCAGATTTACAAAAACAATAAAAATTGATTGTACAATCATATACACATACATATATTCAAACATATAAAAATATTTGGGTCAGAGTTACCCTGTATAAGCATCCCATATGATAACAAGACTCTCTCGGCCCTTGTCAGCTGTCACAAGCCAACGCCTGTCTTCACTAGCACACAAACATGTGATTGGACTGCAGTGGCCCTGTAGACACCAAACAACACAAAAGCAACATGTTTAAAATCAAATTTTAGGCTTTAGATTACATTTTACTTTCTTAGTTTTTAGCCATATGAGCCTCCTACTTGTAACAGATGCTGAGCATTAGAAGTGTGATCATACATAACAGCAACATGAGCACAAATATACAAGATGACAAGCTTATCTTCATCCTGCAGGCTGAAAACAGGTAGGGTTTGGTTGATCCCATAAGCCCAGTCAAGAACCTGCAATTGCAAAGATCAAAGTTTTAGATACAGGTGTGAATAAAGAAACTAAGGTATAGTGTTAAGACTTTGACAATAATGTGATTTTTACTTCGCAAGATCATTACTGTTTCTTGTGTTTAGTATTGTTAGCTCCTAAAGAAACTTAACGTAATTATATATAAAACTCTCATGCATAATATGACTTCTTGTCATTGTGAAATAGAAATTATTTTTAGTTTTAGATACTAATATCTGGACTAAGTAATTCAAGTAAATAAAAGGTTAATTTTATCAAACCATTACCAGTGGGTGAGTTTTGGTTCTGGGCTCCTTGGGAATGACAGACAATGATGTGGCTGTGTAAACTTGTGAATCCTCAACATCCTCTCTAAGACTGGACAGTTCACTTCTTCCTTTCCCACCTTCTCGCGCTCCTTCATCTTCATCATCTAATTCTTTCTTCATATGATCATCTACTGTGCTTTTCTGCTCCCTCGCGCCTTCAGTTTCTGCATCTGTCTTATCAGACGTCTCGTTTGCTGTTGACATTGCTCGTTGTGACTTGTAGGAGGAAAGCTGGAGAATTTGATCACAACCAGAATCACGATTAAACCGCTAGACTCTCTGCGCGTGTCGGTTAGCCAGGCTAATTTAGTCTTTCTAGTACCGCAGAAAAATTACCTATGCTACTATGCTCTTGATTTTTAATAAGACTTGTTTGTAATCTTACAAATACGAATGTCTCGAACATATACGATGAAGTTGTTCTTTACCTATTCAGTCTAATTACCCACGCATCACGTTGCTAAGATACGGTCACGTGGGAGGGCAAGCTTTGCCCTCATAAAAGGAAGTAAAGTAGGCTACTGAAAAAGAGTGTAATAATCGGAAATGTATCAACATTAATGTTGAAACCAGTTTAATATTTTGAAGAAAATCGTGAACCTTTTCTTTAAGGATTCTTTGATAAAAACAGAATTTATTTTAATTTGAATGCATCCTAGCTAAATAAAAGTATTTAAAAAAAACTCTTACTAGCACCAAACTTTTGAACGATGTTTTNGATAGTGTATATATATATATATATATATATATATATATATATATATGACAGTGTTTCATTTTATTTTCTTAATTACCAAACAGCTATTAAAAAAATACTGTATATGTATTATGGCAGTTTAGAGTCACATCTCATGTCTAAAAACAACATACACAACCATTGCTAGAGTTTCACTGTAAACAAGCACTTGTGCAATTGGACTTTTTAATTCAAAATATTTACTGACATGTAGCCCTTTTACACTGTGTTCCAAATTATTATGCAAGTGACATATCAGTAGGATTTCAGTACAATAAACACTCAGATTTTTAAAGGGTATGTTACAATAGGTTTAGAAATACATTTTCAATCAGTTTTATTGCCGTGGAGTTTTTTGGGATAGTGTTTTGTCCTGCATGAAAATCCTTTTTTCTTTGTTTTTTTCAGAAGGCGCAATTCTTTTTATACCATAGCAGAAAATGGCCAGCTATAAACTCCACATATCTTGCAGAAGTCATTTTGACCCCCTCAGAGACCCTAAAGGGACCTTCCATCTCACTTCCCAACATTCCAGCCCAAATCATCACCCGACACCTCCTTGCTGACATCACAGCCTTATTGGAATGGGGTGGCCATTCACCAACCATCCAGAAATCCATCGAGACCATCCATTGTAGTTCAGCATTCGTCAGTGAATAAAAGATTTTAAAAAATAAAAATCTTCATGTATTTCTAAACCCAAAGTAAATGGCTCTTTTTTGTGAGCTTTGGTTATGGGTGGCAGAAATGCATCATATAGGCCTAGGCTACCTGTTTGCTGCTCAACAGTGGCTTTTTTTTTAATAGCTGCCCCTTTAATATAAGTAATTTGTTTGACAGAAACATTCCTTAATAAGCCTTTATCTCACCGAGTTCTTTTGTGCTCTAAATCACTTTTGATAGTTTGATAATATCTATTCAGTTTTCGCAAAATAGTTGTTTTCATTCCTTTTGCCAGACATTGCACCATTCAGCTATACAATGTTTTTGAACAATGCTTCGACTGTCGAATTATGGATTAAAAGACATCTAAAACATAGATTAAAACAGACGGTGATAAAAAATGATTATAATAACTGCATAGTTGTAAAGGAATGTACCAGCGGGCTCTATATTACATCAGTCACCTGGCCTACTAGTGTCAAAGCGCAAACGCTCGAAGGATCGCTGCATTTGCGGAAAGTAGTGCGCTATACATTAGAGCAGTGTTCCTCAAAACTAACATTCATCCATTTCCTGTATGAACTAAATGATGTGTCATGCTTCAAGCATATTTACAGTAATTACTGGTGATCATTTCTCTTCAGAACAAACAAAGCCGATAAAAGGAGTACACACATTCCTGGGATGTGTATAAATATATATATATCCTTCCGCCACTTTTTGTGGCTTTTCAGACTGTTTAGGTCTATCGGTCAGTACTGAAGCCCCGCGTGAACTGTGTATATCATAGAAAATATCGCACTTAAAATAACAAAAAGCGAAATTACCGGGTTGGTATTTTTGTTGACATCTAAAACATATGGATCGTCCTCGCTTTGGTTTTAATACGGACTAAATTGTCTCTGTTGAGTAGGGAAAAATCAGCAGAGCTAGCTGAAGTAGCAGGCAGCATTAGTGGATACTCGAATAACTGGAGGAGTAGCTTTAACGTTGGCTGTCACTAGATCAACTGTCAGCGAACACGTCAAATAACATATTCCGCACTCGTCCGCGGTGTAAAACGTTTTTTTTTTCAAACAGTCGGAAAACTCTGCTCAAGCTGTCGTTTATGGGATCACCATGTCCATGAAGCCGCAGGCCGGTGGTAATCGCAAACCCGGCGGAAGCAACAGCGGAGCCGCTGCGGCCTCCGGTACCGGGGGAGCAGGAGGAGGCGTCGGACGCCAGAACATTGGCAGGTGGGTTCCGAATCCGCAACATAACGGGGTTTTAATTTGCAGGACGGATGAGCGTGAACCTACAGGGGGATGCGGCATGCCCGCACTTGTGTCGTAGTTTAGAAACGCAGGTTGTGCATTTGCAGTGGTCGGGATTGAGCGCAAGTAGGCCGATATAGGCCAAGTTCTCAGGACAGGGATTCATTCACACGTTAATGGACACAAACCCATTGCGGTTATAAAAAATCAGCTGATAGCGGACAATACGGTCGTGAATATTTGAGAGGGGCGTGTTGTCTGCTGTGGTGAATACGTTCAGGATGAATTGCCTTTTTGCCGGTGAAATATGCCTGTGCCAGCTTTGTCCCACAAGACAGATGCATTTTCATCGTTTCGGGATGTGTTATAGTGGGATTGAACGTGTTTGACATTTGAATAACGTTCAAAGAAATGCTTTGAGAGACATAATATTAAAGTATCAGCAGCGGTACAATTCATAGTAGTGTTGTTAGCCAGCTAACTAGCCAGCATTTATTTGGTTATAATATACATCGCTTTTATCCGCATGACAGTCTAGTTTGTTGATAAATGTCATTTAGCAATTGCTCAAAATTCAATCAAGAGGTCCTTAGCTGATGATTACATTATTTGTACACCGTTTTATCTTTTCCCTTTGGCTGTCAATCTCAGTAAAATTGGTGGCTACGGATACCTTATCTTTTTTTACTTTTATTTTTGTTATTTTTCTGATTTCTGATTTTTAAACCGTTCCGAGGGCCTGTGAATCGACGTTATGGGAATTCTTCATCCCATATGAGAAGTCACATGTTAGCTCTCCGTGTCACTACTGAGGATGACTTTAACCCAGCTTCCGTTCTTGTTTTCTTGCCTTTGGGTAACTTGAGGACACCGGGGCAGAACTGCGTCTTTCCCGTTACTATTAATTTGGGAAACGAACGTTTCAATGCTGGAACTATTTTATCAGTCGGGTGCATTTCCGATGAGTGGTGGCGGCGCGCGCTCACACGCACGAGCGCTAGAGGGGAAAGTCAGATCACTCTCAACCTTGACGTTTACAAGAGGTTGCATGTACAAGTCCTTCCTTCCTTGTTATATGACATTTGTGTAAGTATGTTTCTTTAGAGCATGTTGTGATAGACGAAAAATATTGATGCGGTTTTTATTTCGCTGTAAATGTACTTGGAAACGTGTTTTCTAACAGCTAAGAAGCAGAGAGGCCTTTATTGGCGTCACATAGATCACATAGTCTGCATGGTGAAAAATGTCATTCTTGTTTACACGGAACAACAAGAGTATTATGACTTGTAGATACTGTGGGAATCGTGAGTGGTGCATTGAAGCTTACACCGCCTGTAATGCAGCATTTGATTTGCAGTCTGGCCGCTGAAAGAGGAGGACTGTCATTCACAGCTTTTATTCTGAAATTTATTTTAATGGACTGGAAGCACTTGATAGTTTGTATTCAGATCATGTGCTCTGAACTCATTCTTGTTGCACATCATTGGTATTTCGTTCTATGCGCTTTATAGGATCTCTCATACTTGCATGTTTGAGGTATAATGCTGTCACTGGCCATTAATCACGTCCTCTCTATGAAATGCTGATTTTCCTAAGCCTGTTGTTTGGGAACTTCACAAGCACTTCTTTGCACAATGAAATGCGTGAAGCATGTGATTATCTGTCACTCTCTTGTCATTGTAGCTCTGGATGTATGCTGGTGCATGTGCAATCAATATCTCCAGTGGTATAGCATGAATTCTTGTCCTTGGGACTGTAACTGTTTTTTTTTTTGCTTTGCAAACTGTGTATACAGCATGTCAAACATTTTCTTGAATCCATTTTTGATTATAGTTATCTATTATCAAGCTTATCTATCATGCTGTTGTCTTTCTTCCCTACAGAGGACGCAACAATGCCAAAGGACCTTCCACTGCAGTGAGTTGTTACTTTTCTTTCAAATTCTTTAATTTATTCATAACATTGATTTTTTTTAAATCGACTCATATTTAAAATTTTGCTCCCCGCTCCGCAAGCATTAAAAAGTCCTCAGATGAACTGTATGTTAGAACATTAAACACTGCTCAGACAATTAAGTTAGAGGACCAGAACTAACTGTAATACAATTTAAATGCAAGCGTTCTCTGTATGACTCCTTACCTCACCTAAAAATGATGGTTTTGTCGACTTTTTAAGATGGCTTTCAGTGGAGTTTATGCAAACATGAGGATGGTTCATGTTTTGACCTCAGTTGTGGTGAGTCCAAATGCACAGTTATAAGTGAAGTTTAAAAAAATGCTTGTTTGTGCATCTGTTTTTATTATTTTCAGTTTTTTATTTTATCAGTCTCTTTACCAAAATTAAACCAATGTAATCATACTGAAAATATTTTTGCGCTTCACCACCCAACAGGGAAACAAATGTGAACTTAAGGTTAAAAATGGACTGATCTATGAAGGAGTTTTTAAAACCTACGGCCCAGAGGTGAGGAGACAACTTTCTATGGCTCTAAACTCAAGCATTTAAGGGGGTCGTCTTATGCTTTTCAACTTTTTCTACTTTAGTTAGTGTGTAATGTTGCTGTTTGAGCATAAACAAAATATTTAACAGAATCCACTTTCCAAGAACTACAATGAATGACTCGATTGGACTACGACACGACTCGGGTTTTGTGAAGTCACAAACATTGTTATTAATTTAAATAATCCCCGCCCACAGAATACGCAAAAAAAAGCTTCCAGAACCTAAGAGAGTACAATGCAGGCTACGCACAAAAGCTTCTCCTGAAATGGAGCAGTTCTCACTTTGTCAGGACAATCTGTTGTTTGTGGATCAGAACTTGTAAGTATGTCTTATTATTTATTGTTGCGTTTTCTATTAACAGTTCGCTGGCCTGCTGGCCAACATTAGTGATGATATAGTGTTTATTGTAGCTTTTGTAAGCTCTCGTGTTTGTAAGGCTGTTCACCGCCTCTTAGGAAAATTAACTATGGTGGTTTTGGTTTTGTGATCGATTACTGTTTGTATTACCATAGTTTTCCGACAAATATCCTAATTAAATGGTATACAACATCGTATCTAAAAAAGTATAAGAAAATTACTAAAAAACATACCACTCTGAAATGTACTGTGAAATCTGCACAATCGAAACAGGAGCCAAACGGCGTGTACGAGCCAGACTGGGGAGAGAGGTGCTGTAATAATATAAAATATGTGAAAATTTGTTTTGTTAACAATCAAGCATGAAAGCATATTCTAGTACACCCCAAAAACAAAATCAAGACTTTGTAAAAGGGCATAATAGGACCCCTTTAAATCACTGTGTAGCAAAAAAGTACTGTACTTTTATGCACATATGGCATTTGTCCCTCTTTTTATATTGTGTTGGTATTTTCATCTGCAGTGTGAAATTGTCCTGGATGCTGCACACAGGAAGAGTGTAGAACCTAATGTGGGCCCTCGCCGTGAGGATATTGTAGAGAGCATCATCTTCAAGTCCTCAGATGTAGTGGTAGTTCATTTCAAAGATGTGGACCTCAACTATGCCAAGAAAGGTGAGAATTGTGTCAAATAAATGTTTGTCCCTGCTTCTTTAGTGGTTACTTTACAGATGTAATATAGATGCTGTGTAGGGGGAAAAAAAATGGATCAACTCATCCATGAACACAAATAGCAGGAAAACTGATCAGTTTACTGACATCACAACAAACATCTTAATTTCTTTAAAGGCTTATATATAATTCTAGACATTGCAAAGTGTGCTTTGACATGATAATATGCTCCGAGTTGCCATCAATCATCAGAAAAGATTTTTCAAGATGTTAAGTCGAGATTTAAGATGTGTTTTTACTGAAACTAGAGCCATCCGTTGTATCTTCTGCTGAATGGGTGATGCATATATTGTGGACTGCTGTCCTTCATTACATAGAGGACTGATAATGATTATATTGTGCTCAGAAATTAAAAATCAAATATTTGACTGGCACCATGAATTTTATTAGTCAGTGGATATGTACAAAGAACAGAACAAATATGCTTGTGCAATTCTTTCTTTATGAGCTCATGCCTATTATTATAGCAATTTGGATAATAATTCTGTAATGTACAATCCCCTAGTTGTAAAGGAATTTTCTCAAAATTCAGTTCCAGTTCTGTGGCATCATTCAGTTTTACATATTTATTTGGGTAAAACATAATCTATCATCTGTCACAATCTATCATGTTAACACATAATCTGTCCATCATTATGAATATTCAGACACATTGTCTTATGATTGGCTGCTTGTATTTTTCTTTTTCTTTTTTTTTTAAACACTTCA
This sequence comes from Anabarilius grahami, assembly GCA_003731715.1. NCBI lineage: Eukaryota > Metazoa > Chordata > Actinopteri > Cypriniformes > Xenocyprididae > Anabarilius > Anabarilius grahami. The sequence goes on from RJVU01018862.1 coordinate 5,301,502, forward strand.
GGTTAGGTTAGTTGTTATAATTGAGTTATAGACTGTCATTGATGAAGTTGTGGTGTTTTGCTGTTTGTTTGTTTGTTTGTTTGTTTTTAAGCATGAGCCAAATCAGTCTAATATCCAGTGAAACGGTTCACACTAAATAAATACAAAGCAACCGTGTCTGTATTTGGATGTCTATTCAGATTGTTTTTTCCAGTATCAGCTGCAGATCTGATTTTGTTACACACATGTAAACAAACATATTGACTCAGATATCAGATATTCACATTTGACCTAGGATATTTATGGTTCTAAATCCGATACATATTCAATATTTGGTCATCATATCCATTTCTCCTTATTTCTCAATTTTATGTGATTAATAACTACTGTAAGGGAATATTGTTATATTTGTAAATGTCGAAAGAGAGTAATTCTAGCGATCAGACACATTATTACATCGAGGAGATTTTTTTTTTTTGCTATTTTCTTTTATAAAATAGATGAATTCCCCATAAATCACTGACTCATATAAGTTTTGTGATACACTTTAAGCTGGTTTTGAAAATTTTTGCACAATTTTAGTTCTGAAAATAACCATGCAGAAAAGAATAAGACAATCTTAGGGTGTGTTAGGGTGCACTAACAGAGCAATCGCACCAAACATGAGAAGTGTGAACACACCCTTAGTGTATTCGTAAGGGATATACCAGAACCATCAACTTAATCTGTGATGTGATCAGTGTTACACAATCAGATCTGTGAGCCTTGCAGTGTAAATGCTGAAACATCATTATGGACAGTGACTGCTGTAGACCTGCAGTAATGTTTTGTTTACTGAGTTCAAAGTGTGTTGTTAGGAGATGGCATGACATTTTGATGGATCAAAGACATTGCAAACCACTCGTTATAAAATATTTATAATGCTGTTACAACATACTGCTATTAGCAATACAAAACACATACAGTTTCACACACACAAGGAATTATCATTCCAGACATACTTGACATATTTGATATAGAACACACCTCATCATAAGGCATGAAACAAATTCTATATATCCTTTTGGTGACAACAGCATTTGCAGTTTGCAGTACATTTGAAGTGTGAATATTTATTGTCTCCACTGTTCCTTCTAGACAATCCAACCCCTGTCAGACTTTCTCTTTTACTGTAGCTGCTAAAAATGCATTAGTTGAATCTGGTCAATGACTTTCACAAACTGACCCCTTCTTTATTCTGTCTCTTTCCTCCTAAATGGGCGTAGTCTCATCAGATGCAGGTAATGAAACTCATCCTTTTCTTTTACCAGTGTATTTTTATGCAAAAAAGCTTATTTTTTTTAGTTGCTTGTGGCATTCTTTGAGTAGGTTATTAAGTGCATGACTTGCAGGCAATTTGACCCAGAGATGCTTTAGTCATTTATTATAATCTTGCTTGATCGGGGGTCATGCTGGGTCAAACTAGAAATTAGTTTACTAATTACTAACACAACACTGATGCAGCCCTCAAGACAGAGAATGTGGTTTTTGCGTTATCCTGACAAAAGCAGAACACAGCATCAGCTTTTTATGTGCTTTTGTTGTATCAGTGATTGTATCATTAGTACAACATACTGTAGATTACAGTATGAACAATTTTTGGATAAATGTTTGATGTGACTGCATTAACACTTTCACTAAGAAAGCTCCTTTTTAAGATGGCTTAAATGTTTGTCTCAGTCAGCTAACCAGTCACCCCTATTTTAAGTACCTAAAAGGCACATTTAAGAAGGTTTTTGTTCCACAGTACTTCACCTCAGTAAACGCATGGATAATTGTGCACTGTTATTACCTCAGCTACTAGATTTTGATACAATAATTATCAGCCAGTTTGTGTGAAGATAAAATGGGGTTCACCACCACCATACTAAAAGCCAAACAAGCAACACACAAGTGCCGAACCCACTCAAAGCTGGCTGCAAGTAGCTACTGTAACATTTTGACTGTCATTGCATCATGAACCTGATATTAGAGGCCTGTTTCATTTCATGAGCACCAGACTATTGCTTCATCTAAATAAATATTGGTGTGAGATCATAATTCTTCAGGTTGTGATTTAGTTTTGAGCCATTTGCATGCACTTCTTCTCTTCCTTTATAAAAGCTAATTTATTGAAATCAACAGGAACAAAGTTAAATTCAGTGCAAGACCAGTTTAACAGTGAATGCATATCATGCTGCCATGAAAACGACTTTTTCATACAACGAGTTTTGAAATCAGTCAAGTGAAATGAGTTCATTTTTCATTTTTAAATTCTTTGAAACTACTGATTGCAATGGGTCTGTGTACATTTTAATCATTTTAATTCCTATTTGGAATGGAATAACGAGAAATGAAAAGATGGCTTATCTATTAGTTTTTTCCGTTTAGTTTAACAAATGGAAAATCAGATTTAGGCTCGATTTCTCATTTTTTGTTTGTGATTTACAAATCACAGGGCTCGAAATTAACTTTTTTACTAGTTGGCATTGGTGCTCCCAACTTCAAAAAGTTAGGAGCACCACAACTAAAAAGCCTTGTCATTCGCTTGTCTGCATAAAAAAGTTGTTTGTCTGGAAAAAATCGGATTCTTGTGTTGTAAATGTAATTTATTCTGAAGCAATATTCTCATCAGTGTCACTCAGCTTTGACATTTAAATCAGCGTATTTGTGATATTGTCTCCGAGGGCTTTTTTTTTTTTTTTACCTTTATAAAGGGCTTTGTCCTCTAATTTTATTAACTGTATGCTTCACCTTTCATTTTAAATTCTTAAATTTGATCAGTAAATTCAATTAGAATAATAAGACACTATAGGGCTGTTACCAGTCAAATTAAATAATTTACACCAAAAAAGTACAAAGGAATTAAATAATGTTATGAGATTGTGCAGTAATACAGCGAACGTTTTGTAGAGAAATGAAAACAGGTTGCACTTCAACAATTATTTGCACTCGCACAAATGCTCCCAAATATATTTTGAGGTCGCAAACATTAAATTTAGGGAGCATATGCAACTAAAATGATCGCAATTTCGAGCCTTGAATCAGTTTATGGCTTTGAGATTTCATTCGCACATGTGGGCACATTTGAAGGAGATACAGTACTGTGCAAAAGTCTTAGGCCATCATTAGATGTTGTTTTAGTAATGATAAAATGACCATATATAAATATTTCTCAGTCTCTTTATTAGAACATAACCAGAAAATACAGTAAATTTGTATGCAGTATTAAAAAACAGAAGAAAAAAAATCTGAAAAAAACAACTTTTATAGGTTAAAGTGGCAAGTATTTAGTGACCTCCCCTTAACACTTGAGCAATAGCAGGAACCGGCTCTCTTAAACCTGAATGGAACGGAAAAGGACTGGAAGGCCAAGAAAAACCTTCAAAATATGTTGTTTCTCAGCGTTTCTTCTTTGAGAAAATGGAAGTCCAGGAGACATGTGACGGGAGGTCACACTAAATACTGATTTTTTGCTTAAAGAAACAGTTTTGTTCAGAATTATTTTTACATTTTGTGTACATATTATTTCCTGTATTTTCTGTTTGTATCGTAATAAAGAGACTGAATTATAAATATGGATGGTCATTAAAACATTGCTAAAATAACAAAGCTGGTGGTGACCTAAGACTTTGGTACAGTAATGTATATGTTGCTGGCATGGGCGTTTACTCCGAGGAGGCAAGAGAGGCAGAGCCTCCTCAAAAAAAATAGGATGAGAAAATAATCCATATTACATATAAAACAAAAATATTACAAATTATGACATTAAAAAGAGCGCATGTCACTCGTATTTCTAAAGGAACACTGCCTTTACAGGAGTCATGCTTTACAGTCTATGGAGTCATGCCTCCCTTTGCTCTCATAGGAAACCATAGAAAACCATCAGACCCCCGGCGTGCGTTGGGTTTTGTGGGGGGTAATTGAGAATGAATGGGGGAACGTCACGTGAGAGGAGGCAATGTCTCCATCACGCTATGATTGGATGTAATTGGTTATGATATGGTTTGTGCGATAAATCCCGCCTCTTGTTGATGTGCGCGTTCCCTGCTTCAGTTTGACTGAACAAATGATGGCGTCAATGGGATGACTAATTAAAAAGTAAGTAAACAGATCACCCAGTTAGATATCACTGCTTTATGTCACGTCAAAATCAAACTTGAAATGGACTGAAAGCATGATGACTGCGGCTTGGTGAAATTAAAAATACAATTCGTGTCTGTGACAGACGGTGTTTACAGAGCATGACTGATGATCCAAAATAGCTTAAGATGACAATCAAAAAGAAAAACATCAATACACAAAAAAAATATATTGTTTAAATTATTATTGCCTTTAGTTATTATTTTGAAATGAATGTAGAAATGCTTAAAACACTACCTTGATGAGATTGGCTTGGTTTTGATAAATAGAACATTACATTGTTAATGTAAAATTACAAAATAGAATTGTATTTGGTTTCTTTTTTTGATGTAATATAAAGTAATGTTCATTTAACAAGGAAGATGTGTCAACGATAAGAGTAATGCATGAATTTACATTGATTAATAAATAAATAAAACATTTCAGAACACCACTACACGCCACTGGTTGCTGGGCATATAATCAGTGCTGCTGCAAAGCTTTGCCTCTAATTTACGACACTTGAGAGATCGCAAGCAATACCATATGCTGACACGTATGATTTTTGTAGTAGGTCTTACCTGTGTCCCTTTGATAAATGCAATGAAAATAGTTATGGCTCTTTGGATAAATGTAAAATGTTTTACATTACTCCTGTATTAGCAACAAGGATTGAACTTAAAAATCAATAAACATGACCATGATAACATGTCCATAACCTTTCCCACTCGTCCTGCTGCTGGAGGGTCAATGTCCTGCAAAGTTTAACTTCAACCCTATACACACACCTGAACCAGCTAAGCAAAGTCTTCAGGATTTCTAGAAATATCCAGTCTACACAGAAAATAAAATGGTACAAAAGCTGTCACCGGGATGCTATCCTTTAAAAAGGTTGTAATATGTACACTTTTGCTACCAATATGTACCTTTAAAGTACTCTTTAAATACCCTTAGCTTTTGAAAGGGAACCACCCCAGTGACAGCTTTCTTATCTTTTTTTCTGAGAGTGCATTGTGTTGGAATGTAGGCTAGAGCTAAACTGCAGGACATTGGACCTTCAGAAGCAGGATTGGATGCATCTGGCTTATGTTAATGTTGTCTATAAATGAATCTGCACAGCTGGATGTCTGCAGGCAGATGTATAGGTCAGTCAATACAATGGAAAAGTTAATTTGCAAATGTTATCTTATCTTTACAACAATGCATGCAACCAAAACGGAACTTGATTTGAGAACCATAACACGCACGCACGCACACCCAACACAACACATCCTCATTGGGGAATGCTCATGCTCATCCAAAACACACATACACCCCCACTCCTAAAAGTCACCCATAGAAATGAATGGGATATTAGGAAAAAAATGCTTTCTAAACAAAAAATTCCGCTACAATGCAGAATGCACACAGAAATCAAGAGGTGACTCCATAACACATCCACGATGGAATGGAGAACAAATATAAACACTTACATATAACATGCATAATACCATGTTCAGGTTTGACTGTAATATTTTGACATAATTGCAAATTGCAATTATATTTCCATACAAAAAATTCTAAACTTTGACAGAGTAATTTTTATTGTAATAATAATAATTTGATAATAGTCTAAACACAAATCTAAATGAAAGATTCTGAAAAAATGTATGCCTATGAGGAAATAGAGCCAAAATCTCATTTTCCATTTCTTAAACGGAAAAACTTTTTATTTCTCGTTATTCCATTCCAAATAGGAAATGAAATGAAATGATTAAAACGTACATGGTCTGAAATGCATGGCGTGATGCCACAGTTTGTTTAATAATCCCAAACATATTGATTCTTTCCTAATTCTTTTGTATTATTGTTTCCTCTTGAGTTCTCTGTGACCCTTGATCTCTGACTTACTCCAGTGAAGGTCATGTTCTCAGGAAGCTCACTTTCTAATTGGTGTTCCTGTTCAATTAATCAAGTTTATTATGTAGTTTTAAGGTGTGGTCACATTCACTTTCTGTTGGTCAATGCGGCTAATCTGCATAACCTTGAACCCACAGGAAAATCTTTCACCCTTATGCAAAAATTTTTGGATTCCTTGAAATGACTGTATTTTGACTGTGAAACTTTGTACATGACAGAAAATGTGTCTGCACCTTCAGTTTAAGCTTTAGGATTTAATAAACAGGGAACTTTGTTTCTGGTTATTGGTACAAGAGCTTAATTCTTCAATAATAAACTGAATATAATGTCAGAAGAATAAATACAGCTCCAACTTTTTTTCTGAGAACATGGCCTTTGAAATGTTTTTGTAATGCAGTGAGCTCAGTATTGTTGTATATTTGAGATATTTTTATATTTGAGATCCTCGCCCCTGCACCACCATTTGTGTTCATTTATGCCGGGTTCAGACTATACAATATTTTTGTCTTATGATTATCATTGTGTCAGATTATGCTATATTGACTCCTAAATTCTTGTCGTGTCCTGGACAAGAGACATGCCAGACTACACCTTGCTTCCTGACCAATCACCGCTTGCTGTCTTTAACAACGTGCGTGATGCTATCAAGGAGGCGGAACATCTAATTAGTGTTCCTGTTCAATTAATCAAGTTTATTATGTATTTTTATGGTGCGGTCACATTTGCTTTCTATTGATCAATGAGGCTGATCCATATAACCAACTTGAGCCCACAGGGAAATCTTTCATCCTTTTGGAAACAAGTGTAAACAAACAATGGCTACCGAAACGTCGTGTTAGCATCATAAACATCATAAAGGCAGGACTGGAGTATTGTTTTCCTAGCTCCACGAACTTCATTTCAGGATGTTTGAAAGCTGTGCACGGAAGAGCCTCTGCTCCTAACGGTCAATGTCACAGATGTGACGGAACCCGTCATGGAGGACCGAAAAGAATTTGTCAAATTGTGTAGTCTGAACCCCGCTTTAGAAATCATCACCTGTTTCCCACTTCATTATGTGGCCCATATCGCACATTTTCATGTTTTATGGCTTTTTCACATTCATTTGTGTGCTTTTGCATCACCATGATGCATGTTATATGAATCCTGTTGCTTGTTTTGTGTGTTGGTGAAGATAACTTCACAGACAGTGCGGTAAGTGCCCGTCTGAATGGAGAGCACAAAGAGAAGGATCTGGAACCCTGGGATGGAGGGGAGCAGCACATCTCGGGCAGCATGGAATCTCTTGACACTGATCTGGTGAGACGTCAAACAAATCAGGCTTGACATAATGTAATAAACTGAAGTTGAATCATTGTAGAAGTATCATATGCAGTAACGTTTAGATGATTAAAGCAATAAGCCACTTGAGGTCACGCTTTACTGTGATTTTTGTGCGGTTACAAGAGGTACAGTATGGTGCAAAGCTGTAATCACATTTTTGAAACTGTCTCCCTCTCAGTCAAATGGTTGGGATCCTGATGAGATGTTTAAATACAATGAAGAGACATATGGTGTGAAATCCACCTATGACAGCAGCCTGTCATCATACACGTAAGCCCTCTCATCTGTGCTTTAAATGACCTCTGATGAATATCTTGGTTTGTTTAAATGCTGTGTATGTGCTGTCTCTTAGTCTGTTTTTCCTTTTGTTTCTAGAGTTCCCTTGGAACGAGACAACTCTGAGGAGTTCCTCAAGCGCGAGGCTCGTGCATCACAGCTGGCGGAGGAGATTGAAGCCAGTGCCACCTACAAGGCCCGTGTGGCCTTGGAGAATGACGACCGCTCAGAGGAAGAGAAATACACTGCTGTGGTTCGTGGAGAGAGGGAGCTTCACAGCCTCAACAGGTGAAGCTTGAACTTGCTACCTCTGCTGCATGTATGATTAGATCAGAAGATGTTTGTGCTCCAGTGTATTTCTGTCAATGAACAAATAAAAAGGAGATTCATAATAGTGTTTTTTTCATGCTTGTCATACTCCGAATTATACTAAAAGCAAGAAAAAGCAATTTCATAAGTGTATAAAGGCATATTTTATTCCACTCATATTACTATGTTCACTCATATTTCTATGAATTACTATGAATGAAAAAAAGTGCAACGCAAAATATGGCAGAATAAGTCCTGCCATCTAATTAAATGAACCAATCTCCACTTGTCATCACGTCACTGCGGCTGCCACTAGAAGCTCTGTATCCCATAGAAATAGTCAGAATATGAAAGCAAGAGTATAAACAACATTTATGGGACTGTTTGTGACTGTTATTTAAATGTGAGATTGGTGAGCAGTGTTTGAGATCTCTGTAATTGTCCATTCAAGTAGATATGACAGAGGTCTCCAAACTCAGTCCTGAAGGGCCACTGTCCTGCAGAGTTTAGCTCCAACCAGCTAAAACACACCTGCTTGAAAGTTTCTTGTATGCCTAGTGAGACCTTGATTACCTGGTTCAGGTGTGTTTAATTGGGGTTGGAGCTAAATTTTCAGGACAGCGGCCCTTAAGGACTGAGTTTGGAGACCTCTGAGATAGGAGTTTAATGCCCGGAATAGCTGCTCAGAGGCATTGCAAATATGGGCGCAGAGTGAACTGGCTTTCCTTAAAAGGGACTTTGATTACCTTAAAAGGCTCTGCCTAGATTGAAGTATATTTAAATATCCCAGAAAATGACAAAAACTATCGCTGGTTTAAGATTACAACATGTTGCCTGTTAATCAGTCTGTCCAAATAAACCTTTGCATAACAGTTATCTTTTGCTTGTTTCATCTGGATAAACTCGAGCAGTAGCAGCCAGTGTCTTAAGGTGTGGTCACATTTACTGTTGTTCAGCAAATTTTTGCGGATGAAATTGAGTTAGTTATTTCAATAGGAATCCACTCAAACAGGGATTTTGCTTTTGGGCAAAAGATTTCCCTACATGCAAATTTAGCATTAAGCAAATGGACAGTGGACCTTTTTGTCTACGAAATTACGCTGAAATTACACTGATGTGGCCACACCTTTATAACTTTTAGTCATTATTTGGCACTACGTTTTTTTTTTTTTTTGTCAGAGCTGAATTCAGTTTGAAAAGTATTGCTCAATTAGTTGAATTTAAATCCAGAGTTTTCCTCTTTATTTTGTTTACTTCAACAGAGAGAACAAATACATTCCCCCTAGTCAGAGAAACAGAGAACCAGGGATGTCATGGGGAGCTGGTCGTCAAAATTCACCCAGACTGGTTCAGTGTAGCCCTGGGCCACCCACACCCAGATCTGGATCTCACGACTACAACGCAATGGATCAGAGAGTGGTCAATGGAGGTACAAGATGATTTGTAAACTCTTTGTGCCTCGACTTCATGTCGCGGCTTCCATGTCGTCCAAAATAGCTAGTAATTAGTATTATGATGCCTTAAACGATCAAATTATGTAAACAAACTGTATTGTGAATTCATGAAATATAATCAGTGGAGTTACCAGCACAGCAAACAATGTGCTGATATTCTCCGGCTGGATCTTTGATAGACGTCTCAAAGTTTTCCCTGGTGTCACTTTCAATGGGATCATTCCTTATTAGTCCATGAAACAGTATTCAAAATTTCCACTTTAATTATAATGAGCAAAAAAAAAAAATCGATTCCATTTGGCTTTCTATGGTATCTATTAATCCATTGTTCTCTCCTTCACTAACAGTCGATCTTTCAAATCATCTCTCTGGCTTTCAGTCCTTTCATGATAAAAGGATTCGAGCAAGGGAGTTCTGCAGGCCAAGACTGCTGCTGTTCCAAGAGAATCTGATTGATCTTTCCAAATGTTCTTTCTTTGAAGTCCTGTTTCCCTATTGTTTTCTGTTTCACTGCCTCAGAATTAACCAAAGAAATCTCAAAATGTTATTTGTTACATTTCATCCTTGTTCTTCGGTGTCTTGTCATTCCTTCTAAACTCATTTCTTCCCAATACTCTTTCTCAAATACCTCTCTCTGCCTTTCCTGCTGGCTAGTTTCAGTCTTCATATCTAAAATTCTCAATCTATAAGGCCTTCAGACTTTTCTGTTTTCCTATTCAATTTACATGGTCATTTGTTTCCCCTCCCCCTCCCTTTCAGTCAAATGTAGTTTTTCTTTCCTCTCATTTCGGCTCATTTCATCTCTGTCAGGTGCATACCCTTGGCCCTCACGCTGCCCATCTCCCTCCTCTCGCCCTCCATCCCGTTACCAGTCAGGCCCCACCAACTCTCTCCCACCCCGGGCGGCCACGCCCACCCGGCCTCCCTCCAGACCCCCATCCAGGCCCTCTCGGCCCCTGTCTCACCCCTCTGCTCATGGCTCTTCAGGGCCTCTGTCCACCATGCCCAAACGCCTGTCCTCAGAAGGTACCAGAAATTCCAGACTGAGCAGCCATTTTGTTGTGGCACCACTGCTCAGGTTCACGTTTTGCAATCCAAATGCCTAAATTAAGGCTGCCACTAACAGCTGTGGGACTTTCCTGGTGCTTAATAAAACAACTCACTTCTCCTCTTGTTCCATTTTCTAATACTGTCCCTCTTTCTTTGCATGATTGAAGTGAATTTGGGGCACGTTTCACTCACTCATTTTCTGCGGTGTGTTTAAGGACTGGCATCGTATTTTGGCCATGGTGACACCACTTGAAAGTGTTTCTTTCCATGTCTGACATTGGCTTGACATTGTATTCTCTTACATCAAATGAGAAACTGTCACAGCCTCTTAAGTTCAAATGTATATCAGGTAGATTGACTCGAATTAACATTCTTATCCATTAACATTTCATGAGTACAGAGCACCGCACATGACATGCAGAAGAAAAAAATAGATACCGTGGCCACAAATTAAGAATTCGTTCCCACAACTTATGAATTCGTGGCCACAATGTAATAATTTGTTCTCCTATTTTAGTTAAATTGTGGCCATTTTGTACTAATTCATTCCCTCATGTACATTTAGTTAAATTGTGGCTACGCTGTACTAATTAGTTCCCTTTTTTACTTGGTTAAATCATGGCCACATTTGACTTATGTGTTTTCGTTAAATAGTTAAAACTTTTTACTAATTTGTTCCCTTGTTTTAATTAAAACAAGCCCACATTGTACTAATTTGATATTGTACCTTATTTTAATTTAAAACGTGGCCACATTTTACTAATTCGTTCCTTCACTTTCATGGCCTCTTTGTTCTAATCTGTTCTTTCATTTTTAGTTCAGTTGTGGAATGAACTCCTAATATTTGGTCAGTATATCTTTTTTTCTTCTTCTGCATGTCATATGCAGACCACAAACTGCTAACATAGTTAGCAGTAGTTAGCATAGTCATTTTCCCCTTTGCTTCATATTTGATATTTTGAATGTCACATAGTACACAGCATCTGCTTTTGGAGAGAGCTACACACTACACATTAATGAGAGATGCCCTAAAGGGTGTTTGTTTCTTCTTTCAGAACTCGCTCATCTCTATGTTTGTGAATGCAGGTCCTCCAAGAATGTCTCCCAAGTCACAGCGAACTCCGAGACCTCATAGAGTGGCCTCTTGTCGGGGCGGTGGGCCTCCTCCACCTGATTATATGTCTCCAGGTGCATCGGTGGAGGTTTCTGCTCCCCCACTTGCTCGCAACAGCCCTTCTGGGGGAACATGGTCATCTGTTGTCAGTGGTGGTAAGCCTAGATTCTAAATCTGTACCCAGATTTCAGTTTCAGTTGGGAACACTCTAATGCTGACTGATTTATTTCCACTTTCTCTTAGCACACAGACCTCGTTCACCTCGACAGAATAGCGTTGGTGGAGGTGCTCCCAGCTCCTCCTGCTTGTCTTCCCCTCAGGCTGGTACAGTGCCAGTAGACTCTGTGACAGCTTCCACAACAGCGACGTCACCCACAGCAGCTAACCCGGCCACCAACCTGGACGCATCTCCAATAGAAGAGGGTTAGGACATCCCTTACACAATGTGTCATTTTAAGGCCTGTTTGTTAATTTGTGTTATTAATTTCCTCTGTACCAGATCTTACTACAACCCTGTTTTCCATTTATCTTTCTTCTATAGCCAAAGAATTAAGAGTACTAGAGACAAGACAGAATTCTCCCAATGCCAACAAAGAGAATGTGAAGCCTATTGAAGCTTCTGCAAGCATCACTCGATCCATCGGCAAGGGTGTGTACCTTTGGAGATGTCATGCTATTTATCATCTATGGCCAGCAGTTTAATCTGAATTTTGAAGTTTTTGCTAAAGCTGTTTTTTGCTGCATGTGATTTTGCTGTGCTGACAAAGCACGTAGAAAGCAGAAATTACACAATGTCAGTATAATTTAAGGATTTGGCTTCCAAAAATGCATTTTTCTTCCTAAAATTGCTGATACTGTAAAAAGAGAGAGAGTGAGAAATGACTTTTTCAGTTCGTCTTAAATCAAACACAATCTGCAATAAAGCTGCAACGATGAAAGGGCCCTCGCACCCGGCTCACCGCCACCCGTTGGCCTTAGGAAAACAGTGAACAGTGGGCTACATGCATGTATGCGTGTAAATACAAGGGAAATATGGCAAAGTCATTTCATATTGCCAGACTTCCTGCTGCCAACAGGAGGTGCTTTGACTGTAACTGAATATTGCCATTTAGATTTCTTCAGGCCAGGACTGTTATCAAACGTGAAGTTTGGAGCAGATCAGACATTGTATGCCTGAGTTACAACAACATCCTGTTTCGTGACGTTAATCACATGCATTAGCACTTAGCCAAGTGTTTCATGATTTAACATGTTTCTAGTATGTTTGGTTCTTCGTGGCATATTGAAATGTGTTTCTGGGAGTGAATTACAGTGTAAAGCATGCCATTTAGCACGCACAGGGAGTTCCTTTACGAAGTCTTACATATTACTACGAACAGCAAGTGTTAAGGATGGCGCACAAAATGATAGGAGATAGCACACAGTCGTTGCATTTGGACTTTGAGTGGTGCTGTTGGGGTGACATTTAAGGGCAATTAGATGTTCTACAAATCGTTATAAATTTACTTTTGTGCCTGAAGCAATTCGCTTATGTAACAAATTTGGCTGATTATTATTATTATTTGTTTTCTTTTTTCCTTTTATCTATTTATTTATTNAATGTATTTTGTCTATTTTTAATGTATATGTGTTTTTTCTTGTTTGGCCAATTAATTACACTCAAAAGCATAACTGTACAAATGCATACAAAAACAACTTGCTTTTCGGTGCGGGTGTCTTGTGATTTTGTGCGGCTGTAGTACTGTAGCTACATGCTGCATTGTTGCATGCATCTACTTTTTTCTGTTTTATGACTGGTGTCAACCAGATAGTTACTGCCACTGGATTATTTATGATGATATGTAGTAGTATTAACACTATGTGATATGTGTAGTATTAACACTATTTCAGTTCATTTTTTAAATATCTCAGACATCCTCAATACCAGTATATTGTGACATCACTACATTAAAGTGAAAAATCAAATGCAATTATGTAAATTATTTTAAGTAAATGAGCTTTTTAAAATTCTTTCACTTTTTAATCTTCCTAGGGCCTCCCAACATGGCTCCGGATCACAGGAAACAAATAGATAATTTAAGGAAATTCAGTGAAGATTTTAGGGTAAGTTTTATTTTTTTTCCATTATATGTGTTTCAGCAACTGTACTTCAGTTTATTGAATCCCTTCATCATTTATAGTTGCCGTCTAGCTCAAATCCAGATCCAGTTTTTGAGACCATGGTGAATAAGACTCCAAGGGACCTTGGAGAAAAGCCAAAGGATCAAGCAGCTGAGAAGAGCGCAGTAGATTCAACAGGACTCAAAGTCTCCATGGAGTCCGGCGTTAATGAAGAAACCTCCACTTCTGTGATCGTCGCCCTAGCAGGAAGTAAATCTGGTACCCCTGCACTCTCTCCTTCCTCTGCTGTACTAGAGCAGAAACGAGGGCCTGATGTGACATCTCAGGGCGTCCAGACCACCTTGCCTCTGGCCAACACTGCTGCAAAAGATAAGGATGAGAAGGAGAAGAATGACCCTGTAGCAGAGTGAGTCAGTGGAAGAAAATGTAGAATCAGTGACAGAATTCATTGTCAAAATAAGTTATAGTGAATAAAACAATGTTGATTTATTGTTTATGCACTTTTTAGGAGTGTTAGAAAATCTACTCTCAATCCTAATGCCAAGGAGTTCAACCCAAGGGTTTTTTGCTCCCCTGTAAGTAAATCAGTTGTTTGTTTTGTGTCATTAAATGAACTGAAATCAACATATTCCCAAAACTGTAATTTTTTTTTCTGAGAAAATATATATATTGTACCTTTAAAGTCAGGTCATTTTTTTCCCCGTTAGTATTTCTGGAAGAGGGCAAACAAATATAACATAGAAATGTATGCTCATACATTTCACTTTAACTGTTTCCTCAGCCTAAACCAGCAACAACCCCCACTCTGACCCGACCACAGGGTCAGCCCAGCCCTTCCATCGTAGTACAGCAGCCCCCTGTCTATGGCCAGACCATGTTCCAGATGTACCCTCTGACCCCTGTCAGCCCTGGCGTTCAGGTGAGCATCATTATATGAACCTCTCTGTCAGTGTAATCTCATTCGTTCTGTGCATGGTTTTTATACTAAAACTTTTTATTTTCATTTATGTGCCAAGATCATAGATTTCCTCATTGTGTTCATACTTCAGCCATCCCTCCTTTACTTTTATTTGTCAGTTGCATTTGCATAGTATCTGCATGTGTAACCCATCACATGATTGCTCAATTGATGATTGACATGAATGCTATTTTAATTTAATTTCAGTGAAAAGGGCCAGTAAAGGCCTGTTCATGCTAAGTTTGGTTTAAATAAATGGCATGAAAGTTAAATGGTTCATAGGTGTGCACTGGTTTATTTTATAATATTTGCAAAAATGTGGACTTGGTGTGAATAGACCTTAATGTCCAAAACATAATAAAGTACAGATGGTTTGACTGGTAGCATGCTGTCAACCTTTGGAAGGAGCTCATTGTTCATCATCAGCCCAAAAAGTTGCACCACACTGATGTTTGATAATATATTTAATAATTTAAATTTTTTTCTACTGACCAAAATAAAAGCTTTACTTTTTTGTGTACATTGTGGTGTAGAGTGGAAAGATGCATTTCAGTAAATGCAAAACCCAAATGCAATAGTTCAGTCCTTTTATATTCCTTTGTAGCGTCTCTTAAAAATACTTTGAATCATCATTTCTCACTCACATGTTCTAGAAAACAAATCTTACTATACTGAAAAAAGCAAATGATAATCACACTAAAGACTCGTTCTTTTTGTTTTTTCCCCCTCTTTCCTCTCTCTCCATTAGAAAAGCATTATCTGGAAGGTTTGTGCAATTCTACGATTTTTTTTTTCTGCTGAAAACGTGTATGAGACTTTTGCCTGCGTAACTGACCAGCAGATTTTGGTTTGCCTATTTCTTACTGCTGATCAGTTTATTATTATTATTATTATTATTATACCATGGTCTGTCTGAATACTCGATTCTGATTGGCTGGAAGGTGTTCAATAAAACTTTTTAATGTACAGTGAGTTCCAAGTCAGTTTAATCACCGTTCTATATTAATGCGCTGTTTTCATTGAAGCACACACACGCATGCGTCACTCGGAGATTGCGCTGCGCACACAAAACCATTCAGGAGCACAAAAACTTGTCAATGCTGACCTACAACTTTTATTAATAAAATAGCTTCGCTACTGAATCGCTACATATTTCTCAGCAACGAGGGGGTAACATCACTGGTTTTGAAGTAATTAAACTCACAGATTCGTTATTAATAGAGAGATATATTGACCAGATGCATCTCTCTCTCTCTCTCTATAATGAATTTAAATAAATGCTATATTCATTTATTGAAATTAATCTAATCTGATACACTACTTTATATTGGTGTCTGATTCAAAGAGGGCAGAATGCTAGATCTAAGGAGCCGTAACTGACGAAAATAACTGTCATTATTACCCTTCCGGTCAAATATTGTGCTGCAAAGCATCAATAACAGCTTAAAGTTGTCAATGCTGGCAAATGACCATGGTATAAGTGGGATAATCCACGGCTAGCTGTGCATTAAACGATTTGAATGCACTCCGCGGAGGCTTCACGACGGGTGTTTTGTTTTTGTTTTGTTTGTTTTTTTGCTTCCACGTTGTGCATTAAAATCGTTTTAAGCCGTGGATTATCCCTTACTTATATTTCCATATTGTTGTCCATTTTTTAAACTTTATTAGATTATTATCTTACCTTATCAACTAAGATTTTTCAGTACTATGAATGTTTTTTTTTTGCTTCAAAATTAGTAATCAATTTTTGTTTTAACATTTTCCTTAATTTTTTTGTTCTGTTAGAGCATTAAAGCTTTGTTTGCATGTACCCTTGACCAGAACAGGAAAAAGCCAGAACGTTGTGTGGATTTATGTCAGTCTTTTTTCAAAAGCATTAATGTGTGTATCTCTCATTGTATTTAACAACCCTTAAGCAATAGAGGACAATTTTTTTTCTCTTGGCACATCTTTCAGAAACAGAAAATGTGGGGTTGAACATTGATCTAAAACATTGAAAATGTGTACAAATAGCTTTTTTCATTTGAACCCTAGAAGAGAAAGTGTTAAAAGTAAATTACAATAGTGATCAACAGAATATGATACATGATAGTCTTAAGATGCATTCAGAAAGTGTTTTTCAAAACTGTGAACTAAAAACACAGTACAGTGCTCAGCTTAAATGAGTACACCCCCTTTGAAAAGTAACATTTTAAACAATATCTCATCGAACACAAATACAATTTCCAAAATGTTGACAAGACTAAGTTTTATATAACTTCTGTTTAACTTATAACATGAAGGAAAAGTTAATAATATAACTTAGATTACACATTTTTACTCAAAAATGAGTACACCCCACTGAAAGTCTCTGTAGGAAAGCTAAATTTTAGACTACAAATGTCTAATTTAACAAGAATTCAACCACAGGTGAGTCTAATTATTCATTACACAGGTGTCCAGCAGACAGCTGACTATAAAAGGGTGTTAAAACCCCTTCCCATTTCATGCTGTCAGCAATGGCACCACATGGAAGAGAAATGTCACAAGACCTGAGAAAGAAAATACATTCTTTACACCAGAAAGGTGAAGATCAGCAAAGCTTTACTTATCAGTCAGAATACTGTAGCAAAATTGGTACAAAAATTTTAAAAAGATGGAACTGCAACCATCTCACAGAGACGTCCAGGTCATCCACGGAAGTTAACACCTCAACAGGAGCGTCTTCTGAAGAGAAGGGTTGAAGAAAATTGGCATGCAAGTTCACTGCAGTTATCTAAAGAAGTAGAAAGCCAAACTGGGGTGACTATTTCCTGTGACACAATACAGCGGTACACTGCAGAGGAATGGCATGTAAGGGTGCCATCCACAAAGGGGCCTTTCCTAAAGCCCAGGCACAAAAATGCCCGCCTAGAGTTTGCCAGGGCCCATGCTGACAAAGATGAAGACTACTGGGACTCTATACTCTGGAGTGATGAGACCAAGATAAATGTTTTTGGAACTGATGACAATGTGTAAACACACATCTAAGGCCACTGTTGGATTTCTGAAGAAGAACAGGGTGAAAGTGATTCAGTGGCCAAGTATGTCTCCTGATCTGAACCCAATCGAACACCTATGGGGAATTCTGAAGAGACAAGTTGAGCATCACTCTCCATCCTCTCCAAAAGAGGTCATTCCTGAAGAATGGAAAAAGATAGAAGTTGCAAAATGTCGCCAAATTGTTCATTCCGTGCCTAGAAGACTTTGTGCTGACATTAAAAATCATGGAGGCCATACAAAGTACTAGATGTAGTAGTTTTTGTTGTGGGGTGTACTCATTTTTGCATCACCCTAATTTGAGTAAAACTGAAAAGTGTTTAAGTTATATTATTAACCTTACTTTCATGTTTTTAGTTAAACAGATGTTATATTAAACTTAGTCTTGTCAACAATTTGGAAATTGTTTTTGTGTTCATTGAGATATTGTTTAAAATGTTACTTTTCGAAGGGGGTGTACTCATTTATGCTGAGCACTGTATATGTAATTCTGCATCTCAAGTTCTGCTCCTCATCCTTTAGCCTCCAGCCATGTACCATGTTCAGGTTCCTCATATGGCCATGAGCCAGACCAAGCCCTACAGACCAGGTAAAGGTGAGAATGCTTCTCTCTCAGTGTGCATGTTTTTAAAGCTGCTTTCAAATGATGGTTAAGGCTATTTTGCATCTACTATAGTCATAAGCTTTTTCAGTTTGAGGGAGTTACCCTGTATATTTTTGTGTATTGATTTTGTATATTGTTTGCCAGGCTGTGCATTTAGGAAATACGATCTGTGTAAAATAGTTTTGTTTGTTTTGTTTTGTTTTTCCCCATGATGTTCTCACAGTCTGTAATGATTTAAGGCTGTATACCCATTTCATGCTCTCTTCTTTTGCTGAATCTGCTTGCAGTACCGAACATGCCACAGCAAAGGCCAGACCAGCATCACCCACCTGGCACATCTACAATGATGCATCCAGCTACAGCTGCCGGGCCGCCCATCGTGGCACCAAACCCAGCCTACTCCACCCAATACTTCACTTGTAGCCCCCAGCAGTTTGCTAGTCAACCTCTGGTACAACAGATGCCCCACTACCAGTCCCAGGTACTGTGACTTTAAATGTCTCATTACTAACGAGGAATTATTAAAGTGGAGAAATAAAAGATGAACACAACTAGGGTTGGGTATCATTTGAATTTTAATGATTCCGATTCTACTTATCAATTCCAACAGGCTAGAGAACACTTACACAAGGTTTTTTTTTTGCCTGTGGTTTAAAAATACCATAGCAAAAACAACTAGCCCAACAAATAGCCTAACTAATATAAATTTCAAGCTTTATTAAAGACAAGTAAACACTCAGTAATTAAAAAAAGAACAAATAAACAAATTACCAATCGCACAAATGAATACGTTTTAAGATTTACAGGTAGAGGGCTGCACGATTTATCGCGATAAAATCGATCGCGATATGGCAAAGGCTGCGATTATTTAATGCGTGGCTTGTCAGAGCTGTACGGCTCTGTGATCAGTAGTAAATGCTTCTCCATCTGAAACCCAGAGGGCGCTCTTGCGCAGAAACTCAAAATATGCCCTGAAAAAGAAGCCACATCATCTCACAGAAGGACGCTCAACTTTAGTTATGAAGTGAGTTTGGAGTAAAAACATGTTATTAAATGTTGTCTTTTGTTGGACAAGATGCTAATAAATGCTTCTCGTGTCTGAAAAGAAGTTTGACGCGTGTTGCTTTTTCAAATGTACATTATAAGCGACTCAAACTCGCAGTGCTTTCAGATGGATTAGCTTTTGGAGCCATACTTCATTGACAAGCCGTGCATAAAAAACAATCGCAGCCTTTGCGATTTCATAATCGCACTAAGAATCACGTTTAAGCGATAATCGCGTTCAAGTTCAATGTTATTTTTCGTATCCTGCGATATATCGTGCAGCCCTATTTACAGGTATTCGGGAACAGAAACTGTAATCAAATGTAAAATAACACTGCACTTTATAAAATAAAATAAACATTACAAACATTACATTCACTTAAAGGGTTAATTCACCCAAAAAATGAAAATTCTGTCATTAATTACTCACCCTCATGTCATTCTATACCTGTAAGACCTTCATTCATCTTCGGAACACAAATTAAGATATTTTTGATGAAATCCGAGAGCTCTCAAACCGCTTAATAGACAATTTAATTACCACTTCAAGGCCCAGAAAGGTAGTAAAAACTTTGTTAAAGTAGTCAACATGACTACAGTGGTTCAACCTTAATGTTATGAACCGACAAGAAAAGAATACTTTTCTGTGCGCAAAAACAAAACAAAAATAACGACTTTATTTAACAGTTTCTTCTTTTCCCTGTCATGCTCCTACGTTGTTTACATTGTATAGACAGTGCCGGGGTTCTACGTCAGAAGGCCATCTCATTATTGGCCAGCTCCTGCGTCAGCATCACACACGCGTCGTGGTACTCACATGAATAGCATCGCCCAATAGTGAGCCGGCGTTCTGACGTAGAACCCAGAAGCACTGCACTGGGTGTACAACATCAACAACGTAGGAGACTGACAAGAAAGAGAAGAAATTGTTGGATAAAGTCAATTATGTTTGTTTGTTTGTTGCTCAAAAAGTATTCTCGTCGGTTCATAACATTAAGGTTGAAACTCTGTTGTCACATGGACTATTTTAATGATGTCTTTACCTTTATCATGTATTTGTCCATACAAGTGCAAAAAGACACGGAAGAGAACTCAGTTCAGTTTTGCACACTATTCAGTATGAAAGGAGGCTTTATGTGCACACCTTTGGGATGTGTGCACAGCACAGAAAATATATTTTTCTTTTAGCTCTTCTTGCACTTAAATGGTTTAAAATCACATTAAAATCACTTTTTCTGTGTGCTCGCTTTGGATGTGTGTGCAGCACAGAAAACAGCTTGCGGGTCTTCTTGCACTTGAATGGATATAAAAACGGACACAAAGGAATCGATAAGAGGAATCAAATTTTTTATTTTATAACAAGTATCCGATTCCAGAATTGGAATCTATTTTCAATTCCCAACCCTAAACACCACCGATCATTAAAAAATGATTGCTTTCTTCCCTACCTACCTCCCTACTAGTTGTCAGTAAATGAAATTAGTACGCCTGGATTTAATTTATTTATTTATTTTTTTGCATGTACTTGATAATGTACTTATCAAATGTAGTACTACTTGGACAGTATGTGATTTTGGACACAACTTGTGCCTTTATAAATGTGGTGTCTGACAATCTTCAGCTGAAACAAAATATTTAGTGTTTGTGAACATTGTATTCCCTTTCTTAGAACAGTGTTGAAATGCTGAAAAGATACCAACAGACAATGGTGGGAAGTTTAAGAGTCTTTGATTCTTTTGCTTAAAATGTTATGGTTATGTTGTTTGTTTTGATACTCTGCCTTTAAAAACTGTTTTATGGTTGGATGACATCATTCAATTGACTTGATAACATTTGGGCAGATTTTTTTTTCCCCATTATACAAGAAAAACACATACGATTACCGATAGGTAATGCAATATTTTTTCTTAAAGAAAATTATTAAAGTACTACCTTACCGTTCAATAAATTCTCATCATTTGGGTTTAATGTATTGAGTCAATTTATTTATTTTTTTTATAAAAAAAACAAAAAACTTGTATCTGGGTCTATTTGACAGATAATATTTATAAAAGATTTCTTAAACAAGAAAAGTGAAAGTGATTAATTTGATGTTGGGTACATGTGTTTCAGGCCCAGCATGTGTTTAGTCCAATGATTCAGGGCAGTGCGAGGATGATCACCCCTCCTGGCCATGGTCAGCCCAGCCTGGTCTCTTCCTCCACCACTCAGTATGGTGAGCAGACGCATACTATGTATGGTAAGAACTCCCCCCAGCACAAAGCCTAAGCCTTTCCAGTCCATTTTACCCCTTTACTGTCATACTGTGCTAAATTTACGGTAGGGCTGGGCGATAACCGATATATCAAGATTGCGATAAGATTTACGTTGATAACAGTGATTAGCTCTGGACATTTTTACTCTATATGGATTAATCTAACAGACTATCACAGAAATTTACGCAACAATGGCCAGTCAGTGCATGTCACCAATAAGGGATTTTTGCATGTCTCTGTATGAATGAACAGCACGGTTTCGTCTGATATAGAATATACATAGATCTTCACTACAAATCATCAAAATAAAAGTTTGGTTTAACTTCAGCTTAACTTTAACTTCACTACTGTGAACTAATTTGTACTTCTCAAAGTAAGAGTAGTATAAATAATATTTCTAAGGAATATCATAAAACCAAGATATTTTTTCATCCATGTTTTACATTTATACAGTTCTGTTGTGCAGCATCTTATTTGACAAAAAAAGCAATGTTTTGTTGTAAATTAATTTTCATTTGATTACATTTTAAAAGCTTGATTAAATTGTTAAAGTTCATATAAATTTGTATTAAATAATAAAACACAGAATCCTTAAATAAATAAGTAAATAATTAATAAATCAATAAAAAAAAGAAAGAACGAAAACAGAATTTTGGAGAAAATAAAATGGATTTCATGGGGCCCTAATTTAAAAGGTAGCTACTCTTTGGAGTTTAATTGTGAACAATCAAGTTTACTTGTTTACATTCATTCTCAAGGTCTAACAAATATGTGGAAAGCATTTCCTTCCACATTAATGGTAAGTGAATATTTTGATAAATATTGATATTGTATGATATGGAAAAAAATTATGTGATAATATTTTTAGCCATATCACCCAGCCCTAATTTACAGTCACTTTTTGTTGCCTCTGAATAGCTTCTTGCTACAGAAATTAATGTTCGTCTTTGTAATGAGCCACACATTAATGACTCAAGGAATAAAGGAAAATTAGATGCTTAAAATGTACTCTAGATTAGATTTTAATTAAATGTAAATATATTTTAATAATAGACTTCTCTTCCTCCTGTCATGTTTGTTGTTGTTGTAATTCATTTGTAATTATACCTTTCTTTTTGTTTTTATTTGTTAACATTCACTGGATTTACATTATAAATTGCTTGTACTTGTTTTTCTGTGTTTCAGTGTCACCTACCCCCATTCCTCAGCAGTTTCCCCACCCAAGCTCCACCCTGCACGCTCATCCACAGCACCCTCAGCCCTCTGCCACCCCGACAGGACAACCGCAGCAGGGTAACCAGCACGGAGGCAGCCATCCGGCCCCCAGCCCCGTTCAGCATCCCCAGCACCAGGCTGCAGCCCAGGCCATGCACCTGGGCAACCCACCACAGCAGCAGATGTACTCTGCCCTGGCTCCCACCCCACCCTCCA
>RJVU01018862.1:5324966-5365573 GCA_003731715.1 Anabarilius grahami
ATTGTATAACCGTGTTTGTTTTATCTAAATAATAATATTAAGATTTTTTTTAAATGAACAAAATAATAAAATACTTTTTTTTCCCCTTTTTTATTGAAAACAAAGATCTAAGGTTCATCATGGGTGTTACAATGTCAGGTCACAGTACGTTTTCAACATACATCTTGATATACAATTTAACACTTTTCTAAATGTATATACATAATTCAGTTTTCCCAATACTTACTTTTTTTTATTTTATTTTTTTTTATTAAATGTGAGTCTCTAGTCAGTATATTTCAGTAAATTATGGCTTTCCTACTAGCTACTACTTTAGCTTTCCTACTACACTAGTATTTATTCTTGTCTGAAACCGTTTTTGGTTTCCCGAGGTGCAATGTAATGAATGAATAGTCAAACTCCTCTCCCATTATTTTTTTAGTTTTATCCAGCACCTATTGCCAATAAGGTTGTATTTTCAAGCAGGCCCCCAAAAAAAAAAGATAATTATAATTATCAGCCATTGAGGTTCCACATTCCATATAATCTTCAAACCAACTTTTTGTTGTCTTGTATTATGTATGCATTTGAATATATAGTGATCTGCAATTTCTGTTTTGCCTGCAATGTTAGTTGCATACTGTCAGACTAGTGATTTTAATTGTTGTAAATGTGTATTTAAATTTCTCTGTTCATTTTGCTATCAAGTGTGTAAAATAAATCTTTGTGTGTTTCAGTGCAAGCTCACCATCAGCAGCAGATGTAGAGGATGAAGACCAGAGAACAGCATTTGACTTGAGTGGCTCCTGATCCTCGCAGAGCCATCTGGCCCCACCCACCACATACTGGCCAACCAATCCTTACCTTTCTCTAAACACCCCCTTAAATGGCCACGAGAACCTCAATCATGCTGCTCTGCTGCTACACACCACCAGTGATTAAGAAAAGTTAACAGGCAAAGATGTGGTGAACTCTGGCTTTTTAAAAAAAGAAAAGAAAAACAAGAGTTTTAACGAGGAATCATTTTTCACATGTTTCAGTGACACTAGAACTCTTGCATTGGGTTCTAACAATAACAAAAAAGCCCAGATGAGTGAGAAAACTGTGCATAAATAACTGGAACATTTTGTCTGCACCTTCTAAGTTAAAGATAATTCTTCCGTATATTGACAGTATTAACATTACTGTTAAATGCTGCTGCTATAGCTGTGCTCAAGACCTTGGGGTAAATCAACACCAACAAAACGAAATGGTTGTAACCAAACTAAACACGAGAAACTTCCATTAATGAAGATGTTCGGCAAAAAAAAAATGCAGATAAATTATTTATTAATTTAATCTGATGACAAAACCCCATTTGACTTGACCGTTATAAAACTGTTAAGTTAAAATAACTTTTACTTTGTAGATAATATAAATGAATTTAAAAAAAAATAAAAACATTAAAAAAAGTTTTAAAAACTTTTACACGTCTTGGGTGTTTTATTTTGTGTCCTTTGTTATTTCACTTGACAAGATTCAAGCTCCTACTTTAGCTTTAAATATTGCTGATTTGCTCATTTTGTGGATATGGTACAAGTACATCAGAAGGCTTGCAAGTTGTCACATGCACTTCCACTCCAGGCCGCCAGGAGAATCACTGAACCCCTCGACTTCAGGGATGTGAACGTCAAAATACTGCTTTCTTCCGGTTTAAACATGTGGAATGGCTGGTTGAATTAATCACGCATTACAAAACAGAAACTTTTATAAAATTAGGTGGAAACGGATTTGCCATCATGGGCAAGTTAAACGTCGTTATCCTGAGGTATCTGTCCAGAGATGATTTTAGAGTCCTCACAGCGGTATGTATCCAATTTAAAGAAGCCGTTAAAATGTTTACATCAATTTTTCATCCAGCTGTATTTTTAACAACCATTTGAGCTAAAGACATCTGTGTCAATCAAAATAAAGATTAACCCTTTAGCTAAATGCTCATTGCATACTGTCAGTTGTATCATGGCATATAATGTACAGGGGTTGGACAATGAAACAAACACTGGCCAGTATAGTGTTGGAGGTTTCACACCTATAACGTTATATCAGCCTTCACTGATTTTATCACAGCTATACATAAAATATTGCGTTCCACACAACATAACATTAGTCCAAAAGAGGACAAATTGCTGGAGCGCGTCTCTCTGGCGCATTTGTGACCAGGACAGCAAGTTTTGGTGGTGTATCGAAAGCCATGGTATTCAGGGTAATGTCGGCATACCACCACATAGGACGAACCACATCCAACAGGAGTAACTGTCGACGCACGAGGAAGCTGTCTGAAAGGGTTGTCCAGGTACTAGTCCGGAATGTATCCAAATACATAAGACCACAGCTGCCCAAATCACTGCAGAATTAAATGAGCACCTCGACTCTCCTGTTTCCACCAAAACTGTTAGTCGGGGGAGCTCCACAGAGTCAATGTTTATGGTCGGGCTGCTATAGCCAAACCTTTGGTCACTCGTGCCACCACCAAATGTCGGTTTCATTGGTGCCAGTGGGGCAGATCTTGTTTCACAATGTGAAACATGTGTTGTTCTCTGATGAGGTCATCTGAGGGGGACTGAGTTCCCACATCCATGGGAGTTACATTGTGGAGAAGTCCCAAAGTCTTGCATTCCCAGAGTGAAGCATGGGGGTGAATCGGTTGTGGTTTGGGCTGCAATATCATGTCATGCCCTACTGTGGGTAATGGGTGCGTCACTGCCAAGGACTACTGAATCTTTCTGGAGGACCTTGTGCACCTAACGGTTCAAACATTGTACTCTGAAAGGGGGTGTTGTGTATCATGATAATGCACCAATACACAGCAAGACTTGTGACAGAATGGTTTGATGAATATGTGAGTGAAGCTGAACATCTCCCATGGCCTCCACAGTCATCAGATCTATTTTTTTTTAGCCACTTTGGGGTATTTTTGAGGAGCAAGTCAGAAAAGTTTTCCTCTACCTGCATCACATAGTGACATCGCCAATGTTCTGGAAGAGGAATGTCTCAAAATCCCTCTGGTCGCTGTGAAGGACTTGTATCTGTCATTCCCATGACCAATTGATGCTGTATTGGCCACAAAAGGAGACCCTGCACCATACCAATAAATGATTGTGGTCTAAAACCAGGTGTTTCAGTTTCATCGCCCAACCCCTGTAGTTCACATTCATTTTATGAAAATGAGTGAACCTTGATCAATTACTGTTGTCAGCTATTTCACAGAATGTAATTATAAACATTATAAACACAATTATATCACACTTCAGTTCACTTAGTGGGAAGAGAAAGATATTTGCTTCTTGACATTCGATCCATTACGGGTTTGCTTAGATGTCAGCACATTACAATCTAAAAGATCCAATTATATTTCAGTAATCAATCACGTTTCCATTATGCCATTATTTTTATTTCTTTGGGGTATGCAGGTGGAAATGGGCATGAAGAATCACGAAATTGTCCCAGTGAGTCTTATTGCGTCCATTGCCAGTCTCAAACATGGAGGATGCAACAAGGTTTTGCGGGAGCTGGTCAAACACAAACTGCTGGCCTATGAACGCAGCAAAAGTAAATGTGCTAGGCTTGATATCATTCTTCAGTTTCATTCAGTAATGTTTTTGTGGATGAGTTGCAGCTTTGACTATGTTTCCTCACTATAGCTGTGCAGGGGTATCGGCTAAATTACGGTGGCTATGATTACCTGGCATTGAAGACACTTTCATCCAGGGATGTTATTGTGTCTGTTGGAAACCAGATGGGAGTCGGCAAAGAGTCAGGTCAGGATCATTTTTTAATTAGAATTTATTTGTAGGCATTAAAAAGTCTGACACATTTGATTCGTTGTTTTGTCCATTCTCCCTCAACCCTCGAATAGTTTCACTTATCATAAAGGAGACTTTTTTCAGACTTATAATACTTGTTTTATATTTCAGACATTTACATTGTTGCAAATGCAGAGGGGGAGCAGTTTGCTCTGAAACTTCACAGACTAGGTAGGACATCCTTCAGAAACTTGAAGAATAAGAGAGATTACCACAAGCACAGACACACGATCTCATGGCTGTACCTGTCCCGGCTCTCTGCCATGAAAGAGTATGCATATATGAAGGTAATATCCTAATATTCCAAGAGTACATTTTCTGTACTTTTTTTTTTTTGGATGTCAGTGTCACTGCAGATTTGGGTTATTTCATCTGTTTTCAATATTAAAATAATTTATATTTGCATCCATGATTTTAATCTGAAAATGCATTTTGTCAAAGTCCGTTACATAGCTAGCACAAATGGTTCTGAGCCTTTTGGACTCCAAAGCCCCTCTTATTCAAAGGCCCTCCAACTAAGATGATCTGTAATCAAAACTTCTTTTGTAATCCAAATCAATTCATGTATGATGTCAGTTCAGTGTTGGACATCTTTATTTTAGTGTGTATGTGTTTTTAAACAATTTAAGATTAATATAATTTAACAAAATTGGTTAAGAACCACTGATAAAGCAGATGCTTTTATCTAAAGTTTCTCATAGTCTCCCATAACAACCAAAAAAACTAAACAGAAGGTTTTGTCATTTTCAACCAAAAATATCTTGAGTATGTGTATAACTCTGCAATACTTGATTCTGATTGGTCAATCACAGCATTCTGAGGTCAAATATTTGTGCAATGTCAACCAACTTTCCTGTTGACCCTTGCAACCAATCTCCTACATTGTGCTAGATTCATATCTTCTCTTCTGAAATAATTTTAATGTAAATAAATATTTTACATCTATTTATTTGTTATTTGAGCTGTTGCTTACTTGATGATATTTTAATGCTAAATGTAACCAAATAAAGACCAGAAAACACCTATTTCTTGTTCAGGCTAATGTTTGTCTAGAATTTTTTAAAGATTCCTTGTTTTCCAACAGGCATTATATGATCAAGGGTTTCCTGTTCCAAAGCCAGTGGACTACAACAGACATGCAGTGGTTATGGAGCTCATTAATGGTTACCCGCTGTGAGTTTACCTGCACTTTGCCTTAGATGAACACACTCCTCACACATTATATTTTCTTACATTAAATATTTACTTGTATGTCAGGTCATTGACAACTGTGCAGTGGTGTGCTCTATTAATCTATCTAGTACCACACTTTATTAGAAAGGACATAGGAACACCTTTTTTTGTTTATTTATTTACTTGGATTGACTGTTGCTGTTTGTTTACATAGGTGTCAGATTCGAGAGATTCAAGACCCTGCTACACTATACAGCGAAATCATGGAGCTAATAGTCAAACTTGCCAATCATGGCCTGATCCACGGAGACTTCAATGAATTTAACCTCATGCTCGATGACAACGACCACGTCACAATGATTGACTTTCCTCAGATGGTCTCCACCTCACATTTCAATGCAGAATGGTGACTGTCTAACCTGATAACAAATGGATAATTATGTAATTATAAGCACTGGCACTATAATTAAGTTTTTAATTTTTTCCATAAAGGTACTTCGATCGAGACGTCAAGTGTGTTCGAGATTTCTTCATCAGGAGATTCAACTACGAAAGTGAACTCTATCCAACATTCAAAGATATCAGGTCATTTTTTTTAATAGCTTGCTTTATTGCACAGTCTAGACTTTAGAGACCAAACTAAGTTACACATTTCTCTATGCAGAAGAGCATGTTCGCTCGATGTGGAGATCTCAGCTAGTGGCTACACCAAGGAGCTGCAGCAGGACGACAGTTTGCTCCACCCTGAAGGTCCAGAGGGTGAGGAACTCAGTGAAGATGAAGATGAAGATGATGACATCTCAGAGTCAGCTGATGACACACAACAGGCAGCCTCAGAGGACGTTATCAGCATGGAGGAGTATAAACATGCCATGCTTGAGCTGGAAGGGCTACAAATTACCAAGGAGACTCCATCAGAAGAGAACGACACAGAGGAACACGAAGGAGCTCGATGTCAAGAGGACATCCCCGCAGAGGACATTCAGAAAGAAACTGTTTCTGACATTTCCAAAGACTTAGCAGGGGATGAGGAGGATGAGGTCGAGGATGAGTGTCCTGATTTGGTTGACCTGTCTGCATGCAATAAAGAATTCAGGCCTTTCAGGTAAGTCATTTATTTGATATGATGCAAGTCATTTTTAATTGCACACGCGTAACCTTTTTCACGCTGCTATAAAGCTACTGTTCGTATTGTGCCTTTTATCCTGAAAGGGTTATTTCAGGGTACTAGTACAGTTGAGCTTGTTTACCATATTTGATGTGCTCCGTAGATGTTCATTGATCATTGTTTAAATGCGACGGAAAGCCTAAATTTGTTCATCATATAAAGTGAACGTGTTTCTTCAGAAGGCTTGGATTAAACCATTCTATTCTTATGGATTATGTTTACAATGTCTTTATAAGCTTTTTGAAGCTTGAGAAATGGTTGTGTGGACTTTCAATTAATGGATGATAAATTCAAGAGAATATTACTAATATTGTAAAAATGTGTGAAAAGTTTAATGGTTTGGAATGACTCGAGGGTAAATTTCCCTCCTTCAAGCTGACACAACCAATCACAGCGTGGCATATTTTGGTTGGAGAGCTTCAGTGTCAACAAAGATGATATGTGAATTATGAGTATTAAATTACTTTTACTGTGCATTTTTGCTCTTTTTGATGCTTGATAGCCTGTTTGCATTGTGAACTTGAATTTTAATTTTTGTGTGAAGTATTCCTACATATAAACCCTTACTCTTACATATAATGAAATGATTCATGTGATCCCACAGAGACCAACTGAGCCTTGAGAACGAGCACAGAACTAGAACAACCAGTGAAATGAGCATTGGGAGTGTTGGCAGTTGTTCAACAATCCCACCAGTAAGTATAACCCTTTGAATTTCATTCTATGGTTAAAAGTTTGCTTCCTCATTCACAAAAGCATGTCGCAGTAAAACTTTTTTAGGTTTGCATATATACATGAAAAGTTCCTGATGGGGGAAAGGCAGAGGCTATTTTGCACTAAGTGCAAATAGCGATAGATGCTGTTTATACGAAGTAAAAATAGTAGTATTTTCTTTGCACTAATTGTAAGTAGTTGCTGCATGCTATTTAAACTTGGCACAAATAGTGGCAGCGCATCTGATCATCATGAGGACATCACTTCCAATTTCAATTATAGGCTATTTAAATACCAGTTTAGCACTTTATTTCCACCTTTCAAATGTTTTCTTAATTTTAATTTAAAATAACACCTTTCCAAGCTGATATGCAATAGGAAAAGGGAGAAGAATGAGTTTGGAAAAAGGCAAAAGTTAAAGGCAAGCCGCTTTACTTTACACGCCTCTGCTTCTGTTATCAGATGGGTTTCTTTTCTAATTTTGTCTGACTTATGTTGGCAATGGTGGGCGGAGTTAGTGTAAATAGCCTCTGCCAAAAAGCCGGGCTATTTGCACTTGGTGTAAAGAATAATCTAACTTTGCAGTCATGATGCAAGTTAGATTTGTTGTTTTAAGTAATGAGTTGATGTGCCCCTATACAGGAAGTCATCAGGCAGAAAGTGAAGAGACAGCTCACCAAACAGCAGAAGGCTGCTCAGAGAAGACGTCTGCAGAAGGGTGAGGCCAACCTGGTGACCAAGGAGAGGAGAGAGAATCAGAACAACATCAAGGGCAGTTTGGATGCGGCTTCCTTCTGGGGCTGAGGATGGATGACCTCAGATGACTTATAATAGTTTTCAGTGTCATTTGTGTGTGAAATTCATTAATAAAACATCTACATCTGGAAGCTGAGTTGTGGTTAGCCTTTTTTATGATTGAAATATATACCGCATAGAGGTTTGACCTGGTTTTATTTCAAATAATGGAGAATTATCACTCAACTTTATTAAACACTCTCAACTAATCAAATCAAATATAAACACATCTCATTATCTGTCCTTTGTAAACATGTAGCACGGGGTTGTTAATGAAAACCAAATAAATTAATTTTATCTCCTTTAAACTGTTAAAGGAGCTTTCAGAATCTGTCGTTTTATTGTATTTGTTTCTTTTGCAGCAACTACTGATACTGTAACAAAATTGTAGAAACGACAAAACTACGGCTAGCTCTGAAATTTAGTATCAAATTTCGTAACGTGTCTCAAAATTCTTTCGCGTTTTGTCCCTTCCCGCTCACCATTGGAAGGACACGTGATCCCTTTATTGCGATAGAGTCCAGGAACAAAACAAACCAAGAGTTGACAGCTCCGCTAAATCTTTCTGGCTGACTGACAGCTGCTGTTTATTAGAGTAATATCACTTAGGTGAGTTATCATAATCTTCCTTTCACACGACATGGTTTTGTTGTGTTTTAGAGAGCGAATCAGCCATGTTAGCAGGGTTATGTTGTTTGATCCGCTCCTCCCTGCGATCCTGTGATGCATCTGTCTATTTCTGTTTACTTTTTACTAGAAATAGTAGCCTCGTTCGTGGAAGTAGTGATCATATATTTATCCTGTTGTTACAACCCATGTGACTTTCTTCAGTGAAACAAGAATCATATCTAAACCCTAACCCTTTCCATCTATCGTTCTGTCTTAGACGATTGTTGTGAATTTTAGATCATGCTGTTACAAACCTAAACCCAAACCCAACACATTCTTTCCCCAGTGAAACACAAAAAGGAAGGGATGTTATTGGATGTTGGGACTGACAGTCTCAGTCACCGTTCACTTTCATTGCATCTTCTCTTCATACCACGAAAGTGAAAGGTAACGGAGACTGTCATCTTGTGTTCCACAGCTAGAAACTCAATCATGCAGGTTTGTAACGACATGAGAGCGAGCAGATAATGGTGTAAAGCTGTCCCTTTAAACGGAATCTCTCTTTTAAAGCTCCAGGACTTGAGTGTTGCAGGGTCCAGTAGAGGAATGGAGTAATTTTATTACGATCATGTGGATACCTGTGTGGAGATGGAGGCTGTAAGACCCAAAAAATCTAAGTCCAAATCCAGTGGGAAGCCACAGGTGATAACCTACCTATAATATTTATCTTACTATTCTTTGGGTTGCAACTGTGTTGAAGTTTATCTCATAATTCTAAACAATAGTTATCATTCTTTAACAGGTCAAAAAGGAGAGACATTTAGAGAGAGTTAAACAGCCCTCTGAACCTTCTAGAGAACTTAATGAGCCAGCGTCGGCTCCGGAGTTCACTGATGTCCCTCTCAGCCTTTCTCGTGTGCCTCCTGCCCCTGATCTGAACCCACCCACCACACAGGCCTCACTAGACCATAATGACAGAGCTGAAAAAGACCTCTCGTCTGATACGACTGAAATAGTGAAGAAACCATCCTGCCATGAAGACAAAGAGCATAAATCGCCATCACAAGACACGGCGCCTCGGGTGGACGAAGTTTTGGCACCCACTCAGTACAGCCAATGTGATCCCAAACCTCTTAGTGCTAAACTTGAGCCATTTAGTGTCCCTTCTATATATCCGTCTATCCCAGCTTCCTGCTCTGAGCCTCAGCTCTCGGAGGACTCATACTCTATCGCCTATGGACTGTTAGACACTTCCTTTATGCCAATGGCTTCTGAGGGACAGGTAGCTCCAGCTGTTCTGACTCTGGCTAACCAGGAATCCTCCCCGCCCAGCTTGATCCCCGTGAAGGTCGCTGATGTGGAGAAGGCCAGAGAGAGGCTTTATCCAGAGCTGCCCAGGACCTGCCAGTCCGTGAAGCCCTTCACTAGCGAGCAGCTACGGACATGGGAACCCGGTTCCTGGCTGGAAAATGTGGAGCTCCATGAAGCTGAGTTCCAGAGTCTGGCCCACCAAGAGGGACATGAGCTGTACGAGCTGCTGCTGAGCTACTGGAGGTGCCGTAAGCAGCTGACGCAGGCCCAGACTGAACTGCAGGCTGCTAATTCAGACTGCAAAAATGTACAGAATCGCATGTGGAGCTTCAAGGATGAAAGGCTTTCATTACAGGTGAGTCATCTATATATCTGTCTGTCTGTCTAGACCGTCTGTCTATCATATCTAAATAGGGGTGTGACGAGACAGGTAGCTCACGAGACGAGACGAGACAAGATTTTTACACACTATTTTTAAGAAATCCTCAATGGCGAAATACATGATTAGAAAAATATTCTGCAGGTGTATTTGAAATGTTTTAACTAATCATCTTGTAATGAATGTCATTTCAGTTCTACTTTCTGAGTATGAATTATCATATGCCGTAAAAGACAACAATACTCAAGTACTGTAAAAGGTTTTGCATCTAACTCAACTGACTGGCTTCTCTTCTGTATGATTTCAGTCTCTTCAGACCTTACTGTACATGATTTATGAGCTTCTACAACTTTTGACCTCCTAACTGAACTCCTTTCCACAAACTGATCATAGAAATAAAAACAGTAAATAAAAATGGGAACACTTTACAATAAGGTCTCATTTATTAACATTAATGTATCAGCCAACATCAACTAACAATGAGCAATATATTTGCTACAGTATTTATAAATCTTTGTTTATGTTAGTTAATAAAAATAGTCATTCATTGTTAGTTCGTGATAGTTCACAGTGCATTAACTAATGTTAACAAATGAAACCTTACTGTTTGTGCTTAATAAGATTAAGAGAAAACTGTTATTCGTTTTTATGGTAACACTTTAAAATAAGTGCAACCATAATCGCACTCTCTCAATATTCAAAGTGCAAATAAGACCAAATTTTTCTTTGATACAGAGATAAGAGATGGTTACAACTCCACTGCCCAGCCTAAAATAGCTTTCAAATTGAGAGATATTTGTATTCATCAGGGAGCCGCTCTCAAAATGCGGGGTATTGAAATCGCGTTTGAATGCGCGCTCGCGTTTACTCTCACTTTCGTGATCGCGCATACTCTAAATATGGAGCGGCGGCGACCGTTATCCAACTGAATTAAATGTTTTTTTATTTAAATACAAAGCAAAACGACAGTGGAGGCGTAATGTATACGTAGCGGTGGCATATTCTTTCCTAATAATCCTAACCACTCTGTCATGGCAACATCACGAGACTACTTTTCGCCTCGACGAGAAATCTCGTCACATTTTAATCTCGCTGACACCCCTATATCTAAATATAGTTATATTTTAAAGCCTATAAACCTTCAAATTTTAAGACAAACTTAAAAAAAAAAACATTGTCAACTGATATTCAAAGTTTTGGCAAAATTGCCTTTATTCAGTAATTAAAGCAATATGAATTTCAGTTCATTTTAATTCTACTTCCTTACATTAAAATTTTCATTGTGATTCTGCATCTAATTCAATTCAAATTTAGGAATGCATTCAGTTCCATTCTAAATGGCGAACAACCCTGATCAGCTGTATATTTTTTTTGCAGACTGGTAGCGTGATCTCTAGTCTAATTAAGTTTTATGATGTGTCCTTATCAAAACTGTAAACCCAGCTGTTTAAGTCTCAACTATGTATTTACCATAAAATGCACTGCATTAGCCTTTTTTTTTATTGATCACAAACACACCTGTTTGCTTTACAGGGTGTGTGTGCGGACCAGAACAAGGTGTTTGGCTACCACTGCTACCAGCAGGTGACTCTGAACGAGGCAGCATTAGCTGAGCTGAAGCATCTGTTTTCTGCAAAAGCAGAAATACTCCATCAGACAGTGGCCCTGCACTCATACACCTCCATCCTGTCCCGTCTGCAAGTGGAGTCTTATCTCTACCGCTTGCTTAGCAGTAACCCCACCACCAAGTGTGTGGCTGTACAAGATACAAGCACAGGCAAGTTCATACTGATAAGTCTAGACTGTACATTAGACACAAATAATTGGTAAGTTTACGCTGTTTGCTAAGGAGTACCATCTGAAATACTTTCACAGTTAACACAGGTTGTTTGGTTTGACAAAACATCAATCTCTGTCAAATGTAAAAAATGTTTGATCATTTTGAGGCATATTAAATGCAATTCTTGTTGGATTTTGCTTGTTCACTGTTTATGTATTTAGCAGACACTTTTATTCAAAGATTGGATGACCAGAACTGACAACTTTCTTCTGTATTATTGTGTCTGGTCCTACTGACCATTGAAAAAGCATAGGATTACTGCAGAAAGTAGTTCTGTCCATGATTTTGAATGTCATGCTGTCTATTGATTTTTGTATTGAACTTCTTAGTGAGTCCAAAGTCTCAGCCCTCCTCTTTGCAACCGCTGAAGGAGAGCATCAGTGTGCTGTTCATCTTCACCCGACGGGTCCTAGATGACTCTCAGTTTCAGGCTGACATCCATCTCTGGCTTCAGAGGCTGGTAAAGAACCCCCAAACACCAGCTAATGAACTAAAAAAAAAATAGTTAAGATAACATGAGAACATAATATAAGAAATTATTTATATTTTCTTACGAGGAACATTCTGAAAAAGTAGCTACAAATTATTTGTAATATTTGACCATGGACCACAAAACTGGTCATAAAAATCAATTTTGTTGATTTTTTGATTTTTTGAAATTGAGATTTATACATCAAAGCTGAATAAATAAGCTTTCCATTGATGTATGGTTTGTTAGGATACATCTATTTGAAAATCTGGTATCTGAGGGTGCAAAAAAATCAAAATATTGAGTAAATCACCTTTAAAGTTGTCCAAATTAAGTCCTTAGCAATGCATATCCACTCACAAAAATAAATGTTTGATATATTTACGGTACAAAATATCTTCATGTAACATGATCTTTACTTAATATCCTAATGATTTTTGGCATAAAAGGAAAATCGATAATTTTGACCCATACAATGTATTGTTGGCTATTGCTACAAATATACCCGTGCGACTTATGACTGGTTTTGTGGTCCAGGGTCACATATTACATTCATATGAAATATATATTTGTATAGGAAACATATAGGAACTATTTTTATTCTGATGTCCTTTAGTTTATTAAATTCAAGCTTAACTGGCAATACTAATACCCTTACATTACTCCAGAGGTAAAAGGAGGTAAAAGGATCTGAGTTCACGACCTATGATGAAACACAAGCTTTTCTCCATCCAGGTGTCTGTGCTGCATCAGGTTGGTTCTAGAGGAGATCATCTCTTCATCCTAAACCACCTGCTCTGCTGCCCGGCAGGTGTGGGGAAATGGGCTGTGCCATTCCTACAGGTACTGAAGCTTGATGTGTGACTCAGATCAGCTGTAACAATGACAATGTGTAAATGTTAATGGAGAAATTAAAAAATACATATTTAAAAAAATCTCAAATATCTGCTTGTCTTATAATAGTCATTGCATCCACTTTCCTTCAATAGATCAAAGTGTTGGATAACCCATCTGGAGTGTATCATTTCATGCAGGCTCTGGCTATCCTCATGTCTCCAGCGAGGTAAAGATTAGCTTTACTGGAAATTGAGCTCACGATCCATGGAATTTTGTTTTAATATCATCTGTATTATTGTCTGTGTTATCGCCATTGTTACAGTTTGACTCGAAAAGCTGCTTCTTTTGTTTAAAACTGTTATAACTAAAAGCACAAACTGGAGACAAAGAATTTGGCATTGCATTATTCATTTGATTGAATATGGAGATGTGTTTGTGACATGCAGGCACCGTGCAGACTTCCTGGGACACATGAAGCCCAGTGACGTGAAGGGCAACAATAGTCTTACAGGACCTGCATCTGGTAACTGGACTCTAGTGGATGAGGGTGGAGAGGAGGTGAGGAGGTCCATCCTGTCAGTGCTCTATAAGAGAATGTCTGAACTCATATTGTTATGCTGATTTGTATTAAAATATTAAAATGAAAAACAGAAACATTTATTATTATTTTTTGCTAATGGTTTCAGACCTTTTGACCTCACTGCATATATTGTCATCAGGAATCAATTATATATTATTATAACTTTTGAATTGACTTTTGAATTTTTGTGTCTCTTATCTAAGTACCAACAAAACCTTTGTTGTGCTTGTTATGACTGTACACTATACTACCATGTGATGTCTACTGTAACACTCCTGTGAACTCTCTCAGGATGAAGACCCAGAAACAAGCTGGATGCTGCTGTCTGAGGATGATCTGGTTTCTCTGTTCTCTCAGTTTCCCTTTGATGAGCTCTTCAAACATTTACTGGGGATCTGCTCTAAAGGTGAGACTCTCATCGTATCCCATAAATGAGCTGAGACAGCCATGCAATATTCAGTCTATGTCTGGTTCTCTTCATTAATTAACTCGTCATTAGATTGTATAGTATTCACTTGCTATTAAAAGGATAGTTCACACAGAAATGCAAATTCTGTCATAATTTACTCACCCTAATGTGGTTTCAAACCTGTATGACTTTCCATAGAACACAAATGGAGAAATACTGAAAAATGTCCATTTATGTCTATATATTGAATGAGAATGCGGATACGAAATGGAAAAAAACTTATAGCATGTATTTCCCTTAAGACTTACAAATCCTTAGACAGTTATTTGTATATTAAAGTTGACATTTTTCATACTGATTCTAATAAGTTTACCTGTTACTCTTGCCAATAGGGGAATATCAGCCTCAAGCCACCACCAGCCAAAAGATGATGAAAATATTTGCATTTGCATCTTCATTGGTCGAACTGCTTGCTGTTGGCTTGCAGACCTACAACAGAGCACGTTATCGCCAGTTTGTGAAGAGGATTGGTTATATGATTAGGTTCGTAAGCTTTATTATTTCAATTCAGTTTTTCATTTTATACTATAGAAAGCTTTCATACTTAAGTAATCTTGACAAACTACCAATATTGTTTTAAGTTACTATTGTTATTATAGTTATTAATTATTATTAGAAATGATTTAGCAGGTTTGCAGTCAGGTATTCAGGTATTTTTCAGGTAGTTTCATATAGTTAATCTATAGAGTTTTTTAATCATTACTGACTTTTATGTCCATGTTCTTTTCCTCTTTCTAGGATGACACTCAGTTATGTTAGTGACCACTGGGCGCAGTACATCAGCCTGACAGGTGTGAGTAGAACCACAATGCAGGAACAGTCATTTTCAATGGAGAAGCTGCAAGTGGAGTTTGACCATCTCTTCCTGAGAGCAGTGCTTCATGTGCTCAAGGCCAAGAGGTATAGAATAATACCGGAGTCTAACTATTATTGCACATGCTACAGACATTACGTTTTGGTGCTTATATGGGAAAAGTAGGTTGGAATCTGGCCTACATTTTGCCCTGAACCCACTGTCCCCTCTCTCGACAAATAATTTCCTGTCTCCTCTCTATGTATGCTGTCAATAAAAGATTTCAACTAAAGCAAAACTTTACCCCATGTGCATCACTTCCTGAAGCAGTGTCTATTTAACAAACTATTTATTGGTTTACAGACTGGGCATATGGCTGTTCATGTCTGAAATGCCGTATGGCACGTTATCCAGCTCCATGCTGTGGAAGATCTTCTACATTATGCAGTGTGCAGAGATGGATGGTTTGGAGAAGCTCAGCTGTAGTTTGAGTGCTGAGGACTGTATCCAGGGACTCAGAGGTGAGACGCCAAGCACATCTGATGCTATAAAATCACAAGAGAATAGTTTAGAGCAGTGGTTGGCAACCTTTCTGACTCTAAGGCCTTCTATTGTCAAAGACAATGCCCCTCCCCCCATATATTTGTGTATAATTCAAATTAAAAATGTCAGCTTACATGTTTAATTTTTTAATTTTTAATTTTATTTAGCATTTTTAGCTTATTTTGATGATTTTAAAGGGTTAGTTCACCCAAAAATGAAATTTCTGTCATTAATTACTCACCCTCATGTCGTTCCAAACCCATTAGACCTTATTTTTGATGATATCCGAGAGGTATCTAAATTTCATTTTTCGGTGAACTAATCTATTAAGCCATCTGCGGCCCCCCTTGGAAGTGTACTGAGGCCCCCTAGTGGGTGCCGGTCCCCTGGTTGAGGACTACTGGTTTGAGTGAAAACGCTTATTGTGTGTTTATGTATGTCCAGAACCAAGCCACCAGGAAAAGTTTCAGCACTGGCTGTCGGAGATAAACAGCTCGGATGGAATCTGCCTTTTGACAACGTTTGCACACATGGCCCAGCCCAGACGCACCGACGTAGACCCTGAGTTTGTCAGGAACATAGTGCTAGAGATATACGAGGTGATTTGACTTTTTTTTTTTCACACAAATTTTTACTGAAGGCAAAAAAAAAAGAAAAAAGATCTGATATTGACATCATCCAGATGTTATAAATGCAATAAATGTGTGATTACTTTTTGCTCTAGGTATCCTATGTTAGTATTGCCACCCGTGAGATCTTCTCTAAAGTTGGGCGGGAGTTGTTGGCAACAGTAGCAACTGCCCACCCTCACATCATCTCTGTACTGTTGGAAAGACTAAGAGAGACCATAGAGAAAGTGGGCATGGTGAGTGATAGACAGCATCCTTCAATACATTTCTGATTTTTGTAGTAACTGGATGATCAGAGACTGATAAAGTTTGACAATTGAGCATGTAACACTCTTCTAAATATGCATTCAGAACAGCTAATGTAGAAAGAACAGAACAAAATGCAGGGTCTCAAGATATATTTTTGTATTGTCTTTAATCTTATATCTGCAAATACTGATA
The DNA here is from genome assembly GCA_003731715.1 of Anabarilius grahami. Taxonomy (NCBI): domain Eukaryota; kingdom Metazoa; phylum Chordata; class Actinopteri; order Cypriniformes; family Xenocyprididae; genus Anabarilius; species Anabarilius grahami. Next base: position 5,341,538 of record RJVU01018862.1, read on the forward strand.
AATGCTGTAATTTGCCCTAATTATGATTATCTGTCCAGGTGTCACTCTACCTGTTCAAGGAGTTGCCCCTGCACTTGTGGATGCCAGCTCAAGCTGAGGTGGGGTTGATCCGAGATTGGCTGTTGAACTTCAGTCTCACTGCTGTGGAGAACAGATTAGCCTGCATCATACTCGAGGGCCTCAACTGGGGATTTCAGCCTGTGAGTCTTACCTATGATTATTGAAAGATAAACGCAAATTTATCATCATAAAATATGTCTGCTTTCTCAATTGAAGCCAAGAAAGGAACATAATACACAAAACAAAGATTGTACTTTTGTGCCAAATTTTGATATTCCCTGATGAGTCTTTGATAGCCCTGAGATAAATTAATTGGACATGTGGTTAATCTTGCCATTAGTTATGCTATTTTGTGTTTTTTAATAAGTGTTGTATGTATTCACAGTAAAAACTTTCTGTCTTGTCCACAGAATGGTTGCCTCATTCTACCAGCGTCTTTGCACAACGAAGTCGCCCTGTTGGTGATTGAGGCTTATCAGAAATATCTCACAGACAAGCCATATGGTGGCATACTCTCAGAAGGCATCAAACAGGTATGAAATTATGTGGCTACATATCCTGCCTATTATTTAACACTGATTGTCATTCATTGACCACTGCAGATTAATAAGTTTCCTCAACATTTTTAAAGGACAGTGTTGTATATCTTATGGCTTTGTTTTTGGAGAGTTATGCAGTCCAAATCAGTCTATGTAAAATGTCTAGTTTGCAGTGGTTCACCTCATTCATCAGCGCAAATGAAAGCCAAAAGTTGAATCAGTCACTTAAAGTTGATTGTTAACAATTTCCCTCAAAGAATGAACCTTTCTTCTTTGTGCCAAACGTTTGTACTTTTACCAGCTCACAATTGCTGCATGATAACTTTCTGCAGGTGTCATACCTGGCTAATGTGGTGCGGCTTGGCCAGACTCCAGAATCCTCCTTTAACCAGTGGGCCTGGGACCTGGTTCTGAGGCTAAAGCTCCATGCCAATGAAAGAATTCCTCAGGATGCCTGGTGCCCGCTTCCCTCCTCCAGCGCCCCCAGTGTGCCTGAGATCACAGACTCTCCCACCATGCACCCAGTGTTCAAAGCAGTCAAAGCAGGCATCCCCATTGGCTGTTTTCTGGCTATCGACATGACAACCATCGGGCACAGGTTTGGAAGGAATATTATAGCTCTTGTTTCAAACAGATGAAGTGCAGTGAACATCGACTGACTGATTCATCATCAGTAACATTCCAGTCTGGATGAAAATCCAAATCTAGTAACATGAATTAATTTTAAATGTTTTTCATGACAGTTTGGAGAAGATTTGCAGTGATGGAATATCTCTGCTGAAGACTCTGGTTCAGTCCCGTCATCTCAAAGCCGTAGTGCACATACTGGAAAACATTCTTCCTCTGGTCTACCACTGCCAATTCTACCTGCTCAAGAATGAACAGTTAAGAACATTTGTGTTTATATTGAGAAATATTTTTCACTTGCTGTCAGACTTTTCTGTTTTTTATAGACTTAACTGCATAAATAATGAATTAATAATGCTGTTGTTATGCAAGAAAGACCAATGCTTTTCTCCTAATATGAATCAGGTTTCTGAGCTGTATTCAGCTCTTCTTGCAGCTGGATAGTGGGACTCAGGGTGTGACCCAGCAGGTCACACAGAAGGTGGCACAGCATCTGATTGGCACCTCTACATGTGAGAACATCAAACTTCTAAACAGTGTGATCCAGGTAGGATTATGAAATGTGTTGAATTTTCCATCTATACTGGACACTTGTTGCTCTTTTTCCTCCATTAGCCGATCTAACTCTGCCAAAAAAGATACACTCCTGTTCAAATGTTTGATGTCGGTAAGATTCTTTAATGTTTTTGAAAGAAGTCTCTTATGCTAATTAAGGCTGCATTTATTTAATCAAAAATACAGTTAAAAACAGAAATATTTGAAATATTATTGCAATTGAAAGTAACTGTTTTCCATTTTAATATATTTTAAAATGTAATTTATTCCTGCGATGGCTGCTGCATTTTTTTTTTCAGCATCATTACTCCAGGCTTCAGTGTCACATGATCCTTCAGAAATCTGATTCTTTGATGAATTTTTTTAAAATAAAAATCCTTTTTTAACATTATTGTCTTTACTGTCACTTTCGATCAATTTGATGCATCTTTGCTGAATAAAAAATATTAATTTCTTTCAAAAACCAATCTTACTGACACCAAACGTTTGAACGGTAGTGTATGAATAAAAATAATTAATTTTAAATAAAAAACCTTGAAATCTTCTAAGATCATGAGAAGAACTTGTCTTGCAGGCTCATATTCTGGAGAGCTCCAGGCCCGGGCGTGTTGGTGCAGTAGCTGTTCTTGAGTTCTGGCTTCAGGTTTTAACTGAACAGAACCTCTGGCATCGAGACAGAGCTGTTCTCTACCTTCTGGACCACCTGTGTCGTGCTGCATTCCTTCACCAACAAGAGGAATGTCTCCAGAAACTTCTCTACCAACAACACAAGGTTTTTCATTCTTGGCTGATGTTTAAACAACCTTCTTCTAACAAATGGCTGAAATAAAGAAAATTACTTACAAATGGTGTTGTTTGTTTGTTTGTTTTTTTGCCTGTTTAGAGTGCCCTAGGTTATCATGGAGACAAAGGTTTGCTTTCATCTCTAATGGGCTGGATAGTGGCAGGAAATGTTACTCCATCCTTCATAGAGGGCAATTCTCTCACAGGAGAGGTATGTGCAGGTTATTACTTATACGGCACATCTTGATCTAATTAATTTTAGTCATGTCATAATGTCCCTCTCCATGTTTTTATTGTCTCAAGGTGTGGTTTGCTTGGTTGGTCCTAAACATGGAGACAATGTTCGAGGAAGACTCTCAGCTGCGACGTTGTGTGGAGCATGAGCTCCTCTCAAACTCTGCTTACACTCCAGATCAGGCTCTGAAGGTACACTTTCGTTCTGCTCCTACCTTCTCCTCTCCAGTACTATTTATATGTGCAGTCACATCAAAGAGATTGTTTTGAGCTGTAATGATGAGGGAATGTTAAAATTGTTTAAAATTGTCCAGTTTTTTCCCTTTGCAGGTTGTCTTTAGAGTAAAACTCGCAAACTCCTTTTGTTACAAAGCCCCTAAGGCAGTGGTCTCAAACTAAATTCCCGGAGAGCCACTGCTCTGCACAGTTTAGCTCCAACTCACACCGGCTTGGAAGTGTCTAGAAGTCCTGAAGACCTTGATTTGCTGAATCAGGTGTGTTTGATTAGGGTTGGAGCAAAACTGTGAAGAGCCGCGGCCCTCCAGGAATTAAGTTTGAGGCCACTGCCCTAAGGGGAGATGGTGATGAAAAAAATTGGATGTGAGGAAAAAATTATATATATATTTATTATATACTTATATACTTATATCATATAATTATATACTCCCGTGTTCACCTATGTATTTCTTTGAGGGTCTTATTGGTGACGTTTTTAAATAAGTAAAAAAAAAAAAAAATGTATCCATTAATCATGAATGGCTGGAAAGATAATAGATATTCATCTGTTAATATGTTTGAGATCCCTGTAAATGTTTACACATTTAAATGTGTAAATACATTAATGCAGTAAACATTCAATTTCATTAGCCCATTTGTTTTCGGTTTGTCAGAAAGCCCAGGTGCGCCTCAAGCTTCAAGTTGTCCCATCCCTGCAGAGGTTGATGATCTATCGCTGGGCTCAACAAGCTTTAGCTACCCCTGCAGATCATCCACTCCTGCCTTTAGTGTGGCAGAAATTCCTCCAACTTTACCTCCGTCAACCTGGACCAGAGTTTGGGTGCGTTAAACATGGAGATATTCTATCCTTTACATAACTGCTATTTGTAGTTTTTTAGTACCTATACGTTTTGAATTATCTGTCTCCTTAAAGGATTAGTTCACTTTCAAATAAAATGTTCCTGATAATTTACTCACCCCCATGTCATCCAAGATGTCCATGTCCTTCTTTCTTCAGTCGAAAAGAAATTAAGGATTTTGATGAAAACATTCCAGGATTTTTCTCCTTATAATGGACTTCAATGGCCTCTAAACGGTTGAAGGTCAAAATGACAGTTTCAGTGCAGCTTCAAAGGGCTTTAAATGATACCAGACGAGGAATAAGGGTCTTATCGAAACGATTGGTCATTTTCAAAAAAATTTTTAATGTATATGCTTTATATAAACAAATGATCGCCTTCCAAGTGCTTCTGCCAAAACCGCACTTTGGTATTCTTCTAAAAGCTTACGCTGTATGTCCTACGCCTTCCCTATTCTACTTACGGAAAAAATGGAACTGGCGTGGTGTTCGTTCCGTAAGTTGAATAGGGAAGGCGTAGGACATACAGCGTAAGCTTTTTGAAGAATACGAAAGTGCGGTTTTGGCGGAACCACTTGGAAGGCGATCATTTGTTTGTATAAAGCATATACATTAAAAATTTTTTCGAAAATGACAGATCGTTTCGCTAGATAAGACCCTTATTCCTCGTCTGGTATAGTTTAAAGCCCTTTTGAAGCTGCACTGAAACTGTCATTTTGACCTTCAACAGTGGAGTCCATTGAAGTCCAGTATAAGGAGAATAATCCTGGAATGTTTTCATCAAAAACCTTAATTTCTTTTCGACTGAAGAAAGAAAGACATGAACATCTTGGATGATATGGGGGTGAGTAAATTATCAGGAAAATTTTATTTGAAAGTGAACTAATCCTTTAAAGTGAAGACTTCCTAACTTTACACATATCATCATTCTATTTCAGTTCACTAAAGTCTAGTTGTTACATAATGCATGTTGGATTCAGAGTACATGCTGTATTCAAGTGAAACAGTTCATACTGTTCCTCTTTCCTTCTTTTTCTCCTCCCTCCCCCTCACTTCCCTTTTTGCACTCCTTTCTTATTGATGATTTCATGTTTCGCCAGATTTTACTATAAGCTTTTAGCAGTACTAATGACTCATAAGACTGTTCCAGCTCTTTGAGGAACACAGCTTCTCTTTTAAATATAATGTGTTGAACATAATGTCACAGATGCATTTTACTTCATGCGTTTGTCAATATAAGATTATTTTGTACTCAAAAAATATACATTTTTATTACAAAGCTCTCTGAAATACTTACACTTCACACTCTTCACACTCTTTCCTTTAACATTATGAAATTTCAGCTCATATCAATATTTTATGTATTTATTATTTTTATAATGTTGTGTCAAGTTCCTGAACATCTTTATACTTTGCTTTGTATATTACCTAAAATAATGTATAATATTTGTTAGTTGTGAACTCCATATGTGGGTATTTCTGAACCCGTGTCTCTGTTGTTTTATTTGACACCATCAGACTGGAGGTGAAAGGTTGTATTGGGAGGCGTTATTTCCATAGTGCGGCCCATCTCTCCTTGCTGAAGAGCCTCAGACAGCGGCTGGTTGAGGTGTCTGACTTCCACCACGCTGCAAGCAAGGCTCTGAAAGTGCCCTGCTCAAGAGGTGAATCCAGTGATGGTTTGCTCACCCCCGGGACGCCCATCACCCAGCACATGACCTCTCCTGAGCTGCACACTGAGTTTGTGAGGTAATGTCTAGTGATTTATTCTCTCAACCTCCATTATTCTGTTTACTGTTGAGTTGAGTGTCCTATTGAGTGTTAAGTGATTCAAATTTGACATCAGAAAGAAACTTGATATTGTTTCCAAGCTGTGAGTCCTGCTGTGTTGTTTGTGTTACTCAGAAGTTACAAAATGAAGTCTGAGAATTTTAGATTTCATTATTTGTAAATAGAAGCCACATCATTCAACCATAATGTTAGAATAGAAAATATATTTTTTAAATGTCAAACTCTTATTGTTCAGGCTCTTCGCTGTGTTTGCTTTGTGGTTGGATGATGAAAATCTTCAGAAGCAGGACATTTTTTTGCCCACTTTGCCAAAGCAGTATGACACCCATCGCCTAGCCAAAATCATGCAGCGCCAGCAGGTGAGGGTTTGTTCGAATCCAGCGGAGTGCATGTTTTATGTTTTGGTCTTTTAGAGGACTGTGAGCCATAAAATAATTTAGTGGATTGTTTTGAATGAATATGTTATTTAAAACATCCCTTCCAATTTATATAAAATTTCAAGCTGTAAATTTAACAAATCTACATGTTTAAAAGTTTGGGGTCGGTAAGATTTTTGTAATGTTTTTCAAAGAAGTCTTGTGCTCACCAAGGCTGCATTTATTTGATCAAATTTACAACAAAAACTGAAGAAGTTTTTGACACAAAACATTATGAAAAATAAATTGAAGCCAGGTTTGTGTCACTTCACCTTTAGGAGGTGTGGATGGAGCATGTGGACATTGAGCGAGTCCAGCATGAGCTGCAGGAAGTGCTCAGTCTGTGGTCAAAGATCAAGAATGAACCTGCACATTCCCAGAACACCAACTCCTCCTACTTTACTGACTTCATCAATCCTCTGGCTGGTACTGAGCCCACTTTCCACTGATAATCATTCTCTGATATCTAATTTATAACAGTCAAAATGCTACAGTAGGGAATGCTTCAGTTGTTTGCTTCGGGAATAATTATTCATAATTTACAGGGGCTGCATTTATGTCACAACAAGCCCTTTTTCACCATATTCAAGTTATAATTTTGTATAATAAAAAGATGTTAACATGTATTTTTTACTATTGGATATTTAGGCCACATTTTGCTGTACAGATTAATTGGAAAGCAGATTGTACTTTTTGCACTAAATAATATATTCCTTAACTATTTTACAGCAAGGGAACGTATTCTCTCACACCTGAGAAAGCATGTTGCCCCCCAGGGTGCGCTGTTGCTCTTGCCTATGAAAGCTCCAGTGCCTGACATTCCCACTGAGAGTCTGTCTGATGAGAAAATTTCCACTGCCTTAATTCAGGAAGACCTTGCTAAGCTCCAACATCAAGCCAAGTGAGACTCAATACATGAGCACTTTATCTGTAGTTTTGAAGCATTTGTTGACTGATAAAGTAATATCAAAACTCACATAAGATATAGTCTGTAAGTGCATGTTAATGAAGTCTCCAGTGATTTAATAACTGGAGCCTCTCAAATTACTCAGTGATAAGCTGTATTGCTGTATTTGCAACTTCGTATATGCTGAATGATGTTGTAAATCATGACTGTGTCCTCTTCTCAGGTTGGCAACGGTCCGGGAAACACAGCAGGTCGCTCTAGACAATGAACTGCTGGAGGTGTTGCCGCAGCTCTACATGAACCGAGAAGACCAGCTCTCAATGCAGTTAGAGTGCCGTGGCAAAGGCGGACAGCCCTGCCAGGGACCCGCACATATCACTGTAAAGGTGAGCACATATCAGCCATTTTATGTCTTTCTGCTCTGCCCTATCTGTACGGTGTACTTAGTATTTATTTTTCTCATTAAAAGGTTTTACAGATAAAGAAAAATTTATTTTAAGGTGTCTTTGTTACACTGTAATTATACTTTTAAGTACTGAGTAATAATAAGTAACTATGTATGTACTTAATATAGGGTTAGGATTAGGGTTTGGTTTGGTTTAGGGCTAGTTGCATGTAATTATTCCTTATGTCCTTATAATTATTCCATGTGTTACCTTAAAATCAATTATACTCACATGAGATGAAGACTATAGTCATATTCAGGAGCCAAAGAAAAGTTGTTTTATGGCAAGAATGCTATAATCCTGTTCTTGGAGATCTACCTTCTTGCAAAGTTCAGCTCCAACCCAACACAACTGAAGCAGCTAATTAAGATCTTCAGGAGCGCTTGATTATTACAGACAGGTGTGTTGGAGCAGGGTTTGATCTGAACTCTGCAGGAAGGTCGATCTCCAGGAACAGGATTGGGCAGCCTTGTTTTATGGTATATGGAGTGTCACCTAATGGGGGCGCCATGTTGTAATCACATGACCTGCTGAACACGATTCACTTTATCATGGTAACCCCCATATTATTGGACACTTTTGCTTGTGTAATTAATTAATCATGACAGACTGCAGTTAGCACGTTTCTACAGTGCCAATGGTATCTGAAAGCTTTTTTTGTATAATGATACATCCACACCATTAGGTATCAGCATGATGTCAAGGTGTCAGCAATCCATGATGACTGGTGGAACTATGACGTCACTTTGTAGGCCAATCGGCAATTAGCATCACGCTGGTTCCCTCGACAAAAACCCAAAAGGAGTTTCCCAAAGTATATCACAAAAAATAAGTTCTGTGATCAACAAAAGTTTGATATTTACACATTTTGTCCATCAAGATAATTTTCACAGATGAACACAACATTTGTGAATTTTGAGACCTAAGTGCAGTAGCCAGAAGGAAAAAGCTAAAGCAAAAAGTTTAAGAGCAGTTATAAGCATAACGAGGCTGTAAAAGCGGACTGAGCTTACCTGTTCGGCGTGATGACGTTTAATGTTGACGACAGCCTCTGTAGTCTGATTTAGCCACTTGTTAGCAACCGTCATTTTCAAGACATGTAACAGCTTAAAAATCACGAGTTAGGTTAATACTGATGTATTTTATGTCATAAAATAAAACGTGAAAGTATCTTGAGCTTGTTTTCCCCACAGACCCTATTTTAGCCATTTAACCAAAAACCCATTAAAAAAACCCATTGACTTTGGGATGATAGAGCCGGAAGTGCTAAAATGCTAACTCGCTTCCTGATTTTGGCCTACAAAAATGCATCATAGTTCCACCACTCTACTGAAATAAATTTGAAATAACATAAATATGAATATTTTATTAAAAAAATGTAAACGTAATAAATTTGAAACTTGGGGATATATATATATATATGTATATACATATATATAACAACATCTGGATCAACATGCACATTCCCAAATTTCTATATATCCTAATTATTGTTAATATGTAATTCATTTTTCCAGGAGCTCATTGCTTCTACCTTACAGTGATTGTAAATTAATTGCCTAAATTATTACATTATTAGCTAACTGCATTCTCTAAATTGTAATGTTGACATGCATTCTCTGTAAAGCTGCTTTGAAACGATATGTATTGTGAAAAGCGCTATACAAATAATTGTGAATTGAATTGAAAAAATATATATTATAATATATATATATATGAAAGCACAAAATTACTAAAATGAAAACTGAAAATATAAAAATAAAGGCTTATTCAAAATATTAATAAAATCTATAGTAATATATAAGTAATACTAAAATAACACTGGAATTGTGTTTTGTTTTTGTGCTGTAATTTTTGGTTTTGTCACAATCAAATTTAATATCCAGACCTATCGGAGCCATGGCCTAGCAGTTTGCACAAGACCCACTGAACTGTGATGTTCAAATCCGGCCTGTGTCCAAATCTCATTCCTTTTATCTCTCCCTAAATAATCTTCTGTCTGTATTAATATTTAAAAAAAATTGGCAACTGCCCAAAAATCCTACATTCTCATGAGCTCTTTCTCCCTTTCGTTGTGTGTTGCAGTACTCAAGAATGCACAAACTGGATCCAGTGCAAAATCAGATCCAGTGCCTGAAGAGTGATATTAAACAGCTACAGGCTGATGGAATCAAAGCTCCTCCTCAAAGTCTGGCTGAGGCGGCCGTGCACACAGAGAACTTTATCACGTCAGTAGCCACTCAACTCATTTTCTACACTTTCTAAATTTGTGTCACTAAATGTAAATATCACGTTTTCTTGTTTAGGGCTTTGGTTAATGCTTACAAACTAAATGCATCCCCTGGCATACTGAAGGTGGGCATCGCTGCATTCTATCAGATAGTGTCCTTTGTGTGTGAGGACACACAGAGACATCCACCCACTCGCCAGTTCTTCACGTCCTGTATTGAGATCCTGGGTCAGGTATTGTCTTCAACCCAATGTTCAGGAGAACTTTATTGTTATGTTACATTATGTAACCCCTAATTTTAAAACTTGAGAATAAATTATTTTTCCTTTTAAATTGAATTTATTTGTCTCTTTTCACGTGAATCGTTTCTCAAAGTGTCTGTGGTTTTATGTTTACAGCTCTGTCTTACCCGTTTCATGTAATACAGACTATATGAAGTGTGTCTTTGATTATAGGTCTTCATTCGGGACATCCGATCAGAATGTAAACACATGCTGAAGACCATCCTGCTCAACAGACACTTATGTAACCTGCTCTCACCATACTTCACCCCAAACGCCTCTCCTGCAGAGCTGGTCTCTGTGTACGAGGAAGTGGTCAACACCCTTCACACAGACAGCGGTGATGTCATATTCATGCTCCTCACAAAAGTAATTCGCCTTCATTGAGTAATGCTGTAAATGTTTGTCAGTCACGTTGCATTTGAAAGCATTACATTTTTCTTAGAGATTTTTTATTTTTTTTTTTTGCTTCGTTTGGAGAAGAATTCACTGTTTTGTTCATAATTATGTGAAGTAGTGCTGTCATATCCTTAAACAGGATTTTATTAGCATATTGCTATATCAAAACCCTCAGAGTAGTTAATGAAATGTTTTGTACAGAAATAGCTGGTGGATCAAAACAGTCTCATTTTAATGTAAAAGATTTATGCTGGATTCTTCCTGTGGCCCTCTGAGACTTTGATTGCTCTACTTTTTACTCTTGAATGTGTAGCTCATGTTTGCAACTTTTCCCTTTTGAAGTTTAATTAAATAATCTGTTCTGTGCTTCTAGTTTGACTTGACTCAGTGGCTGTCAGCGACGCAGCCTCTGTTCTCTGAGCGTAGCCGGCTGATGGAAATCATCCATCAGGCTCTGTGCACCTGTGGGCTGGAACCTGAGGCAGAAGTCCTCATGCCCTTCAACATCTTCTGCAAGCACTGGACTGAACTGCTGCTTTACCAGTTTCCAGACCACTACAGCGACTTCCTTCGTCTGCTCATGCAGAGTATGACTTTCCTTTTCTTTGACATAGACAAATTAGTTTTTTTGGATTTGATTGGGTCCATGTTGAATTATTCTTATGAAACCCTCATTTGATCACCTCAGACAAACAGTTATTTTAGTTTAATATTGATTTTGGGTCACAATCGTCGATTTTTTAGGATTGTACTAAGTCTATATCAGTCCAGACCTGCATTTGTAGATAAGATTATCTATGGATTTCTGTCATAGTAGTTTTTCATGTGACTGTCTAATCAATCTTCTTTCACCTTGTTTTTGTAGTTTACCATTATGTTTCTATTCATGATTCATAAACATTCAATGTAAACATCACAGATTACATGAACAGTTTGTCATAAGTGAAAATGTACTTTAAAAAAAATTTAAAAAGCAGTTTGTCCTTGGAAACATTAACATTGTTCACTTTCCTTCAGGCTCTTCTGAGCAGCTTCTCAGTCCAGACTGTTGGAGAACGTCACTAAGAGTGCTTGGCTGTTCTCCTCATCCTAAGATAAAGACAAACAAACCTCGCTCTATCCTCCTTTCTCCTCAACAGGTAACACAAAACACTCTTATTTTTGAAATGTAAAAAACATATTCATTCACATGCTCTATTAGTGTTAAACACTTCGAACTGAAGGAGAGCATTACAATTATACAATGTTTTTCTAGGTGGATGAAACAATCGAATGGCTCTCAAAGTTCTTCCTGAAGCTCCGTCTGTCTAATGGGGACTTCAGGAGCTTTGGTCTCCTCTCAAAATGGGGGCCGTACATTGAGGAAGTCAAGGTGTTTTGGGAAGATCTAATTACCTACGTCATTCATCTGGAATTAAACAACTGCAGCAAAGAACCAGTAGGAAGTCCCAGACTGGTCAAAGGTATAAATTTATATATCTCTCTTATGCGTTGCAACTATATATTTACAACTATATAGATATTCACTATCGTTCAAAGGTTTGGGGACAGTAAGATTTTTATTAAAAATTAAATTAATACTTTTATTCACCAAGGGCACTCTAAATTGATCAAAAGTAACAACAAAGACATTTATGATGTTATAAAAGATTTCTATTTCAAATAAATGATTCTATTCATTAAAGAATTCTAAAAAGAAAAGTATCACTGTCTCCTCAAAAATAATTAGCAGCACAACTGTTTTCAACATTGATAATAATAAGAATTTTTTCTTGAGCACCAAATCATCATATTAGAATGATTTCTGAAGGATCATGCGAGACTGAAGACTGGAGTAATGATGCTGAAAATTCGGTTTTAATTACATTTTAAAATATATTCAAATAGAAAGTAGTTATTTTAAATTGTAATGATATTTCACAATATATTTGTTTGTACTGTTTATTTATTTGATACTTTGCTCAAATAAATGCACACATAAAATAAAATACATTTTGTGCATAGTAACTATTTGTACAATCACATTTTTTAATTTTCTATCCTTTTCTCCTTAATGTAGCTCTTGAGAACCTGCATGCAAAAATGGCCAAACTCTTTAAACCATGGATTCTGGTCCTTGAAACTGACAACACTAGGTATGCTTTTATGTGGCTCAGTGGTTTGGCTATTATAACACTGATGACAGAAGTGATGAGTAACAACTCTCTTGTGTATGTCACAGTCATCCCCGCTGTTCTCCATGGCTTGAATCAGATGCTGCAGCTGCAGCGAGCTTAGTGAGCTTATATGCCTGCTTGGTGAAGACTTTACATGAGAAGTTCAAAGGTAAACATCCTCGGAGACAACACACAAGTCATGATTCATTAATTCTGTTTTCTGCTCAAATATTTTTTAACTGTTCAAATACATATTCAGTTCAAAATTCATGTGATCATAATTACTTTTTAAATCTTTTTTTTGTCGCAGATCGCTTGTTGCCAGGACAAAGAGGAGCTCTGTGGCTTCATCTCATGCATTACTGTGAGACCTGCACATCTCCCAAGATGCCAGAGTACCTGCTGTACACCTACCACACTGAGTACAGCTGTTTGCCATGGAAGGACCTGCATCCAGAACAGACACTAATGAACCAGTTTTTCAATGTGAGAGACTTACAAAACTTTAAAATCTCATGTTTTACCTGTACTTGTTTGAGGGTCTCTAGAATGTTAATGAGTGTGATGTTTCAAAACCATCTAGACCTATTAGAAGTGTCATAAGTTTGATAAACAATACAGTAAAATTAGTAATATTGTGACATATTATTATAATTTAAAATAGCTGTTTTCTACTTTAATATATTTTAAAATGTAATTTACTCTTGTGATTGCAGAGCTGAATTTTCATCAGCCATTACTCCAGTCTCAGTGTCACATGATCCCTCAGAAATCATTCTAATATGCTGATTTGCTGCTCAAGAAACATTTCTTATTATCAAGATATAAAACAAACAGTTGTGCTGCTGAAAGTTCAAAAGAGCAGCATTTATTTGAAATGGGAATCTTTTATAACATTATGAAAGTATTTACTGTCACTTTTGATCAATTTAATGCATTCTTGCTGACTACAAGTATTAATTTTTTTCTTTCTTTCTTTCTTTCAAAAAAAAAAAAATCAAACTGACCCCAAACTTCTGAACAGTAGTCTGTATATATTTGGTAACATCTAAGGTAGTTTGAGGTAAGCTAGCATATTTTAATAGATCATTGTCAGTAATTTAATTTCATGATGTTCAGGTGGAGCGGGGAAGTCCAAAGAGTTGTTTCCTGTTTATGGGAGAGCTGCTGTGTGAGGTGAACTGGGTCAGTGTATTGAGTGACTCTCTCAGCCCCCAGATGAGCCCCTTAGCTCAGACGATGGTGGTCTCTGTCCTCTACCTGATGGTGTTTCTGGCCAAAGAGGATCTCAGCAAGCCTGTGAGTGGTCACCTGTTTACCCTAATCATCTACAAGGGTCCCTATTAGAGGTTTATCTATTGTGGTTTACTTCTACAGGAGACTTCCATCCTCGCTCTACTGGACCAATCAGCTTCTCTGCCTTGGCACCTAGTGGATTTTTCTTCTTATCAAAATGTTATGCGCTACGTTAGCACACATTACCCAGCATCCCTTGTTCTCAGTAATGACACTTCTTCACAACAAGTCATCAGATTGCTTAGAATGGCTGCTGGATTTGGGCCGACCACACAAATGTTACATCACAAGGTTAGATGACACGTTATTGTCAAATACATGTTTGCACACTGTAAATGAATGAAACGTATAACTACATCTTTACAGCATCATGATTTGCTGCTGCTGTGTGTTTTGTGTCTGTTAGGACATGACTTTAAAGTGCCAAGCTTTCCTTCATCTCATGGTGAAGTTCCTGACCTCTCTGGATCAAAATGGGCACATCAGTCTTTCTTCTCTGGAGACAGAAATGGAGAAATTACTGGAGTACATTGCCATTTTCAGCCCTCCTGGTGAGGAGAAAGTTTCATTGCTATTTCACATTCATTTTCTTGTCACGTCCCTCAGCAGGCGACTCGAGAATATTGCATAAGCATAATTTGTAGTTCTGTGTACCACTGGATCGTATAGGAGTAAAAGCAGCTGTTTGCTTCAGCAGCATTTAGCCTGTGTTCACTGCACACAGTTCTAGTTTGTTTTCCAGATCCATTCTTTCAGATTGATTGTTTGTATTTTAGAAGGTGACAAAATCAGATTTGTTTGTTCATTCAGTACTCAGTAGATCGGTTGCCATAGTAAATGACAAAGACATTCGCACAATGCCAAGAGTGGGGAAAAAAGTAAGAAACTAGTGAATTCAGACACAGATAGGCACTGCTGTGCATTAATGTATGAATCTCCTGCCAGAAACATTTAAAATATGATCTACTGATTTGCACACTTGAGTACGCCAATGAACTCTCTTTGGCATGCTAGAGCATGATATTTATTTATATTTACAACATATATATGTGCAAAGAAATTGTGCAGTAATTTCTGAATTAGCTCTAGTGTCTGTTCACTTTCCATGCTCCACCTGAAATTCGATTTTGAATTCAAACTGAAACGCACTTCAAAAAAAGCTGATTTTAATTAAATTTCAAACCAAATATGAATGTAGTTTTTTTTTTTATGCTGTTTAGACTACAAAAAGCTTTAATGGATTTCAGTAAGACACTTAAAAAAAAATCTTGTTATTTTACTCCTTGTCTGATGCCTGAGAGTTTAAGTCTGAATAATATAAGGGGTTTAAATGGAGAATCCTTGGTCATATTTTACAAAGATGTATATTAATTTATTCAATTATCTTCCATCTGAAGGCTGATTTTAACTTTTAACAAGCTACTCAACGATTAAGAAGCTTGGGGTCGGTAAGATTGTCTTATGCTCACCAAAGCTGTATTTATTTGATCAAAAAACAGTAATATTGTAAAATATCATTACACTTTTAAAAAAAACCTTTTACTATTTTATATATTTTAAAATGTCATTTATTTCTGTGATGGCAAAGCTGAATTTTCAGCATCATCGCTCTAGTCTTCAGTGTCACATGATCCTTCAGAAATCATTCTAATATGCTGATTTGGAACTCAAGAGTCAATTCTTATTATTACCCATGTTGAAAACTGTTGTGCTGCTTATTTCTGGGGAGAGCTGGATATATATATATATTTATTATTATTATTATTATTATTATTTATTTTTTATTAATTTTTTTTATACCAGGATTCAGGTATCCAATTAACTACTACTGTTGTTTTAGTTTTTATTTACAGAAAGTGTTTTTAAATTCATTAATGTCTAATTAGCATCTTAGCTTAGAACAACATGACAGGCTGCACCAGTATCTCTCTTTATTTTGAATGAACTGATCTTAATGTGTCTCATCCTCTCATTCAGAGACAGACCTCCAGCAGCGGCACATGGCCACCTGCAGTCTGTTTGCTGAGATGCTGACTCTTCTGAATGAAGCTGGCATGTCTACAGCAGAGGGACTCGGGACTAAACTCCACTCCTGGGTGGAAAAGAGAGCTCGGGGTCCTTTGGTTCTTCCCCTGCTAACCGCTGCTTGCAGATGCCTGGCCTCAGTGCGTCACATGACACGCACCACTGAGGCCTGTATTCTCTCCTACTTCACTGACGGTAATAATAGCTCATTCTTGTTCTGGGCTTAGTCACAGATTTTAAACGGTCTGTCTGCGTAAGCCTTTGGGAATTATTCCTCATCACAAAGTAAGAACCATAAAAGCAAACATCTGGGCTGAATCAAAATATTTGCATGTTTTCCCATTACAGTACCATTAAAAAGTACAGTGAGTTTTAGTTTCTTATAAAATTCTAAAATGTCCACATCTTCTAGTTTTATTTTGTGTGTCTCACTTTTAGGTGGATGTGCTGATCAATACTCTGGTTGGGGGCCCATCCTGGTCTCTCTTCAGGTTCCTGAGCTGACTGTTGAGGACTTCATCCAGGAAAGCCTGAGCCTGGGCAGTTACCTCACACTGTACGTCTACATCCTCCAGAGGCTCAATCTGGAGCAAACTCTCCTGAATGAGAAGAAGACCTTAATGCTGCTCAACACGTGGATCAGTCAGGTCTTCCCTAGGTAACGTGCACTTTATCACATATAGTGGCATTGTGTTCTTTCACATGTTGAGGGACACACGCAAAAAAAACCTGAATGGAAGCAGTATAGGATTGCAGATGTATTAAATAACTTCCCTTTTTCCTTTAGTGCTTATTGTGAGACTATTCCAGGGTCCCCATTGGTCCTTAAAAAGTCTTACATTTGTTTGTTTTTTATCAAATTTAAGGTCAGCACACAGTGTTGTAAATGTTAACCAGTGGATCCATAATAAGCTAATGTGCATTCAAAAAATGTTGAATAATATATTAATAATAACATAGAATATTATATATAATCATAATTTAAATGAATATATACTGTAAAATCATTAGATTTATCATTTTGACATCCCTGTTCTTATAAAAATTATAATTTAAAGGCTGAAATGTGGGGTTTATCATTTTATAAAACTTGTTTTGTCAACTTGTATTTTTTAAACTGTAAAGTTGTTTAAATACAGTCATTTTATGGTTTAGGATGTTACCATAAACATTGACTTACATCCCCCCAATACGATATAAATTTTATTTATGCACATCTTAAAATCGTCTGTTCCTCCAGTGGTCCAGCTGATGAGGCAAAGCTGTTTTTATGGTGGCATAAATTCTTGGAGCTTCTGCAGATCCAGGTGGACCAAGAGGACACCTGTGCACTTGACACTCTGATTCACGCCTTAATGGCGTTCCAGAACCGTCTGGTCCAGCTCGGTGAAGAAAGACTGAACTCAGGCATCCTGGGAGCCATCGGCCTTGGGAGGAAATCCCCACTTTCTAGCAGGTGAAAGAAGTTTGAGAGTTGTTGAAATACTGCTAGAAACAGAATTTTGGTTTGATGTCCAGATCGGAAGTAAAACGTAACTCCTATCCTCCATTAAAGCTCATGAAAGTTGAATTGTGTGAATTGCATGCCTCACAATTCCATTTCTTACGGTATGTCAGGTTTCGGGTTGTGGCGCGCAGTATGTCAGCATTTCTCCTGGTCCAGGTGCCCTCAGAGAATCAGCTGCGTCTTCATCCAGGCACAGAGCTGCAGCTCTCAACTAAAGCCCAACAGGTAAGAGTTTCCAGGGAATGGGATAAAAGTGTATAATATAATATAACATAATATAATATAATATAATATAATATTTTCTATTTTTAGGGAAACTTAGGATGTTTTCTATATTTTGAATTTAGAAAAAAATATATTACAGGTAACAAATACAACAAATACAAGTTCTGTCATGAAACTCTAGATGGCATAGGGTAATAGGTAGGGTTCCGGAAGGTAACCAGAACCGTGCAAAATTTCTAAGTTTCGGTTTCGAAAACAGTTCTGGTGTGATGGGTAGGTGAAGTGCGGGGAGCGCATCATTTAATAGAGACATCTCACCTCATGAATATTATAGCAATGAATGCACTGAAAAGCCCTCGCGCTGCTCATATACGTCAGATATCAATGCAGAGAGAGAGAGATGCACAAAGCTGCACGAATAATCTTTAAAAGATCACGTTCTCGATTTCATTACCCACATAATCTAGTTCCTAAATGAGGATTCGCCCATGCATATTAAACCTTTGACAAATATAAAATCGCAATATTCAAATCTGAGTTTGTGCTGTCGCAGATCTACACAGAGCATTTGTCATGTTTAGATATATACAGCATCACAAACAATCTTTTCAAACACACAGTATCATTTCTGTTACAAATATTCCATTTATCACATATGTATACAAAAGTTTATTAATCAGATATAGGCCTTAATGCTGATGTCTGTTAACGAGACATCAAAACAGAATAAATCACATTTTGAAAGTAACTGGTGCTTAAAATAACGACTATGCCACTAGGTGGCTATAAATTACTGTTAAAAATGTATCTACTATCACTGAATCATTCTTTTAGAAACAAGTGAAGTCTTTATGAATCCAACTTACAAAAATATTCTGATTCACCTGTCTGGATCTTACATGTGTCTTTAAGCATCTTATTTGTGTTGAATTTGTGGTAACACTTTACAATAAGGTTCATTTGTTAACATTAGTTAATGTATATTAACTAACATGAACTAACCATGTGCAATACATTTGTTACTGTATAATCTTTGTTAACGTTAGTTAATAAAAATACAGTTGTTCATAGTTTGTTCATGTTAGTTCACAGTGCATTAACTAATGTTAACAAATACAACTCTTGTTTTTAATAATGTATTAGTAAATGTTGAAATTAACATTAACAAAGCTTAATGAATGTTGTAGAAATGCAGTTCATTATTAGTTCATGTACTAAACTAATGTTAACTAATGAACCTTATTGTAAAGTGTTAGCAAATTGGTTGAGATGATCAGTCTGTTAAACTCATTTTACAAGTATAATAAACACAAAAACTGTCTGAGTTGAGTATTGTGCATTTTTTTTCTTTACTACTATTTTTATTGGTTGTTTAATAATTTTAATGGAATTGGAACCGGAATCGTTAGGCAGAACCGGAACCAGAACCAGAACCGGAAAATTTCTTACGAATCCCAACCCTACTAATAGGCCCTTAACTCAACCTGCTTGCAATCACAATATTCTCTATAGGGCACAGCTGATTGGTTTCTGCTGTATCATTAGCCAGTATACTTGACTAGCATTCAGAAACCCTCCACCTTCCCCAGCACCGCCTGTATAGATCTGCTACGGGTAATTCATGTGCACTATATTGTACAGCAGCAGCTTCTTACTTGCTCACAGCAGCGTGTCGTGTATGTATTGGCAGTAGCAAATCCCGTACTTGCTCTGCAGCAGCAGTAAAAAATCAACAACAGCAGCAGCAGCGTAGCAGATCTATTCCACCAAGACCAAACATATCAACATTATCATACCCATTACCATGCCAAACACTCAGAGAGTTGTCATGACAGAACTGCTAAATGTGACCCAAAACCTTGGTATTACTGGTTTTATTTCCCCCTTAAACAAATGTTGTGTGGCTTTCTGATAGTTATATGGGAATATGTTTTAGATATTTGATGATTATTTGTTATAGTACAAGCAAATGGTATTTTTCTGAATGATTGCTCTCTGTCTTCAGGCCTTATCTGTACTGGAGTCGATGCTGAGTAATAAGCAGTATTCAGAGCTGCATGTGTCTGTGAACCAGGCCTGTCAGTTCATCAGGTACCCAGGTCACTGTCTGCGTGACAGCAACAGTCTTTTGACCCTGCTGGTCAATGCGCTCTACACTGACCTGCATTACCTGGACATCATCCGTTAGCTATAACTTCAAAACAAGATTCAACTCCTGCTGTCAAGCTTTGTGAAACGCACCAAAAAAACAGGACAAGAAGTCCAACTCCAGATGAGATGCTAGAGTGCTCTTTGTTGAGAATCAGTGCAATGAGCCTCTAGCATTAAACCACCTTAGGTGTTTTCTGGAAAAGGACATATGCATTAAAATCATGATTTTAGACACTGAGACAGTGGTCATTTTTTTAGACTGTGCATAACGTTATAAAAAAACAGGTCCAGGTACACAAATTTTCTTTCATTCTCACATTCATAACCCCTTTTTTCTTCTTAAAATGGCATCCTTTAAGGCAGTGTTTCTCAACTCCAGTCTTCGGGACTCTTCTACCAGAATGTTTGAGATGTCTCATTAATTAAAACACCTGAATTAACTCATCAGCTTGTTAGTTTGTTAAATAGGGAGACATCTTAAACATTCCTGACTGAAGTTGAGAAACAACTTTTTTTAAAGTATCCATTGCTTCAGTGTTTCAGACCAGAAATAGCACACAAGCAAACATGCATGCTGTTCATGGTCTCATAATAATTGTGTGGTCATTTGTATAATTTATTTTGGAGTGGTGAGGATTTTATGAAGCATGTATGAGGATGTTTTAGACCTCCCATGTTGGGGGAGTTTTGGTGACATCTGATGATAATCCACTGAATCAAAGTCACAGAGTATCTGTGCCTCATTTAGCATTTGTCTCCTATTTGATTTGCACAACAAATATGCTGGTGAATTTACAAAATATTATATTTTATTTCGGTTTCATTTTCTTTGAATATGTTTTAGTAATGTGCTTTTTAAAAAGTTCATTCCTTATGAGCTCATGCACACAAATCAAATTGGACATCTTAGTTTCAATGAAAAAGTGAATGTTTGAGAGGATCATCTTTCCCATTGTTATCTTTTCATTGTTTGTATGGAGTATTACTCAAAATTGTTGGTCTGGCCAACAATGTCCAAACAAGATGAACTGCTCCAGCATGTGATTTGCCTGATAAGTGCACTTAATTTTTAAATATAGAAGTGCTCCCTTAAAGAATGTTCACAATTCTGATGTCACACATTCCTTTCCCCTTTTAAAAACTTTGTTTCTTCACTGCAAGATGGCTGTTATTAGATCATATGAGATTGAAATAATGTGCTTACTGCTGTATTTGTTTAGGTGTATAGAAATAATTTTAGAACTAATATTAGTTTGAATTGGAGAAAAATCTATTTCTGTGATACTATTGCCAGCATGTTGGTATTTCCATATTTGGTTGCAGTTTTTTTTTTTTTTGACTAAAGATTATAGGTCAGCACTTCTGGGGATTCCCTGCATGCTTTTATTATACCGTCAGAGGTCATTTTCTGTACTTTCTCATATCAGATCATTCACTGGTTTCCATAATACTTCAGCATAAACACGTTGTACATTGGGTTCATAGTTATAGCTGTTTAGATCCTCCCCAAACAAACCGATGCCCAAATTATAAAATAAAATTAACATGATGTACGTATTGTCATTGACACTGTCATGCTGTTGAGCATAATGTGAATAATGTTTAGAAAACCTCTTATAAAAACAAGCAGAACAACTATTGAAATAACCTGGACACTTGTATAAATGTACAATGAAAAGAAGTATAAAGTTGCATAGAACATGACTTGCCTTAAAATGTTTTCAATATGATTTTTCCCCCCCTCCTGTTCCATGACTGCTCTTCTGTTATTCGTTTACAACATAGTGTCAAATTACTTGTAATGTACTGTACATGGAAATGTAAATGATAACCAAGGTCAATAATACCTAAAATCAAAGGAAACGTGTATGTATGATCTTCTTCCCTTCCTTTCAAATTATGATTTTTTAACATTTTTGAATGTCTTAGTACTGACATGAAAGCATTTATCTGCACACCATTGCTCCCACCTATAAGAGAAAGCCATATTAATTTGACAAAATAGTATTGGTCAGATTTACCCATTTGAGGCAGTGTAAGTGTAAGAAATTCACATCTCAGGATATGGCGGTTGCCATGGCGATCTCATCCACTTTAATAGATGCTACAGAGGGAGTGTTATCAGGGTACCCAGACAGCAGATGGGAGACTGAGATGTGGCATGCCAATGTCTTTACTTATGTTTAGCTGTTTATACATTCTTTCACATCTGAGTCAGAACGACACGCTGAAGTATCTGTGAATAGTAGCTGTGCAGCAGCATGTATGCACATATTAAAAAAGTAAACAGAAGAGAATAAATTAATATGCTGTGAGTTCTGCATCAACTCCCTATGGCTTGGCACTAGTGTTAACATCTAGGATCTGAAGTTCGCTTTAACACAGCAATGTTTTTGTCCTCAAAAACATGTTGATACAAACAGATAGTAGCTTATGGTGATCTGACCGTGTGCCATCAACTTGTGAAGCTTGTATTTAATGCAGTGCCAGCTGGAATTCTGACGCTTCTCCCACAGTCTACTACATTTAATTACATATCTCACTTCAGTTCTTTATTTATTTCTTACCAGTCCTGTAGCTGTGCTCCGCAGCCTTACATCAAAACAACCTTCTTTTTTATGAATGATACTTAATGATGACTACAGTGCAACATATTCCTAGGGACTGAAATAAAAAACAAAAAACAATGAATATGTACATTTTACGCTACCATTCAAAAGTTTCGTTTTGGTAAGATTTCTTTTTTTTTTAATGCTTTTTGATAAGTCTCATGTTCACCAAGGCTGCATTTATTTGATCAAATTGAATTCACTAAAAACTAATATTGTGAAATATTACAATTTAAAATAACTGGTTTCTATTTTAATATATTTTAAAGGGGAGCTATTATGCAAAATTCACTTATAAGCAGTGTCTCAGAACAAGCCGTTTATATGCAATGCAGATAATAAACTTTCATGATGATGAAGAACTGCAATGTCATGTGAGCATGACTGTGATAGAGATGATGATCAAAACCAAACAGATGTTTTAGTTTTTGTCAGAGTATCCGAGACACGAGCTGTACAGGCTCCAAAATCTGTAAATTTCTTTACAGTCACTTTTGATCAGTTTAATGTGTCCTTGCTGAATAACTATTAATTTAAAAAATAAATAAATAAATCAGACCCCAATATTACCCCAAACAGTAATGTATAACCACATAAATAGTATTAAATCACTAAACTTTGAAATAAGCATTATTAAGTGTTGTATAAAATATATTCTAATGATGTTTTAAGATAAGATAAAGTTTCTGTCCATATATTCAAAGCTGCAGAATTGCTCAAACGCTTAAAATGCTTGAAAAGCTCAAATTTTATCTTATGATACAATTAGTTTTTCCTCTGGCTATCTGGCTACTCTTCAGTGTTTGTAATGAACCAGAGCTGTAATGTAAGAGGCTCATTGGTAGTTTTCTGATCTTCAGAGTGTGTTAGTGGTGGAGGCAACAGAAGCAGCGCTAAAGGCCTGCGAGTGTGTGAGTGTGTGTGCGGCTGACCTCGTCAGAACCCCAAGATACTCGTACTCTGTGCTGCACTTTGAACATCCACTCTATCACAGTTACCGCATTTCAACTTTCTTCTATCACATTTTAGATAAAGTCTGTGACACTGAAAGATTTCTGACAGAGTTTGTCAACAATCATTGGCCTCTTTTTGGCTTAGGATGAAATACATGGTATGCATATGAACATTTGATGAACATTTGTATACTTGTAAAAGCCCTAGAGGTTCTTCTGACAAACGCACAGAATTATGTTATAAAGTCATTGAGCTTTTATATGAGAGGCCTCAAAGATTATTGCTGTTTGATTGGTAAATATCCCGTTATATTATAGAAACAATAAATCCTGCGCTGAAAACTGGGACTGCATTGCACTTACACGGGAGATCCTATCTGCAATACAGCACTAATGAAACACATGACTTATGAGGATTAACTGCCAGTTGTTAGTGATGGATCTCTTTTAATATATCAGCCAACTTTAGTTGCCACATTTTCATTATTAAGTCTGACAAGCCTTATTAAGAAAAATCTTCCCTCTATGGGTTCACAACCCTTTTTCTGTTTCTCACTGATTGGCTTATGAGTGTATTAAACAAAAGTTTCCAGTGTTGGAAAAGCAGTGCAGCAGTGCTCCTGAGTCATCATGCTGTTTTAGGAGAGGGACAGTGAGTGCCGTGAGTGAGAACCAGAACATGGCTCAGAATTTCCACTTGTCTTTATGGGATGTCCACTCTACTATGTCACCATATATATATACATATATATATATATATATATATATATA
>RJVU01018862.1:5365584-5389361 GCA_003731715.1 Anabarilius grahami
ATATAATCATCAGAGAAAACGTTCTTGTCTAAGTACTTAAATATTAGTTCCTATATAACTCGGTGTCAAGTGTCAGTGAAATGACTTAAGTAACACTTTTTAACAAGGTAATAACATATACTTGCTGCGCGCTATCAAGGGGGTCTCCATCACAAACTGTTATAAGAGCAGACATTCACCTCATAGAAACAGAATGTACTTCTATAAATGTATTTTGAAACAGATATTCCTCTGCCCACATATTTACAGCTGGAAAATACCAGTATCAGAGATACAGCACCAGTTGTGTCATCAGCTTGTTCCTGAAGTTCTGATGCCAAAACATATTTGTTACATTTGCCACCGAAGAAACAAGCAGGATTTTGTATTTGTGTGTATTTCTCAAAGATTTTTTATAATCACAGGGATAAGAATCTCTTAGTCTCTGTGGTGTTCACCACATTTTCAGCTGAATCATGCTAAGAGGTGTAATTTTAACCTTTGGGTCTGCAGCCCACAGACGTTTCTGAGTGATGACGCGCTATACTTCAGGAACGTCTTCTGAATTCTGCAAATATATCCCTCTCTGATAACATTTAATAAAACTTTTTCTGTGTAAATGTTACATTTGCTCTTAAAACAAAATGTTCACTCTTTTAAAATGTATTCTGTTTTCAATATTTTTACTAAATGAAGTTTTTTAAAAAGGTAAAAATGCAGAAAGTTCTCTGTGAGGGTTGTGTTTAGGGTAAGGGGATAGAATATACAGTTTGTACAGTATAAAAATCATGTCGTCTATGGAAAGTCCCCATAAAACATGGAAACCCAGTGTGTGTTGGACACCATTCACCTTTATTGTATATAGAAAAAGAGCAGCTTGGACATCCTTTTGTGTTCCACAGTAGAAACAAAGCCACTTTGGAACAATATGAGGATGAAAAAATGCTGACAGATGTTTTATTTTTGGGTGGGCTGTCCCTTTAAGAGTTGATGAAATGACTGAGTTAAACTACAGCAGAAAACATCATCAATTACACTAAACTGTCATCTCTAAACTCCCCAGTGAAATAAACCTCTGTTTTGTATTGACAGATTTCACTGGTGTCAGAAGACAGTGACATAGAAATATATATGCACTGTCTAGCTCTGGGTCCAGTTGTCATGGCTACCATTATGCTGTCTGGTGCTGAAGTACATTTTGTTTGTGAAATTTGTTCTGTTACCCGGTGTTCAAACGCAGTGTGCTCTCTCTCTCACTCTCGCTCTCTCTCGCCTCTCCATTTGTACAGACAGTGTTCTCGCTTCTGTATGACCATTAAATGACGTACATTGTGTCATACAGGTGCTCCACAAAGAAGTAGGTTTTATAAAAGAAAGCCTCCACTTGCATATGCCACTGAAAGAAATCAGTTAGTTAGACATGTGAGTGGGATTTTATTTGTTCATTAAGTCATTTAATCGTTTAGTCACGTAGAGCTGAAGAGGTGGATGGACAGTGGAGGTACAGTCTGTAGAGCTGGTTGCCATGGAGACACTTATCTAGCTGTGGGTTGGGGGTATTTCTGGACGGAGCGGCACCTTTAGGGGGATCCTCGACTGTTTGGGACAGAAAACTTGCTTATGATGATCAAACTACCCCATGGATGAATACTGAGAGAGGTTTTCCCAACACCTGTGTGATGTCCATATCTGCCACTGCAACTTACAATTAATAAAAACAACAATTATTTAACTCAGGGCCTTCGTCTTGTACTGCATGTAAGGGGTTAAATGAATATCAGTAATATGGCAGAGTCACTGCTCTTAAGTTGTCGCCTGTGGGAGGTTCTGAGTCACTCAATCATTTACATTTCTCCTCCACACTCAAGTACTCTGATGATTCAGGTGCTCTTATTCCCAGTAGTCCACCTCTTTCAGCCGCTCTTCACTTCTGTCTATTTAAAGATGTGAGCTAACTTTATACAAATAACTGAGACATGGGGATTTTGAAATGAGATTTCACTCAAATAATCGAATTAATTGAATACAGCATGATACCACATTTATTATGACATGTCTTGAACAAGTTTGGTTTTCATAAAAGATGTATTGTTAAGGGAAAAGTTGATTAAACTGTAAATACAGTGACTTGAAAATAGGCTGGTTTAGTAAATTGTACAGGATAATTCAAACATTTTACATATTTATCATTATTTTCATACAGATATTTTTTATTGTTTTGTAGAAATCGAAAAATTGCCCTAATATTATATTTCATTATTATTATTTTATTTGTTATTTTTATATAATATGAACACTGCCCAAAAATCACAAATAATGATTT
This sequence comes from Anabarilius grahami, assembly GCA_003731715.1. NCBI lineage: Eukaryota > Metazoa > Chordata > Actinopteri > Cypriniformes > Xenocyprididae > Anabarilius > Anabarilius grahami. The sequence continues at coordinate 5,367,887 of RJVU01018862.1, forward strand.
AAAACCCCCTCCAGAAATATGTCTAATAATCAAATGTTAAAGGGATAGTTCTCCCCAAAAATGAAAATTCTGTTATCATTTACTCACCCTCATGTCATTTCAAACCTGTATGACTTTCTTTCTTTTAAATGAAGATATTCTGAAGAATGTCGGCAACCATAACTGTTTTGGTTTGTATAAACACTCTTTATCTGTCTGCCTTCAAAATGCACAAATCCATCGACTCTCAGAGCATTGCGATAACATGGATTGACTTCAGTGTGACTGGTTTTAGAAATATTCAGAAAATGCAAAATAAGCAGATAATGGATTTAAAAAGTTCAAAAGGTACTGAGGAAAATCCAAGGGTGCCTTGAATGTTAACTTATATAACAGTGTTCCTGAATAGAGCCTGCATGTGCACAAAGGAGGCTGAATGTAGAAATACCTTAGACTGTGGAGTGACATAAGATGAGTACGATTCCAGACATCAGTGGAGAGTCTCGTCCCCTGCTGTGTTAATGTAAAAGCCTGATCTGGGGCCAGACAGCTCTTTTGAGCCCAATTATTCGTAGAGATATGAGTGCTCAGGTTCTGCTTGAGTGAAGAGCACATGCTGGGAGGTGGAGAGGAACATAAACAGTAGAAAAACTGTGGATACTGCATCATGTCATTATATACATATACTTGCTCTATAAATCTTTTTTTCTCTACCTGTCTCAAAATTAGCTCTCATCTGTCAAATACACAATGTTACTCGAGGTTAAAGGATTAGTTCACTTCAAAATTAAAATTTCCTGATAATTTACTCACTCCCATGTCATCCAAGATGTTCATGTCTTTTGAGGAAAACATTCCAGGATTTTTCTCCATATAGTGGACTTCAGTGGGGTACAGCGGGTGGAAGGTACAAATTGCAGTTTCAGTTCAGCTTCAAAGGTCTCTACATGATCCCAGACGAGGAATAAGGGTCTTGTCTAGCGAAACGATCTGTCATTTTCTAAAAAAATAAATAAAAGTGTATATACTTTTTAACCACAAATGCTCGTCTTGCACTGCTTTGCGATCCGCCACGCATGATGTAATCACGTTGTAAAGGTCACGCGTGACATAGGCGGAAGTACCGCGGTAGGTACTTCTAATTTTCTCCTCCAACTTCAAAATTGTCTGATATCGCTGTTCTATCTTTTTTTTGTCTTTGTCTTTGCATGCTCACTTTGTAGACACTGTGCACTTTGTAGATCTGCAGTGCAAGATGAGCATTTGTGGTTAAAAAGTATATACATTTTTATTTATTTTTTTATAAAATGGCCTATCGTTTCGCAAGATAAGACCCTTAATCCTTGGCTGGGATCATGTAGAGCCCTTTGAAGCTGCACTGAAACTGTAATTTGGACCTTCCACTCATTGGTCCCTGTTGAAGTCCACTATATGGAGAATAATCCTGGAATGTTTTCCTCAAAAACCTTAATTTCCTTTCGACCGAAGAAAGAAAGACATGAATATCTTTGATGACATGGGGGTGAGTAAATTATCAGGAAATTTTCATTCAGAAGTGAACTACAGACATATGACTGTACATTTAAAGAAAATAAGTGTTTAGAATTAACATTAGTCAAATCTGGTAATATTTCAATCAAATTTATGTGGTGAAAAATAGTTGCACGAGTGTCCACTCTAGACTATTAGTCCATGAAAATTGTCAAATATATTTTAATCATTTCATAAATTTTTTGTAAATTCCCTTCATTGTAAGCACACTTTGTCAGATATCTACAGTGCACTTCAGATGATTCTGGAGATGGACTTGCTTGAAGTGATTTATTAGTAGGCTGGGCGGGGGCGGGGCGTATGTAAATTGGGGGCGTGGCTAAAAGAATGGAGTAGAATGTCATGCAGCTCTAACCGGCAGACAGCTAAAGGATATTTTCACACGGTAAGCTCTTTTTTCAATTCTGTATACCTTCACAAATTCAAGTAAAAAACATATCAAGAATGTGATTGACAGTCTTTATCCTCTCCTGTAAGATTTCACTGTGAGATATTGAAGTCTAGTCTGTTCTTAAAAGCTTTAGTCATGCCGCGGAGAGAATTTGACAACTTCAGAAGCTCATCGAGAATTATTATAAAATAAAAGTAATGATAGATATTGATACAATAACTGTAAATATGCCATAATACCAGTTCAAGAACTGTTATCATGACCAGGCTTTTGAATTCTTAAAGTAGTCGTTACTTTAATGAGAGTGCGTGTGTTTCAAAACCTCGCTGCCTGCTGCTTAGACAGCTCAGAAGGTTTGAGACACAGCCGGTATTGATTTCATCTGTGCTTGCGTCTAATTTAGGGATGTTGTCTAATTTAGGGATGTTGTCTAATCGCACCCTGGTGTGCACTCACTGCAGAGCCCATAGCTGTATGCTGGTGCAGACGCGGATAATCTAACATCTATTTTTATGCGAAAAATACATAAAGAGGTCAGGCTTGTCTGACTGACGTCAGTGAGATATCACTCAGTCACCAGTCGTCCGTTATTTTTTCATTGGTGGTCATCATGACATCATTTAATACCGGAGAGGAATACCGGGAGACCTCAGAGGTTTTGGTTTAGTGATGAGGATTTCCTGTCGGATGCGGCAAACCGGCATCATTGTTCTGCAGATATTGTAACTGGTGAGCTTTAATGAATTTGTTCGTGATCCAGTGGGTATATATATATATATATGGCTTTGTGTATTTTAGACAAAACGTTTTTTCAGACAAACGGACAAGATCAAACAAGCAAATAGCCTAAATGCAACGACACTTTTTAAATGCATGCGTGTTTATGTGTGTAAATCGAAACTGCTCTGTATAACATGCTGAACATAAAGTCTTTGTTAGTGTTTCTTTCTGCAGTGCCGCCCAAACGACACGCTCAAATGATCAAGAGCTGCACTCAGCTCTATGCATATACAGTTTCAAATATGTCCTTCATGGTGCTGTGTAACACTAAAACCTTTCTTGGCCACTATGAAATATGATTGTAGAATATTGCTGTTTAATATTTATGTCTACTGTCTGTGTTTTTATGAATATCGTGGACACTGACTGATTTCAGCAGATAGGCATAAGCAATATCAAACGAGCAGGAGTGCTGCTGTTCTTTATATCAGCACGTCTGAAATGCTGTAGGTAGAGACTGTGCCAGTGGCTGTGCCCTACATAAGGGATCCCAGGGTGGCACTGGCCCCATCAGATTGACGGCTGGTCCACCCAATCAAATGAGACACAAAATAATTGTTTTGTTGAAAAAGAAGAAATATATCACACATACATGACAATAATAATTGCTCAAATACATTCATTTAGTGGATGTCACTCTTGAAACTTTGCAGCGAGTGTAGGCTACGTGGCTAACGAGGCTAAAACAAAAGATTTATTTAAATTCTGAACGAACATATCGCCTAGACTTTATCACTAAACAGCTGTCACTCGTCTTAGTTCACTGGGATAACGCAATCTCACGAAGTTCCGTTATAATCAATTAATCTGTTTACACTGCACAAAGAATCTTCTATTTACATAATGTCTACACTTTTGTAAAACTCCAGCTTTGAGCGGATTCTAAGTTAAATGCCTCTGATTGGCCATTGCATTCAAGAAATCAACAGACATGTCTGCGATTGGCTTCATTGCTCAACTCTGCAAAAAACACTGTAAATAGAAACCTTTGACGCTCCGCACATTATTACCTTTGTTTATTGTTCTTATTCTATTATTATTACACTGGTTATTTTATTAATTAATGGATTTTGTTGTTTTCAATAAACAGTTGGTTGACAATAAGTCAAATTAAACTAATCTTAATTGCCAAATTATTTTTAGTCCATGTAGGCCTAATGTAAAATGTAATTTGAGAGTTAGCATTGAGGTCCACCTATTTCACGAAGGTCCACTCACTTTAAAATTTCTGGTCTCACCACTGGACTGTGCGTTTTATATTACTTAACAGATCATTAAAACCTAAACAATATCAAGTACTTTAAGTGTAAAACACAAATTAGCCAATTAATTTGTATATTTCTGCCCCGTCAATGATAGTTTCAAACCTTCTACAGCTCTAAAAAGAAACTTCAATATAACCTGAATGCATTTTTATTTCTTTAGTAGTTACCTTCTTTATTTTCACCTTTGTTTTGTAGAGAGCTTGGAGTGGTTCTGGAAGGACTCTATCTGTAAATTAAAGCCATGGGGAAGGATTACTATAAGATCCTTGGCATACCTTCAGGCTCTAATGAGGATGAAATCAAAAAAGCCTACAGGAGGATGGCCCTAAAGTTTCATCCAGACAAAAACAAGGATCCTAATGCTGAAGAGAAGTTTAAGGAGATAGCAGAGGCTTATGAGGTTCTGAGTGACCCAAAGAAGAGAGTGATCTATGACCAGTATGGTGAGGATGGTGAGTATTTATTTTGGTCTTTGCAGTCAATTTTTCATAAGAAATAAAAATATACATAATAAACGAAAAAGGTGTAGGCTGAAGCCACTGCTTATTATATGTACAAATTGATATCTGTCATCAAGGTAACTTTTTAACCAAGAGAAGGCTTTTCCTCTTATACCATATCTTTCCATTTTCATCATTAATAAGCCATGATCAATAGTGTCAAAAGCCTTTTTTAAATCTAGGAACACCCCCACAGTAAATTCATTATTATCCATTGAAGTGGAAATCTCTTCCACCAGTTCCATCACTGCCATTGAGGTCGACCTATTTGCTCTAAAGCCATGCTGATGTTCGCACCTACTTTCCATGTTGCTTGAGTGTTACTTTTATACCTATGCAGTAATTTATAATAATATTCCTTTTTACTAAATCTTATACTACTTATTAATTTATTTGTATGTATGTATCTTATATTTATTCCCAGCTTGTTTTGATGTAGTTATTATAAATTTCCTATATAATGCATTTTTCTTTTTAGATGCCTTCTCTATTCCCTTAGTAATCCATGGTTTATCATCATTTTTGCGCTCCCTTACAATTTTATAGACACAGTGTTTTTCATATTGTTCAATTAGTATGGTCAAGAAAGCATAATAGGCTCTATTAGGATCATCTTTTACATAAACCTCACTCCAGTTTTTTTTCTTAAGGTCCTCCTCAAGGGCAGCAATGGCTTCTGGTGTTCTATGTCGAATCATTTTTTTAATTATTTGACTTATGTTTCAACAGATGTTCCTGGTGTTCTATACACACAACTAATAAATATATTTCTAGATCTTTCAATGTTAATTTCTATAGTTAAGCATTCCAAAATATTTTCAATAGTTAGTGACATACTTTTAATCAAACTGCATCTTAACGCTGTATCAACATACAAGGCAACTCCACCTCCTTTTTTATTAACTCTGTTAACCGTAAACAAATTATATCCCTCTAGTTCTACATCTTGTACTTTCTCATCATCAAGCCAAGTCTCTGACACAGCAATCACATTCAATTTATTGGTTCCATATACAGAAGTCCTACAGCCAAACATCTCAGTACCTTATCAGATTCTATGACTCATTCTTGGGGGCATAATTAGTTTTCTAAGGAATAATAATTTAGTCATCTTTTTTCACAGTTTGATAATCTTTATATAGCCAGTTTTAGGTAGATTTTTGATTCTGGACACACTTAAGTTTTTCGTTGTGCTTAACCCCTGATTATCATTGTTCTAAATCCCACTACTAGAAGTAGAGGAACATTTCACACTTGTAATTTCGAAGTGGTGTTAGCACCACATTTTTCCCAGTTTGTGAAACCGTGCTTCAGAGCAGGATTAGAACTACTTTTGCACTGTTAACTCTGCATTGCAGTGCCAAACTTGTACAGTACAGCAACAGACAACAGACACCCAATCACACGCCGCATATTCACATACAGTTTCAGCGTCTGAGGCGAAAAATGTCAAATGGTCAAGGAAAACATCAACTGTGGTGAAAAACAGTTTTATTCTTACTTTATTCTTACCTTATGATGATGTGCAAGAGTTAGACAAGCCTTTATACAAACAAGGGACACGCTGTGTTCATCCAATCAATGACACCGATACTGCAAATATGCAAATAAGAATGTTAACCCAGGGTTTAAGAATTTACAATGTTAAATGTTGGATTATGAATACCTAGGATTAATTGTTAACCCCAGGTAAAGTAGTGTGAGTCATGAAACAAGATATCTCTGTTGGACAAAGTTGAAAAATATCTTGTCTTGTAAAATGTGCAGTCAGTACCGTGGCTCCCTATACACTAAGTGCGTGTGATCGCAAATTCGAAAGCTAAAGTGAAAAGCGAGCACGCATTTAAAAGCTATTGGGATTGGTAATACCGGTGCTGTCGCAAATGTATTTCCCAGTGTGAAACTTTCCTCACCATGACAACCCTACAGTCTGTTTGTATTTGGTGTTGCATCAACAGCATTGTACTTCATCATATCTTTTCTAAGAAAATATTATAGATACTACAACAAGACTTCATGGACCCAGGCACAGTTCTGTGTTTATACCAGATAGGACAGCCCTTAAAAGGATCTTGTCGTGGCTCAGACCACTGTTCTTTATACAATGTCAGTGCAACTCTACCACCTCTGCTTTTTGCCAACAATCAAAATAACTCCTTCACACTGCAGGATGATGCAGAGAAGTTCTCTGACTAATATAAGGACTATAAACATGGTGGCAATGTTCCAAAATAATAAAAATGTCTGTGGAAACAAAGAAGGATTTCAAATGTTCCCACTTATGCCAGCTCCAGGCTAGATGCCAAACTAAGCATCTTTACACTGAGCACACCTTTGCCAATTCCTCCTTCACTGAAGTTACTCCTGAATTTCACAAGGAATCCCTTTATGTTTTTAGAGTCTTTGCATAAATTCTTTCTGTGCACTATGGCGTGGTTCCATATTGCTTGCACAAAGAGCCAGTAGGTTCCCTCAAATGGCTGCGGCAGCAGAAGCAAGCTTATTTGGCTCGATTAACACAGATTCACTATGAGGTATTATGTTTTTAAATCTGTATTTTAAGATATATGAATCTGTTATTTCCAAATGACCCACTTTAATAACCATCCCCTCATTAGTTGTTTTGCCCTGAGGAGTTCATTGAAGTTGCAAAGAATGAAGAGGAAACATGTTTTACAAGATGTCCGCATTAAGTACGCAGACTGAAGAGTTGAAGATGTGAAGTTGCAAGATGAGTCAGCTTCTGTCCTGGTCGTTAGAAGGAGTCCATTTGTTTCAAGCCATCAATCACCCACCATAACACATGGATGTTAATGGTTTTTTAACAGAACTGAAAAACACAAAAACAAATGATTGTTTGAGCCTAATTGACCTGCTCTTTCTGTACTTCTATTTTTGTGCAGAGGACTGTTTTGCAGTAAACCTCAAAACACAGTTTAGACACCCGAGCTCAGAGAACACATATTCACCATGTTATGGTCTTCAACTCATATAAGATCATTAGTTCCAGGATTTGTGCTACATGTTCTTTTCATCTTATTTTTTAGAACCAGACCACCAAGTTGAGCCAGCTAGAAGTGAAGAAGACTTTTAAGAGAGTGTTTCTGTTCTTTGCCCAGCAATTTGAATCTGTTCTTTTTGTAACCAAACTGAGAGGGGGTGGAGAAAAGAGAGAGAGAGAGAAAGAAAGACTTGGCAGGTCTTCTGTTGAGCTTTACACCTCAAAATGGTGATGTATGAACGGTTGCAGACTAAATCAAATTCTGTTCCATGCTACGTCATGAAGTAGGCTAGTACTTAATAATTGTCCAGCAGGACTTTAGAATTAACATCTCAGTTGCCAATTATAGTGTCTGTGTAGAGCTGTCATCATAATTCAGAAGTGCACTACTCAGTATTTTTCTTTTTTCACTAAACAAATAGAAATTGGAAGTCATAGAGTCATAAAGGTGTGTTTGGCTATTTCACTTTTTGGCTGTTTCAAATAATCATGCAAGGAAATAGACTGTCCTCTTAGTAATGTCAAGGGAATGAGTCAAAGAATCATCTTGGAGTTGGCATACAATGGTATTAATAAACTGGGCTGTGTGTCAATGTACTTGCTTCTTTTAAGAAAAATGACACTTTACATTGAGGAATCTACATTATATCCAATCTTGAATTCTTAAAATATAGTATGCAGTAGGCCATAATAGTTATGTCATCCTTTTTAATTAACACTTTTATAGAAAGTGGATTAGGTTTTATCAGTGTCGAGCAGAATTGACTCTTCAAGGCCAGTGGAGTCCTAAATCCAGCTGTGGCAGGCTCTCTAAACTGGTGATGCCCTCAATATGGCTCCCTCAATCCTTTTTTATACTTAAGAGATGACAAAAAGTTGTTCTGAAGAATTTTTAAAGATTCAGAAATATCACCACTGAAAGCTAGAGCGCTTGCTAACCTTGAAACTGTCACAGAAGATGCTCATCTGTGAAATTAGGTAGAACTTAAAATAATGCAGAAAACCCTGATACATTGTTCCCCCCTGTGTATTTCCATTCAGGTTTGAAAGCAGGTGGCACAGGCTCATCTAGTGGACAAGGGACTACATATCACTATACTTTTCATGGGGATCCACATGCCACCTTTGCTTCTTTCTTTGGAGGCTCCAACCCCTTCGATATATTCTTTGGCTCTGGACGCCAGCGAGGAACGACTAATGGCTTTGCAGACCATGGTGACCATGACATGGACATTGACATGGATGGAGATGATGATCCTTTCAGTTCCTTCAGCCACTTTGGCTTCAATGGTATTAACGGTTTTCATCATGGTGGAGGTCGAAGACATCGTAATGAGCAACTTCATAGTGGCCGTAGGAAAGTGCAGGACCCTCCGGTGGTACATGAGCTTAAAGTGTCTCTAGAGGAGATCTTCCACGGATGTACCAAGCGGATGCGAATCACTCGCCGACGACTGAACCCAGATGGAAGGACAATGAGGACAGAGGACAAGATCCTTAACATTGTCATCAAGAGAGGCTGGAAGGAAGGGACCAAGATCACCTTCCCCAAAGAGGGTGATGAGACACCTGAGAACATTCCTGCTGATATTGCATTTGTGCTCAAGGACAAAGGGCACCCACTCTTCAAAAGGGATGGCTCTAACATCATTTACACAGCCAAGATCGGTCTTAAGGAGGTATGTGCTCATTGTTTTGACACAATCAGTTTTCAAACCATTTGATTTCCAGCATGTGTTTTAACCCACAATATATTGCAGTGTTTCCCAACCCTGTTCCTGGAGGCACACCAACAGTACACATTTTGGATGTCTTCCTTATCTGACACATTCATTTCAGGTCTTGGAGTCTTTTCTTACAAGCTGATGAGTTAAATCAGGTGTGTTTGATTGAAATGTGTAGTGTTGGTGTGCCTCCAGGAACGGAGGTGTTTCCATTCAAAGTTCTGAATTTAACTTATGTGCAAAATTGGAATATCGCACAAGACATTTGTAAATAAAGCAGCATTTCCATCTTGTGTGTTCAAGAGAACAAAAAAACATTTGAGATGCTGTGCAATGAAATTCGTCTGCTGGTTACACCAGTTATCCAATCACAACCACTGTTGTGCATTGAGGGATTTATTCGATAAATGTGTTTCCATTGTAGTTTATGCACGTCTTCTTATTGGGTCAAAAATCTATCCACCTCAATTGAGTGCATACGTTTTTTTATGCACATTTTTAGAATTTATGTGCATCTAGATGGACACGGCAAGATGCACATAAATTCTAAAAATGTGCATAAAAAAACGTATGCACTCAATTGAGGTGGATAGATTTTTGACCCAATAAGAAGACGTGCATAAACTACAATGGAAACACATTTATCGAATAAATCCCTCAATGCACAACAGTGGTTGTGATTGGATAACTGGTGTAACCAGCAGACGAATTTCATTGCACAGCATCTCAAATGTTTTTTTGTTCTCTTGAACACACAAGATGGAAATGCTGCTTTATTTACAAATGTCTTGTGCGATATTCCAATTTTACGTACGGATCACGGCAGACGAATTTCATTGCACAGCATCTCAAATGTTTTTTTACAAAACATATATCAGTAGCTATGTTTCCAATTGACCAGAAATTCAGTATTGTGCATCCCTAATTGACAGTCAGTTTTTTGCACCTGTGGGCTTTTTCCCATTATTCCTTGACATTCCCTGACTGGTCGTCAAAGCAGACTGGCTTGTTTTATCAGTTGGCTTCTGTAGCCCAAGAATAGACATACCCAGACTTAGATTAGACAGGTTTACTGCAGTCTCAACACTGGACCAGCCTTTGGCCTTTGTGCCCTCATTTACATGAACTTAAAGGGTAAATTAATGGGCTTCATTTGGTATCAACCCCACTGAGTTTAAAATAAGTGCTGACCTTGTTAACCTGCACAGCTGCTAAATTTGGCTGCATTTTTCTCCCCATGCAAACCATTGGTAGTTTTATTGTCCTGCAATATCTGTGACTAGGGCTGCACGATATATAATTTCAGCATCAACATTATGACATTGCGATAGTCACATCGCAGGATGTGTGATGTCAAGTAAGTAGGAATTATAGTTGATCCGTGATCCGTACGTACCAGGCCCCACGGTTCTGAACGCAACTGAGTTGTGGATTAGTAACAAAGTTTAACTATCATAGAGTGAAAGTTGCATGTTTCTTTAAGTCCTGTAAGTTTAAACATTCAAGCGAGTTTAAAGCATTCAAGCACAAGAAGATGCGAAAGAGAACTTGTAAATTTGGTACTCATGCATTGTTTTCTGCGCACACACACACAGAGCTGCCCAGACAGCATGCGAACACCGAATTCAGTTCTCTTTCTCATCTTTTTGTGCTTGAACAGACACATGCATGCTAAATTATGTTAAAAATGCCCATCTCGGAGAGTATCCTGGTAAACACACTTGTTTTACTTCAAAGTAAACAATTGAGAAAGAAAACAGATGCGTATCATTAGGTTATACTGAACATGTGCATTAGGTCTTAGAGCGACGGCTTAAAGCCTAATATCTGCTGCTGTCTTTGTCATTAATGTTAATCAAACAACAAAAGACAATGAGAAAATCACTTTTGTAGCTTTAACAAAGATTAATTATATACAGCGACGACTATACAGTGTTATTTTACATTTGATTATTCAATTTCTGTACCTGAATACAGATAAACTTGCCTGAAAAACATAAAGCAGTTTGTTTAATTTGTTTCTTTGTTCTATTGTATTTATCTATGCTTGTAATTTGTTTATTTTCTATGCAGATTGACTCCCCTAAAAATCACCCCAATCATTCTAGAATGAATCATTCTTTTCAAATAGAGCTATTCAATTTATCTTGTGAAATTGTTTTCATATTGCAATATATAAAGCAGAAAAACAAAATATCGCAATGTCAGTTGTTGTTCCAATATTGTGCAGTCCTATCTGAGACCTACCATTTCATTATGAAACATATTAATATTATTGTATAACATTATAATGTGTATAAATGGGTAAATGTACCTTAACTCCCAGAGTTGATCTACCATAGCTATAGGACTCAATAGAACAAATCATGCTTGGTGACTGTAGAGTCCCTACATGGCTCAACATCATTGCTGATTTACTCTCTCTCCCACTTCAGTGTGAGAGCACAGGAATGTCATGGTGCAGTGTCATACGCCAAAGCAGAGTCCTCGCTTTGAAAAAGCGAGTTGAACTTGCCTTGAAGAGTTTAACCGCACATATAAAATTGTCATGTGACTGAGCCAAGCATGGTTTTTCGGGTTGCACATGGAACATTTAATTTTTACGCCTGGAACCAGAAAAGTATTGCTGATAATATTGTTTGTCCACAATAAACAAGCAGGTGAAAAGCAATCATAATTGGACTTGAAAAGTTAGATTTTGTGAATTGTATTTCTGTTGTATCGCAGCATACTGTAGTTGTGTTTTCATCATGAAAGTTCAGGAGTTTAAGACAGCTCATTGCGTCATTGATGCAGTGCTAGCCTGAGGGGATTCAATAAGAACCTCAGAAAATTCTGCCCTAAGTCATTAAATGCTGGAACATGATGCTTCAAAGCAATAATTTAAATATTCTATTGATGTTGTCTAGATGTAATGGTATTTTCATGGGCTGACCCACTGAGGATAAATACTACAGTAACTGCAGTGACCTAGAAAACCACTGTCAGTTAATACTTTATAGTGACATCAGCAGAAACAGCCTTAATGTCAGTCTTGAGGGACTGGTGTGGTGTTTCAGAGCACCACTGTCATTAATGGTAAAGATATTTTCTTGCCTTTCTGTTAACTTTACTTTTGACAACTTTTACCTTGGCAGCCCAGCCAAGGCAGACAGCTTTTTCAAATAATAATGTGTCCATGAGATTTCTCTACAGCATAGGTTCCTTTACATAAAATTAGCATTTTGGCTTTTGTAAAATGTCAACCATGGTTGGGAATATCTGAAAACATCTATGGTGTCTGTCTTAAATGACTACTAATAGTCTCTGAGATTTTTCAGGGCAGTGATTTACTTTTAAAGGTCTCGCTCATTAGATGCCCAGAATGAAACTTGATAAGTTCCAGTGGACATCACAAACTGTTTTGCCATCTGGTACCCTCTCATGCATACTGATGGCAACGTGCCCCGCAAATTGTCATCTGCCTGTTTATTGTAGATGCATTCACAGGACAGATTTAGCATGGATCTAGACTGTTCTCATGGGCACATTGTCTTCATTTCAATATGACTTTTCATTTAGAATTGCTCTTAGTGTAACCCCAAGGCATTGCTTTAATTAGAGCTCTGAGCTTCTTTAATTGCTTGCTGGGTTTGTACAAGAGCAAGACAGCTATAAGGTCCTTGTCTGCTGGTAATTTCCATACCCATTCACCTAGTAATTACTCATCAGCAGTACCAAAGAGCCCTGTTAGCAGTGATGCTAAGAAAATGCAAAGTCACATAATGATATCTGTATGATGATGCTGGATTATTCAAGACAGCTCTGAATGTGATCTTGCATGCATCAAGTTAATTTTTTAATGTGAGCATTGTGTTTCAAAGGTACAGTGGGTACGGAAAGTATTCAGACCCCCTTAAATTTTTCACTCTTTGTTATATTGCAGCCATTTGCTAAAATCATTTAAGTTAATTTTTTTTCCCTCATTAATGTACACACAGCACCCCATATTGACAGAAAAACACAGAATTGTTGACATTTTTGCCGATTTATTAAAAAAGAAAAACTGAAATATCACATGGTCCTAAGTATTCAGACCCTTTGCTGTGACACTCATATATTTAACTCAGGTGCTGTCCATTTCTTCTGATCATCCTTGAAATGGTTCTACACCTTCATTTGAGTCCAGCTGTGTTTGATTATACTGATTGGACTTGATTAGGAAAGCCACACACCTGTCTATATAAGACCTTACAGCTCACAGTGCATGTCAGAGCAAATGAGAATCATGAGGTCAAAGGAACTGCCTGAAGAGCTCAGAGACAGAATTGTGGCAAGGCATAGCTCTGGCCAAGGTTACAAAAAAATTTCTGCTGCATTTAAGGTTCCTAAGAGCACAGTGGCCTCCATAATCCTTAAATGGAAGACGTTTGGGACGACCAGAACCCTTCCTAGAGCTGGCCATCCGGCCAAACTGAGCTATCGGCGGAGAAGAGCCTTGGTGAGAGGTAAAGAAGAACCCAAAGATCACTGTGGCTGAGCTCCAGAGATGCAGTCGGGAGATATGAGAAAGTTGTAGAAAGTCAACCATCACTGCAGCACCTCCACCAGTCGGGGCTTTATGGCAGAGTGGCCCGACGGAAGCCTCTCCTCAGTGCAAGACACATGAAAGCCCGCATGGAGTTTGCTAAACAAACACCTGAAGGACTCCAAGATGGTGAGAAATAAGATTTCCTGGTCTGATGAGACCAAGATAGAACTTTTTGGCCTTAATTCTAAGCGGTATGTGTGGAGAAAACCAGGCACTGCTCATCACCTGTCCAATACAGTCCCAACAGTGAAGCATGGTGGTGGTGGCATCATGCTGTGGGGTGTTTTTCAGCTGCAGGGACAGGATGACTGGTTGCAATAGAGGGAAAGATGAATGCGGCCAAGCACAGGGATATCCTGGACGAAAACCTTCTCCAGAGTGCTCAGGACCTCAGACTGGGCCGAAGGTTTACCTTCCAACAAGACAATGACCCTAAGCACACTGCTAAAATAACGAAGGAGTGGCTTCACAACAACTCTGTGACTGTTCTTGAATGGCCCAGCCAGAGCCCTGACTTAAACCCAATTGAGCATCTCTGGAGAGACCTAAAAATGGCTGTCCACCAACGTTTACCATCCAACCTGACAGAACTGGAGAGGATCTGCAAGGAGGAATGGCAGAGGATCCCCAAATCCAGGTGTGAAAAACTTGTTGCATCTTTCCCAAAAAGACTCATGGCTGTATTAGATCAAAAGGGTGCTTCTAGTAAATACAGAGCAAAGGGTCTGAATACTTAGGACCATGTGATATTTCAGTTTTTCTTTTTTAATAAACCTGAAAAATGTCAACAATTCTGTGTTTTTCTGTCAATATGGGGTGCTGTGTGTATATTAATTAGGAAAAAAAATGAACTTAAATGATTTTAGCAAATGGCTGCAATATAACAAAGAGTGAAAAATTTAAGGGGGTCTGAATACTTTCCGTACCCACTGTACATTCAGTAGTTCTTTAGGTAATGTTAGCATTGCTCTTCTTTGTGTATTTAAGTACCGATACCTAAGTGGTGTTAAGCCGCTGCACAGCCAGTCTGCCACCTATCAACATGGATCAGCACAATCGTCTCTGAATTTTATGTAAATTACTCTGATACTAGTGAGTTTTAGAGTGCGTTCAATGCAGTAATTAATTCCTTTTTACCTGTCCAACAAAAATAGAAGCACTTTGGGCATCACTACTCAGGATTTTCTCTGTCATAAAATCTTTCCACCTTGTGGATGCCATATCAATGTTTACGCTCGTTTTTGTCTTTGTCTGTCTTTCTGTCTTCTGGCTTCAGAGCTATTTGCATCTTCATCTGTACATTAACTGATTGTCTCTTGCCCCTTGTCTCTGCTGACAACAATGCATGATAGTAAGTGTCAACATAGAACATTGTCTAATTTTTGCTCTTCGCATCATCAAACAACACTACGCTTCTAGCGTATATACAGAGGCGGCAGCCAATGAGTGTGGGAATTCTCTGATGTTTAGTAATTCCGCGGATCACGTCATTTCAACATAGCGGAATACATTTAGGGTGGTGACTCGCAACATACATAATTAAAACACTTTTTATAGAAAACCTTTATGAGTACAGTCTACTATAGAATGTACACCATTCAGATGACTCTTCACAAAAAACATTATTTAGTTTTCTTAATGTGTAAAACTTTTTAAATTAGCACCAAACTACTGAATGCACCTTTTATATGTGTGAACATGTGACATGCAGCATGATGAACAGAATACAGTTGTCAGTGATTTGGAGTGCTATATTCAGTTCTGTACATACATTTAGGCTATTAAAAAGAGAGTGAAAACTAAATTGGCAGGACATTTGAGAGAGTTGTGAATAGTCATTATTGACATACGTATGGCATGATCCGCTTGCTTAGTGGGTTTGTAAATGTAGATTTAGCCTATATATTTCACTAGTGGTAATGTTCTGCAAACTTCGTACTGGTACAAATGTCCAGATCAGTGACAAACCTCTTTGTCTCACTTAGCTGTAGACCATAAAAGAACTTGTTTTATTTTCAATCTCCTTTAACAAGACTATGTTTGGGAAACATCATCATTAGCCAGAGTCAAGGAGATGCCTGGCACCTTGTCATGGTCAACTGTTTTGTGAGAGTATCAGCTACTCCCTTCTTTCCATGAATCCCCCCGTCTCCCATCCCCCCAGCCCACACCACTGCTGTCTGTAGGAAGGAGCTGATGTCATTGCGAACACATTTCCTCATCCCTTGAGGCAGCTGCTAAGCAGAGCTGTCTGCAGTGGTGTATTAAGTACTCGAAAACCATACTTGAGTAAAAGTATAGATATCTTACCAGAAAATGACTTTGGTAGAAGTTAAAGTCACTGTTTAGAATGTTACTTGAGTAAAAGTTTGAAAGTATGTGATGTTTTTTGTACTTAAGTGCGAAAAGTATTTTTTTAATATTAAACGTACTTAAGTATTGAAAGTAAAAGTACAAGTAAATGCAAAATACAAAAGGAGCAAAAAAATATTAAAAATGGTTCTATACACAGTTTGAGCAGCAAGATTGTGTTCAATTTTAACTCTTTCTTACATTTTGTTTCTTTGAATTAAAAAAATGGCTAAATGTTTATTGTAATTTTTAAATATAAAAAATACTAATATATTAATTATACATTGACTGTTCATCTTAATTCATAATGCATTATAACTAATGTAAGAGACAACTTTAAAATGTTAAAATGTAAATGTTGAAATTAAAAATGAACAATAATTTTATTAACCTTATTTTTTGTTACAAATGGACTCTTATTGTAGTGTTACCATTTCATATAATTCCAGACAGTTATGCTTAAAAATTACCATCTTTACACATAATGGCATATCATGGGTCTATTATATGTATACTTTCATACATTATTTGCCTCTATTTTAGAAAACTTGATGATTATCTAATCAAAATATGTGTTATAGTGCCGATAAAAAAAATAACTGAAATCGAATACATTTCTGATTTGTTATGTTTCTGTCGCTGCATGATGAGGATACAGTTTAAATATGCAACTTCGCTGGATAATGAATGCATAACAGCGAACACATGGATATAAACTAATGAATGGTAACAATCGTGACATTAAACAGTTGGTATTTTTGTCACATTGTTTTAACCGCTTGAGATACTACTAATGTTAGCATCCTCTCGGCCTCGATGGCAAACATACTACTGTTCTCCACTAATGCAGCATCTAGTCAACAAACTAATTACTTTATAATGATATGAAAACATAGTGTACACTGTAACATACCGTTTTGTAGTCTATGTTTTAAATCCGTTTTTGAAGTGTCCCGCTCTGTGCAGCGCGCAGCCTCACGTCACGTGTCAAAACAAACTCTACTAGGCATCAGTGATAGTTTTTATTTCGCCTCTAGAGGTCGCTCTCGTACTGTATAATGACGGCGCACTCTTCTCAGCCGCTCCAGCAACGGACGCAACCCGGAAAATGAAATCAACCGCAGTTGTGCGAGCACTTGTTTGCACATGCTTGGTTGCAGTCTGTGTTCTTCCGACTTTATTTTGTAGTAAGTATCGAAAATGCTTTGGGAAAATGTATCGGAGTAAAAGTATACATTTTATTTAGGAAATGTAGTGGAGTAAATGTAAAAGTTGACAGAAATATAAAAACTCAAGTAAAGTACAGATTCTCCCAAAAAATACTTAAGTACTGAAGTAATAATACTTCGTTACATTACACCACTGGCTGTCTGGCAATGTTTTTGCTTGGTATTCACAGAAAGTTCATGAAAAGCTCTTCCAGCATAAGCTCACATGCAATAACCACAGGCTCTTCACTGCATACATTTAAGCTTTAAAGTCTTGAATTTATCCATTTCGTTTTTAACATCCTAAACCCTCTCTAAAACTCACCAGTATCAGAGTAATTAACATAAAACTCAGAGACGATTGTGCTGATCCATGTTGATATTTAACAGTGAGGAACTTCAGCTCTGAAGATGAAAATGAACTAAATCTCTTATATGACAAATACAGGAGGAGCTTGTTTATCTAATCCTGTCAGTTACATTTGTAATCACTATGTCTTAGCAGTTATATTTTTCATTATTTTTTGTTTTTACTAAAAACTTGTATATCTACAATATGCTTTTATCAGATGGTCCAGTGGGGATCTTAAAGCTTGAGCCCCTCCATAATGGAAAGTGTTTACCTTATCACACTGCAGGATTATATGAAGCAGTGAAGTCATGAATTCTTTCATTATTTTAGGCAACAACTTTCAGAAAGCTCAGACTACGCCACTAGCATCTCACTAACATCATGAATGCAGTGTGCTCAAGTACCATGAAATGCCAGCAACACAAAAATATTCTCAACATATAAATCATATCACAAAATATTCTGTATCTAAGGTTGGCTCGGCTTCCATTTGATTTACTTTTTTACATTTATTCATTCAACAGATGCTTTTATCCAAAGCAAAGTACAAATGAGGACATTAATATGATTTGATTTGGTTTGTGTATATTGTTGAGAAAATTCTTCCTCTTCAACAATTTGAAATCTAATTTTAGGAATCTAATTTTAGTTTGTTTGTGCAAACCTACGGAATCCAGCTTTACTCTATTTTTGTATCCATAGCAACTTCTGATTTTTGACTCACAATTTATGTCCTCAGCTGATTTTTCAGTTGCTTCATTAGCTGTGTGAAATGAGAGCAGTGGCCAGAATTAGCTCTCTGTTCACTCAGTTACTCAATCTGCAGCATAACACACACATACACACACTTGGACATCCCCACATGCTTGCCCAATTTGACACAATCCAAGTCCGAAACTTTACAGCTTTAAAGTTTTTAATCAAATGTGAATTAAGGCGAGACACCCCAGGTGAGTAGGGTAAAAAAATGTACTAATAGATATAACCATACTACCCCAGGTGATTGATTACATTAAACATTGCAAACATTTTTTGTATTACAAGTTTTCTAAAATGTAATGTTTAAATATGCAAATGAGGCATTATCTAATTAAATATGCGCTATCTGAATATTGGATGATGTCAGGTTCACAGTTCTCATAAAATTTTTTGGACATATTAAATTCAAAGGTTTTTACAGAAGGAATTTTGGATATCTCTTTTTATCACTCCATAAATCAGAAAATACTATCAACAGCCAGAAAAAAATAAATAAATGTTGTATAAAATCAGGCAAATTATATATCAACAAATCCCTCTGTAAAAACCTTCAGAATATAGATAGGAATAAAACTGTAAAGTTTGGTGTATATAAGTTCTGCTGAAGTGGAGATTTGTGACTCAGAGCAGGAGAAAAAACTCATTTTGAGAAAACGGCCTTTAAAGATATTTACTGTAATTGAAATCTATAGATGCAAATAGATAAAGTCCTATAAAATATACACTTAAAAGTGTATTTTGGATGTTTTCTTTCCACCAGTCTGAAAAAACACTTTATGAAAAGCCAAAAAGTACAAAATCTCAAAATTGACAGGTGCCTGTTTTTGCCTGTAGTGTCTTCCCTTAAGTTATTATGTTGATAATTGGTGATAAAATAAATCTATTTTGAAAAAAATAAATGAAAACAATTATTGACCATTTTCTTATTTATTTGTTTTCCATGTTAACTCTAATTGAACAATCAAAAAATTAATCTAATAATAACACTAATAATTCACTACTGTTCAAAAGTTGTTACTAATTTTATTTTTCAGTTTTTTTAAATTAAACTTTTATTTTATAGTAAGTTTGCAAAATGTT
The DNA here is from genome assembly GCA_003731715.1 of Anabarilius grahami. Lineage (NCBI taxonomy): Eukaryota > Metazoa > Chordata > Actinopteri > Cypriniformes > Xenocyprididae > Anabarilius > Anabarilius grahami. The sequence continues at coordinate 5,387,399 of RJVU01018862.1, forward strand.
TAATGTTGCAATGTTTTCACGGTTTGAACAAAAATATTAAACAGCACGGCTGTTTTAACATCATATTAGAATGATTTCTAAAGGATCATGTGACACTGAGGACTGGAGTAATAAACTACTATATGTATATAAATATATCTATACTGTACATGTGCTCTCTGTGCCTGTAACATCATAGAGGCATCTTACACTAAGTCTCTATGTCGCCATGTAGAGTTTGTGCTTAAGTGTTGAAATACCATCAGCGTCTCTTGTCCGCACTGACTTCACTTTGCTTTTTGCTTTTTGATAGGCTTTGTGTGGCTGCACAGTGAACATTCCCACCATTGACAACCGAGCGATCACATTGCCCTGCAACGATATCATCAAACCAGGCACAATCAAGAGACTGCGTGGAGAAGGCCTGCCTTTCCCAAAAAATCCATCCCAGCGTGGGGATTTGATAGTGGAGTTCCAGGTGCGTTTCCCAGACAGAATACCACCTCAGTCCAAAGAGATCATCAAACAGCACCTACCACAGTCTTAGAAGGTGTTCAGTGGGAATACTTTATGCTTGCGTTTTTCAAACACACGTTTTCCTTAAAAATACAGACACTGAATTTGAAGAGAGACAAATATGTCACAAGGACCAGAGGCTCATTTGATATTTTGTTACAGTTTTAATTAATTTATTATCAATTTCACTGAACATATGGAACGCCGATTTTTTGTTTTGTTCTTTTGGACATGTTTTGAACTTTTTTTTTTAAAATAATCTTTTATTATTTCCCTTTAACAGTTTTTAATCTCTGTATCAATATGTTGAAGGCAAACAGTTATAAAGAAAAACAAAATGACTGATTTGTTGGATGGAAGGTTAATATTTTTGGTGCAATGATGGAGATGAGGACGATCCAAAAACAACTGGCTATTTATTCTGAATTTGAATCTGTGTTGTTTTGTAGCAGATTAAACTCTTTTCCATTGTAATAACTGATAAGCTTGTTTTGAATGTTGATTATGTAAAACAACTAAAGTGTTGAGACTTCTGGATTTTTAGGATTTTTGAGCACCAGCAGAGCCGTTTGGGAAGGATTTGATATATTTCCACCCATCTATACAGGTGCTTTCTGGTAATTTTTGAAGTACCAGGTAATGGTATTTCTGGTAAACATTTAGTGGTGTGATCAAGGGATTTTTTAGGTCACATAAATTTTGAGTGCCTTAAAATGGCTCAAACCAGCTGTTTTATTTTCATTAGCATAGACATAAGTATTATTGAAACAAATACTGTAATCAGATTATTTTGTAATTTCAGGACCTAAAATAATTGATTGCAGTAACATCACTGAAGGGTTAGTTAACCCAAAAAGGATAAATCAGTCATGTAGACATCATCATGGTGCTCGTAACATGTTATTGTTTCTGTGGAACACATGAGTTAACTAGCAGAATGTCCAGGATGTTTTTCCAGAAAAGTAAATGGTGACTGTGTCGCCTCTAGCTGTCAGTAAATAAAGACATTGTGAGTTGTGGAATCACCAGCTCTGAATATGAAAGAATTAATGAGATATAAGAATGAGAAGGATAGTTTTTTTCCTTTCTTTTTTACATGCAAAGAAGACAAAAATAAAAGACAAAAACATATCAAACAAATCAAAGAACAAAAAATATAATGGCCAGCATAGGCAATATCTTATATATCATATGTGTGTTTAGGTTGCATTCATATTTGTCAATCCAAGTTATATTATAGGTTACATACAGTTATTTGGCACTTCACATGGCTCATACAAAACAAAAATCTTTGACCTAGACCGTCTTGGTCATGTGTACACAACATTTTACGATTTGGTCTAACAAATCGTCCTTTTTAACAGTTCTTCATTGTTTTATTAACCGAGAGAAGGAATGTTTCAGTGAATGAATAATATCAATTCTGGTCTGTTCCTGTCAGGGTTTTTTTTTTTTTTTTTTTTTTTTT
>RJVU01018862.1:5389366-5405612 GCA_003731715.1 Anabarilius grahami
TTTTTTTTTTTTTTTTTTTTTTTATCAGAAGTTGATAGTCAAAATTCACTTTCATTATATAGAAAAGAACAGCCTGGTCATTCTGTTAAATATCACATTTTGTGTCCCATGGAAAAAATAATATGGACAATATAATTGTTAAATGATCATTTAAGCAAATAACTATTGGAAAATGCTCATTTGTTTATATTAATAAACACACCACACACCATACATTAAAAGACACAAACATCCTCCAAAGTGCAGCATTGCAGTCTCAGTATATTAAAGGATTAGTTCACTTTTAAATAAACTTTTCCTGATAATTTACTCACCCCCATGTCATCCAAGATGTCCATGTCTTTCTTTCTTCAGTCGAAAAGAAATTTAAGTTTTTGATGGAAACATTCCAGGATTATTCTCCTTATAGCATTCAAGGTTAAAACATATAATTTAAAAAAAATTTCAGAAAATGAGCACTGGTTTCACTAGATAAGACCCTTATTTCTCATCTGGGATCGTGTTGAACAATTTGAAGCTGCAGTGAAACTAATTATGACCTTCAACTGTTTGGTGCCCATTCAAGTCCACTATAAGGAGAAAAATCCTGGAATGTTTTCCTCAAAAACCTTCATTTCTTTTCGACTGAAGAAAGAAAGACATTAACATCTTGGATGACATGGGGGTGAGTAAATTTATCAGAAAAAGTGTATTTAAAAGTGAACTAATCCTTTAAGATGAAAATGCCATTTTGTATTCCTATGAGCAAATGAAAGTGAATGAAAAAGTGTTACTCAATGTTGATTAGTGTTTGAAGATCGGTCGGTGTGAAACTGAGAACTGTGATATCAAAAGTTTTTCTTTTTTGAAATACAGATCTTCATTGTTCAGTAACCACCGCTACAAATATTGCAAACTTTTTTTATGAAGTTATGAGGGATTGATTTGTTTTTCGAACAGCTTTTTACTACAACCGTTTCAATATACTGTATTTTACACTTTTAAATGTGTGCAATGTGAAATAAATTGCAATAGTTCTCTGTATTTTATTTTAGGTTTATATAAAGCACAGAGTCTCCTTTCAATGGATTTGTGATGTACCATCTTTCTACGGTAACAACAGCCTTTGAGTAACAGCACTTTCTATATAAGCAACAATTTTCACTTTTCCAGGGATCCATCCAGGAGATCCCTTATACAGTCATAAAGGCCTGTTCACACCAAGAACGACGACTAGAAAGATAATGATAAAAATATAGTTCTAAAAATCATTTTAAATAAAAAAGAATAGCAGAGTCCACACCACAACTATAACATTATCGTTGAGATCACTTTCAGAATTTTTTCCAGTTGTTAAACGATAAAAACATTGACAGCCAATTAGAATCCATCCTGCTTTAAAGAGCTCGAGCATTTAAAGTGGCAGACGACAAAACTGCAGCACTTGCTTAGAATAGCGAACGCTAATATAGATATCATTATAGTTATCGTTCTTGATGTGAACGGGCCTTAACTCTGTCATTTAATCATTACAACCCTTTTAAAGACTGGTGTAAAATAGTTTTGTTATGTGCTGTTAGGATTGTTATACCGTTGTACTCATGGGACTTTTGGACATCCAGCCACTTCTGTTTGAATTTGAACGTCAGATTTGAAATGTCTCATGTTTATGACTTCTGTCCTCATGTATAAATATCCATGTCCATTAGGAGGATAAATCAATGCAGAAAGCAAACAGTGTGTTAGTTTCCTCTGATTCAGAGAGAATCGGATACTGGCCTGTAAGCTTGTGTGTGTATAGGCCATGCTGTTGAACTCTTTCATTTTCAGTATAGCTGCAGTATACATTTTTGGTGCTTTGTAAATGATTTACAAGAACAAGTAATAAACCAAATGTATTGACAGAAAAGGAAAATAATAATGATCACTGTTTCAGACTGAATGAAATGTAGACGACTGACAGCTGTCCAAGTGACATGACGATGTTGGGCACACAAGGTCAACAAATCTCAATACAAAATCAGAATGTTGACAACAAATCCACATTTTAATATAGTTATAAATAGTAGTTTATACAGATGCAGATATACTGTAACAACTAGCAAAGGTTTCAACTCCACAGATCAATGCTGGACTACAGTTTTGAATTTTTTGTTGTATTTAAAATAAATGTTATAAAAGGATATTATTTGAACCAAAACGTTTGCTTTCATCTTGTTTAAGTACATTATGTAAAGTCTACGTGACATGAATGGAGAATGCTTTCATTATGCGGATATGTCTGATGGCTCATGCCACATCGCTTGACTCAGAAATGATCCTCATCCCTCCTCTGAAATTACCCAGTGAATCAGACCGTTCGTCACCAAGAACATTTGACTCAATCAACTTCCTTTAAGTCATAGAAAAAGCCGTATTTCACAAGTTAATTAACTAAAGGTGTTAATTCAGTTATTTCTTCATAAGGTTGAAGTATGACTCAAAGTCCCATTGATGGATGTACTGCTGATAAAGTATAAAATCTATCAGTGATATTTAAGCATAACTAAACATTTCATGGTTCACTGCATGTCTCGATAGGTCTGATTATCTGTGTCACTGACATGACAGCTCCATTAACTGCACTGCATTCCTCTAATGGATCTGCCATTGACTGTATGATCTGAGAAATTAGCTCTGACATTCCACTCAGTTTTTTATGGACTTCATACTTTGCATGTAAATGAGCTGACCTGGGTTGACCCTAAGACATTTTCGGATTATGTAAGCCTGAATAAAATGCATTAACCCAACACACTTCAACAGAATTCAACAGTCCATGTCCACTATTTCAGTGGCCTGAAAATACTTTTTCAAGCAATTATCTTATCTGCTTTTCCTGGATATTTTTTTGTTGTTGTTGTTGTTAAAGAGTTATAAGCCATTAACCAAACCAATCAGGTGAATCACAGCATTGTGAAATTTGATATGAAGAAAAACGGGATTTGAAAATTGGACAGAAGGACAAAGCTGCAAGACTGATTGTCTGATTGGTGGAGATTTCTTTGCTGAATCATGGGTAATGTATTTTTTTTTTTTTTTTTTTTNNNTTTTAAGCATGACTATTTAAAAAAAAAAAAATTTGTTGAAATAATGTGCTTCAACAAAAGCATTTCTAATCGATAAACAACCTCATAGCTCAAAGTAGGTATGTCTTCAACAGTTTATAAGTTATCATTAAAAATTAATTCCCATATGAAGTAAATTAATGGGATATTTACTTCCGGAGCCTGACTGTTGCACTCTATTCCTTCAAATTTCCTCTTGTCCAATGACATCACAAGACTTTGTGACATCTGTAGGCATCCTTCTTTAAAAATGTGTTACAAGATGACCAAAAAATAAATAAATCGCTTTAAAAGTTTGAGTATCCTTACGGTACTTTTAGTAAAATGACTGTTCTCCTTTAAGTTTCAGTCATCCATCTGTTAGTCACGGAGAGGAGCAACAGCTGAACGCCATGTAAGATGTCACTGGTGCATTTTGATTTCCACTGGCACCTGAACATATGAAAGTATGAAAGTTCCCTTTATTCTTCATCTTTACAAAGTTTCATCTTGATTTTTTGACATTGTTGAAAGTACTTCTGAGTTTTCTGAGTTGAGATGGAGAGCAGATCTGAAACCACCATAGGCATTCAAGGGGAAACATGGCCACCAATATTCAGATTAGTGTCTCAAATATTTGAAAATAGATTCTTATGCACTTCAAGGGGCATCTGAGACCCTGATTTCTATTTACTTTTCTTCTTTTCAACTTTTTGAAATACCCATGAGGCATTTCCTTGACTTTACTGAATAATTCATTGTTTGTGCTCCCAGAAACGTTGCCTCAGTAATACTGTGGCCTGATGTCACCCAAGAGAATTATGGTCCTCACTGATTAATACCATAATACATATTCATTAAAAAACATGTATCAAGCAAAATGCTGAGGCATTCTGGTAGTATTTTGTCAGCGGGTCAAAGGCACATCTTTTAAATATTTTAAACACTGTGTGCAGTCAGTTTCAAGTTTGAATCCTCTAAAAGGTATAGTATAACACTGGCATACACTAGATGTCATTGGCATGAAGAAAATGCTCTGATTTCTGCCAAACTACTGCAGCATTGCATACTTGTAAGAGGGAGGCAAATGACATCAAAGAACAACAATGTCAAAACAACTAAATAAAAAAATGATTAAAGAACACTATTTTGCATTCCACTATGCTGCTTTTCTATTGTTTTTCTGTGGGAACGTGCTAGATCGACATGTTTGACCGTTGTGCTCTCATCTTGTGTCTCTTGCAGCATCTTACACATGACACACTGATTTAAAAACACTACACTCACTACACTCATGTTAAGGGTTAGTTCTCCCAAAATTGAAAATTCTGTCATTAATTACTCACCCTCATGTCGTTCCACACCTGTAAGACCTTCATTCATCTTCAAAAAACAAATTAAGATATTTTTGATGAAATCAAAAATGATTTATATACAGTATATAAATCATCCATAGATAGTAATATAATCACCAATTTCAAGGTCCAGAAAGGTATTAAAGACATTGTTAAAAAGTAGACATGACTGCAGTGGTTCAACCTTAATGTTATGAAGCGACAAGAATACTTTTTATGCGCAAAAACTTTATTTAACAATTTTTCCAGTTCACTGTCAGTCTGTTACGCAGTTGGCGCAGTGAACACATTGCAGAGCTTCTGCGTTTACCCCTGAATGCCGATGCTTACGTAAATACAGCCTCGGCCGATACTGAGCCCGTGTTTGGACATAAACATGGAAGCTCTGCAATGCGTTCACTGCGCCAACTGCGTAACAGACTGACAGTGAACTGGAAAAATTGTTAAATAAAGTCGTTATTTTTGTTTTGTTTTTGCGCATAAAAAGTATTCTTGTCACTTCGTAACATTAAGGTTGAACCACTGCAGTCACGTCGACTACAGGTCCTTCTCAAAAAATTAGCATATTGTGATAAAAGTTCATTATTTTCCATAATGTAATGATAAAATTAAACTTTCATATATTTTAGATTCATTGCACACCAACTGAAATATTTCAGGTCTTTTATTGTTTTAATACTGATGATTTTGGCATACAGCTCATGAAAACCCAAAATTCCTATCTCAAAAAATGTGCATATCATGAAAAGGTTCTCTAAACGAGCTATTAACCTAATCATCTGAATCAACTAATTAACTCTAAACACCTGCAAAAGATTCCTGAGGCTTTTAAAAACTCCCAGCCTGGTTCATTACTCAAAACCGCAATCATGGGTAAGACTGCCGACCTGACTGCTGTCCAGAAGGCCATGATTGACACCCTCAAGCGAGAGGGTAAGACACAGAAAGAAATTTCTGAAAGAATAGGCTGTTCCCAGAGTGCTGTATCAAGGCACCTCAGTGGGAAGTCTGTGGGAAGGAAAAAGTGTGGCAAAAAACGCTGCACAACGAGAAGAGGTGACCGGACCCTGAGGAAGATTGTGGAGAAGGACCGATTCCAGACCTTGGGGGACCTGCGGAAGCAGTGGACTGAGTCTGGAGTAGAAACATCCAGAGCCACCGTGCACAGGCGTGTGCAGGAAATGGGCTACAGGTGCCGCATTCCCCAGGTCAAGCCACTTTTGAACCAGAAACAGCGGCAGAAGCGCCTGACCTGGGCTACAGAGAAGCAGCACTGGACTGTTGCTCAGTGGTCCAAAGTCATTCGGAAATCAAGGTGCCAGAGTCTGGAGGAAGACTGGGGAGAAGGAAATGCCAAAATGCCTGAAGTCCAGTGTCAAGTTCCCACAGTCAGTGATGGTCTGGGGTGCCATGTCAGCTGCTGGTGTTGGTCCACTGTGTTTTATCAAGGGCAGGGTCAATGCAGCTAGCTATCAGGAGATTTTGGAGCACTTCATGCTTCCATCTGCTGAAAAGCTTTATGGAGATGAAGATTTCGTTTTTCAGCACGACCTGGCACCTGCTCACAGTGCCAAAACCACTGGTAAATGGTTTACTGACCATGGTATTACTGTGCTCAATTGGCCTGCCAACTCTCCTGACCTGAACCCCATAGAGAATCTGTGGGATATTGTGAAGAGAAAGTTGAGGGACGCAAGACCCAACACTCTAGATGAGCTTAAGGCCGCTATCGAAGCATCCTGGGCCTCCATAACACCTCAGCAGTGCCACAGGCTGATTGCCTCCATGCCACGCCGCATTGAAGCAGTCATTTCTGCAAAAGGATTCCCGACCAAGTATTGAGTGCATAACTGAACATAATTATTTGAAGGTTGACTTTTTTTGTATTAAAAACACTTTTCTTTTATTGGTCGGATGAAATATGCTAATTTTTTGAGATAGGAATTTTGGGTTTTCATGAGCTGTATGCCAAAATCATCAGTATTAAAACAATAAAAGACCTGAAATATTTCAGTTGGTGTGCAATGAATCTAAAATATATGAAAGTTTAATTTTATCATTACATTATGGAAAATAATGAACTTTTATCACAATATGCTAATTTTTTGAGAAGGACCTGTATTTAAACAATGTCTTTAGTACATTTCTGGACCTTGAAAATGGTTGTTAAATTGCTGTCTGGATGAGTCATAAACAGTACCTCTCGGATTTCATCAAAAATATCTTATTTTGTGTTCTGAAGACAAATTAAGGTCTTACGGGTGTGGAACAACATGAAAGTGAGTAATTAATGACAGAAATTTAATTTTTGGGTGAACCCTTTAAAATAAGTTCAAAAATACAGTAAAAACAGTAATATTGTACAGTAAAAAACGAGTCTCTAGACCTTGCTTTTGTCATTCCCCTTCACCCCGCTTCACATTTTTAAAAGATGAACACGTTTTGTCAAAATTAAATTTTATTTAACAAAGCTTTCACATCAATTTTATCAGTAACAATAATAGTTTTTAGTAGTTGAAATAGAATTTCTTGAATAGTAGTAGAATTTTTTTCTCTCTAATTAAAATTCAGCTCCCATTGCCACATGAGGTGTAACTAACACTACCCTCATAATATATTACAACCGTTCAGAGCATACCCTCGCTTTAAAATGAGCCATTGGTGCTATTAGACTTCCAGTGACTCCATAATGAAGAATGTTCTTCAGGGGTTTGCAGGGTTTTCCCCCTCTGTAAAGTGACTAAGACACTTTTTCTGCCTGACCACATAAGGGAAGTGGAGTGGGCCTTGAGTCGAGCGCGCTGCTAGGACACAACACTTGGAGCAGTCATGAGACAGACAGTAATAATTCGTTAGCTCTATATTTGTCCAGCAGGACGACCGTAACAGCTGAGAGCGCTAAACCTGAGCATCTGAGAATGTGACTGACTCTAAACTGTTTTGATATACAGCTCCATTGTGAACACATCCAGAATAAACAGATGCCGTTTCCTGACTCAATCCATTTCATTAACTCCATTCCCCCCAAAGCCACACTGACAAGCAATGACATCATGCTGTTTAGCAAGATGAAATGAAAAAAGATAGGTCTGAATGTTCTTTTCATATAATGTTCATCAGATAGCTGTATGTAGCCGTGTACATATGGCTTTTGGTTATTGTTCAAGCCTTTTAGGAAATGAGTAAACAAAGACTTTGACCTTAGTGTATAAAAGTGTACTCTGTAACTGTGTCAGTCTAATTCTGCATACTGGAAAGGTAAGATATGAAATAAATCTTTCATTCCGTTATGTCAAATATTTAGATTTTTGAATGTTTAAACTAGAACTACACTACAAAAACATAACTTTTTATTGTATATATGACTCGTGACAGTTAATCTGTGTTGCACTGTGTGCAGAGTATAGTTATCCAGTTTCGTGTTCAGATACTGCTTATCTTTTCACATTTTAGACACAATTATTAGACACAACAAGTTAAATGACAATATAGAACCATGTATTTATCAGAATAACTATGATTTTTTTAGTTAGTCTAGTTTTTATAATGAACATAAAAATGATTAAAACAGTTATTCAGGTTTGTAATCTTTTTGGCTCTGTCTTTTTGATAGGAAAACGTGCTCTAATTAAACCATGACAGAAACAATCACTCTCTCCACGGGTCAGAAGATGCCTTTGGTGGGCCTAGGAACGTGGAAAAGTGCCCCAGGACAGGTGTGTAAATCCCTTCCCACCCCAGCATATGTCAGACAAACCAGACATAAGCTGATAAAAATGTCAAAAACAGCCCAGAATTTGACTTCTGTACAGTATGTAAAGTAGTATTTTCTTATTTCTCTGTTTATTAGCTTCTCTATAATTGATTGTGTCAAAACTGGATTGGATTCTGTCTTACTGTAGGTGAAACAGGCTGTTCTAGCAGCTTTAGACTGTGGCTACAGACACATTGACTGCGCGGCGGCTTACGGCAATGAACGAGAGGTCGGCGAGGCCCTGACTGAACGACTTGGACCTGGAAAAGTACCTGCAGATAAAACTATACATAAAACACATCATTTGGTTATAAAATCATCAATACAGATCACCATCATGTCCCACACATGAAATTTTTACAATTTATGACTACCATAGTCCCTGAGACGAGAAGACATTTTTGTGACCTCCAAGTTGTGGAACACCAAGCACCATCCAGATGATGTCGAGGAGGCCTGCAAAAGGTCTTTGTCAGATCTGAGGCTCTGTTATCTGGACCTGTATCTCATGCACTGGCCAATGGCCTTCGAGTAAGTTGTTGTGTTTCTATACCTACTCTTGGATATTTTTCTGAATTTCACCAACATACACTACCATTCAAATGTTTTTCAAATACATTTACATTTACATTTACATTTATGCATTTGGCAGACGCTTTTATCCAAAGCGACTTACATTGCATTATACTATACATTTGTATCGGAGTATGTGCAATCCCTGGGATCGAACCCATGACCTTGGCATTGCTAGTGCCATGCTCTAACCACTGAGCTACAGAATAAGTCTCTTATGTTGCATTTATTTGATCAAAAATACAGTAAAACAGTAAAAATGTGAAATATTATTAGAATTTAAAATAGCTTTTTTCTATTTTAGTGTTTTTTAAAATGTAATTTAGTCCTGTGATGGAAAATTTGAATTTTCAGCGTCATTACTCCAGTCTTCAGTGTCACATGATCCTTCAGAAATCATTCTAATATGATCTGATTTGGTTCTCAAAAAAACATTTCTTATTATTATCAATGTTGAAATATTGTGCTGCTTAATATTTTTGTGGAAACAGTGACATTATAAACATTGTAACATTATAAATGTCTTTACTGTCACTTTTGCTCAATTTAATGAATCCTTGCGGAATAAAAGTATTAATTTCTTTTCAAAAAAATACTGACCTCAAACTTTTGAACGGTAGTGTATCTGAACAGAATACGTTTCGGTTGGGATAAAGCTGTGGTGCAAGAGATTCAATGTATCGAGGCTGTACAGGTGTCTTGTGCAAACAAAAGTAGGCATAATTTTAGCTGAATGAATGGTTTGAAACTCTTATGGTTGCTACAAAATATTATAGATAGTGTGTTTTAAATAAATCCAGGAGAGGAGATGAGCTGATGCCCAGGCATCCTGATGGCACTATTAGGTATGATGACACTCACTACAGAGACACATGGGCAGCCATGGAGAAGCTGGTGGACCAAGGGCTGGTAAAAGCCATTGGCTTGTCAAACTTCAATGCCAGACAGATTGATGACATTCTCAGTGTTGCCAGACACAAACCAGTGGTCAACCAGGTATGCAAGAGTGATAGTCTTTGTAAGACTGGACTGTCTTTGTGTTAGTTTGCCATTGACAACTGATTAAGCATTCGAAAGGCATTATTATTATTACACAGCTTCATAACTGTGGTTATACTTATCCTTTGGCATGTACATTTTCTTCTTGACATTTTTAAATAATAAATAATTATTTTGAAAAATGTATAATTTAAAATATTATAAAATTGCATTTTTGTGTATTCTGTATTTAATATTTTCAGGTGGAGTGCCATCCATACCTGGTTCAGACTAAGCTGGTATCTCACTGTTGGAGTCGAGGGCTGACAGTAACAGCGTACAGTCCTCTGGGTTCTCCTGATCGTCCATGGGTTACACCTGGACAAGCCCGTCTGCTGGATGATCCAAGAGTAGTCAGTATGGCCATGCACTATAACAAGAGCCCTGCTCAGGTCATCAACAGGTGAGGACTGATCCAAGAACAGGCCCACATTTACTGCTGAGAGGGGATTCCTTCATTACTCTTACTAAGTTTTATGTTAGTGTTATCAGTGTATTTTTGAGTACATGTCCAGTCTGCACAACAGGATTTGTTTTTGCCTCATAGATGGCACATACAGAGGGGTGTCGTTTGCATCCCCAAAAGCGTCACTCCATCCAGGATCAAACAGAACATTGAGGTACGTTAAAATACTTTCTCTTGCCCCCTTTGAACATGAGAGACAATAAGAGATAGATTTTCCTGAACGGTTTAAACACTGTCACTGTGGCTCTTTGCTATCAAAACATTGCTATCCTTGTTGGAGCATCAGACCAACCAATCACAGCAACACTGGCGTGAGTTTGGGGCGGGACTATCTTTTTGTTCAGGAAACCTGTTTGAAAGGAATTATTTTTGTGCATCTATTTCAGTAACCCCTCACTGCAGAACACTCGAGATCCAGGGGGGGGCGGAGTCGGGGTAGGTTAAGGGATATGGAAAGTGGGAGGAGTTGGATCCAGATCCAGGGGGCGAAGATGGGTAGGTTTAGGGATATGTAAAGTGGGAGGATCTTGTGTTCTGCAGTGAGGACCATCTCATCCATTTGGACATGTTTGTGAAAGAAATTCCACACTTCAGCTTTAAAATGTTAATATTCATCCTCCATGACATTCTCCACATTTTAGCACATGCATATTCACCTGAGCTATTGCATCTCAACTTCTGCCTTGGGAGGTTATTTAGCCGCTGAGCCTCCACGTAACCAAATCATGATTAAAATAATGCATGGATGGTTTAAGCAAGGTCAGTCATCATTGGGGCTTGTTCAGAATGGTGACAGAAGAGAGGACAGAGACACCTGGAGGACAAGAGCTGTAATGAGGAGAGAGTATTATTAATGGGAGAATAGTTCACCCAGAAATAAAATGTTTCAAAGAAATTCAGGTCAATATTCTGTGAATATCTTTCGCTACACTGCATCTCTCAAATCTCAATTGTGTGCTTTAAGATTGGTTAAGAGACATGAAAACCAATGACATTTGGCATCATTGGTGTGGCACAGTTTCTTGAACAAATGTTTAGTTGAATAAGATTTGAGAGCTGCAGTGAAGATAATGTAAATGTAATCATTGTTCACCTTTGCACTCAGGTGTTTGATTTTAAATTATCTGATGAAGACATGAGGCTCATTGAATCCTTCAACAGGAACGAAAGGCTTATTGTTCCAACTATAATGGTAACTATGAATACTTAATTTGCAAAACAAAAAAATTGTGTTGAAATGTCTATTGTGGCTAAAAAATATATATATATATTCCGCTCCACAGAAAGATGGACAAAAGGTTTGGAGAGATGCAGGACACCCTCACTTTCCCTTCGGTGATCCATATTAATAAAATGCAGTGGATAAATTTGTAAACAAGATCTGAAGTTGACATGTTTTCAATATTTAAGTTACTCATTTAAATAAAAAGCTGCATTTAAATCTTTCTCATTTGATTTTTATGGAGACTCCAAGTTGTGATATTCACATGGCATATTTTATGAAACATTTAGGCCAACCGTTTTAGCTCGCGTCATCTGTACATGTGCACCTCCACAAATTAAACACCACAACATCAGGTCCATTTCGTGAATTTTATTTAACATTTTCAAACTTGTAATACATTATATGCTACATTCATAAAAAAATGAAGTCATTAGCAATTATTTTTTTATTTTTTTATCATTTTTTTTTTTTATCATCCTTCCAACAGCCTAGCATTAAACCCCACCACTAAAGCTGCTCATATAGCTTGTGAAGTTAATGAAATCACTATTGTGTATGGTTTTTACTGAAATTCACCCCCACCCACAGAATGTTAAGATCAAAGTTCTCAGAATTCATCCTTTCACAAACCAGAGCAAAACACAAGCAGCTACATGCTTTTCTCTATCAACAGAGGGGGTGGACAGAAGGGGAACGAGGCGAATAAAAAACAAGGGGAATGGACATGAATTGAGAAGCGGAAAAGAAACAAAAAGCACAGTCCTAAAAACTTGGAATTTTTATTTTTTGTCTTTTGTACACGGAGGCCTGCACGAAGAGGCGCCTGTGAGGGTCAGCCACGTGGTCACATTTATCCATAAAGATCATCATCGTTGTCCTCATTGAAGACGGTGCCTCCGCCACCACCAGAAGAGCCCTGACTTGGTCCACTTCCTCCTTGGTTACTGGATGGGAATCTAAAAAGAAAAAATTATTATTTTTTTTAAACCATTCAACATCTTGAAATCTGAATGAATGAAAAGCAAAGGACAGCAAAGTTGTCAATAAACTCCATGATTTAAGATCCCACCTGAAGCTGCCAAAGCCTCTGCTTTGTTGCAGGGTCTGTGCGAACATCTCGTATTTGCGGATGTCGTTATCACTGACGGAGCGACGGGCAAAGCGCATAGCCTCCTCGAAATGGTCCTTCCTTATCTCAGGCACAGGGTCATCCTCCTCCACTTCCTGAATATACAAGATCAAAATCAACCAACATGTTAGAATTTTTTTTTTTAAATCATCAAAAACTAGTACTTGAAAGATTTGAGAAACACTACATTAGACAAACTGAAATCTCACCATTGCAGAAGGGTTGGTCTGCCTCTCACGTTCCCGTCTGATCTCATTCTCAATGGACTCACGGATGGCCAGTTTACAGGCTCTCTGACAGATCTCAGTCAAGTCAGCACCTGAAAAGCCATTGGTCATCTTGGCCAAGAAGTCCAGGTCCACGTCCTACACAAAAAGGAATACATTGTAATACCAAATAATAAAATAACCCAATAAAAAAAAAAAAAACCAAACAAACAAACAAAAACAAAAAAGAAATCCGCGCACACCTTTGAAATTGGAGACTTCCTGAGGTTAGCTTTGAGAATGGAAATGCGAGACTTCTCGTCAGGCAGTGGGATGTAGATAAGCTGGTCCAGTCGGCCTGGCCTGAGGATGGCAGGGTCAATGATGTCTGGTCTGTTGGTGGCCCCAATGATAAAGACGTTCTTCTTGCTGGACATTCCATCCATTTCTGTGAGGATCTGGTTAATAACTCTGTCAGCTGCTCCACCACCGTCACCAACATTTCCACCACGAGCTTTAGCAATGGAGTCCAATTCATCAAAGAAGAGCACACAAGGAGCAGCTTGACGAGCCTGGAGGACAAAGAGAGAGCCAGGACCATTTTAAAATGCATCCCTAATTTACATGTCATAGTTGCTCAAAGAACAAGGACTAGTAGACCCATAACAACTGAAAAGCATAATTCTTCACATTCAAAAAACAAAAACAGGACCGAATAAGAAACTGCCTGGTCAAAATGACAAGATTACATACCTTATCGAAGATTTCACGGACATTAGCCTCCGATTCTCCAAACCACATAGTGAGCAGTTCTGGGCCCTTAATTGAGATGAAGTTGGCCTGGCACTCATTGGCAATGGCCTTGGCCAGTAGGGTTTTACCACAACCTGGCGGTCCATAGAACAGCACACCCTTGGATGGGGTCATGCCAAACTTAAGGAATTTGTCTGGATGTTCCACTGGGTACTAAAAAAAAAAAAAAGAAGAATAGAAAAATTTGATAAGTTTCAAAATTCAACTACGTGAACATTTTGCAGTCAACAAAATCTGAATAAGATGGTGCTCAGTACCTGCACCAGCTCCTGCAGCTCTCTCTTGACATCTTCAAGGCCACCAATATCCTCCCAGGTGATGTTGGGCACCTCCACCACAGTCTCTCTCAGGGCAGAGGGGTTGCTCTGGCTAAGAGCCCACTGTTAGGTAAAAGAGCAAAACAATAATGCCTTTTGTTTCTAAATGCAATTTTGCTCACACAGTCTTACACTGTGTAGATTGTTGTAAGAGTTACTGATAAAGATCCTCACCCTGAAGTCATCCATTGTAACAGCCAAGGAGTTCATAACCTCTGCGTCGATGGTCTCATCCTCCAGATCAATGAGGTCCATTTTCTTACGGATGGCTTGCAGAGCAGCCTCTGAGCAAAGGGCGGCCAGATCAGCACCCACATGGCCATGGGTTTCGTTCGCCACCTGATGACAAATGGTGGATGGTTTAAAAATGATCTTTTTCTTTTCTTTTAACGTCATGTCAGCTTCTATGGCTATATTCATGGCGAGAGAGGGGTTTATTTGATATCAGATGTTTCAGATTCATTTTTCATAAAAACTAAATTCAGATTTACTTGGTTAAAATCCTCTTCAAAAGAATCAACAGAATAAAACAATTTTCTTAAAAGGGTAGAAGAGTTACAGTCCAGTAAAAGTATGTTTAATTGAATGGATTCAGGCAAAATGGACACATCGGATAGGATTCTCCTGAAAGTAAAAATTTGTGTGTTAGTCTTTGAGTGTCCTTTACCGCATCTTGTAAAAACAATTTGATCCCAGTGATTATTAAAAGGGAATATGTATTTTGTTCCAACATCCAGATTTAATTCATGTAATTTGTTGTTTAAGCGCTGATCCCATTCCAATTGGTCTATGTATTTAAAGCCTTTTTTTAGGTCTGTAAAGGGTACAGAACATTTTACTGGTTCTTTAGATAATGCTTCTTTGGCAACATTATCTAATGGTTTAAAAATAAACAAAAAACCTAAATTGTGTGAAAATGCACCTATGCACCCCTATTTGAAAGGTGCACTAGCTACAACGACTTGATGCCCTAAATAAGCAAAACTTTAAAAGAAGTCAGCTTTCATTTATGGTGCAATGGGACTCAAATCAAGAAGCCAGAAGTAGTACAAAGAAAGCAAAAATGCAAATGAACTTAACTGATCCACTGAGGAAGGGGAGGAAAAACAACAAATTATCTGCAAATGAGACATGAAACAGACACTGAGGCATTCTGACACTGCATTCTTTTTGTGGGGATGCATTTATAAAAAAAATAAAATTGGCTCAAAATTCTGAGGGGGCAGACAAAATGCGCATGATGCTTCTGCCGTTGCCTGATTAAGGAGACCCAGTTTAAACGAAAGTGAATCATCACTGAGCACTGAATGTTCTGACATTCTCTGAAACACACCTGCTCCAGATCAACATCATCAGCAAGCTTCATGTTCTTGGTGTGAATCTGAAGTATCTCAAGTCTTCCAGTAGCGTCTGGAATGCCGATGTCCACCTCTCTGTCAAAGCGACCTGAAATCAAGAGTCAGGGCATCAGCACAAGATGTTCTTATCTAAGGTGCAGTGCATGTAGCCGGAATATCAACTGGAAAATCTTTGCAAATGTCTCTTTACAGAGCAACACTTGAGCAAAGTGATCTCACCGAATCGCCTGAGAGCTGGGTCAATGCTGTTGGGTCTGTTAGTGGCTGCCATGACGATGACATGAGCCCTTTGCTTCAGTCCATCCATCAAAGTGAGCAGCTGAGACACAATGCGCCTCTCCACCTCACCATGAGTCTGGAAAAACAGATGGAGGACCATTTAGTGAAACATCTCAAGACATTCATACACATCCTACACCTCAGATCAGAGAGTACTTTAAAGTGAAATGCACGATCAGACTTTATTATTATAAAAAAAACATTTAAACTGTGTGACAATCATTTTGAAATGTTTGAATACATTTTTAAAATTAGGTTTATGGTACGTTTTTGGTTAAAACATTCTCATAGTAAATTATGCTAATAGGGATTAAAAGTGAAGCAGGGGGAAATAAAGATTTAAAGCACTAGGGCTGTCAAATAAAAGGTAAAAATACATTAAACATTCAAATTTAAAATAAAAATCCACATTTGAATACAAAAACAATGCATTCAAATTTTTAGGGGTGCATCAGGCAGCTTTATCAGCATTTTTAATAGTCTAGTGTAACCCACTAGATGCAGCGCTCCTTGTTTATGTCAAATTTTCTGCACTGCTTTTCCATCGTTTTTCATGCACACATGCACTAGATGGACATAATTGACCATTGCACTCACGTCGCGCACAAGAGAGACATGTATAGAAAGCCATGTAAAGTTAAAATAAGTTCAACTTTTAAATAACATGT
>RJVU01018862.1:5406576-5461047 GCA_003731715.1 Anabarilius grahami
ACTTACAACCCAATCAGTTAAAGTAATGATTATTTGCGCAAAGCAACTGCTGAGATCACTTTTGTAATGACTGAAACATTATTGCCTCAGAACATCTCTCAATCTTACCTTCTCTCTTTTGGGTGCAATGGCATCAAGTTCATCAATAAAGATGATGGCTGGTGCGTTCTTCTCTGCTTCCTCAAAAGCTTTGCGCAAATTGCTCTCAGATTCACCAGCCAGTTTACTCATGATCTCAGGGCCTGGGACCATTAAAAGAATTTACATCAATTTTTCTCAGGGTCATAAACTTGCACCGATATACAAGCATAAAACAGCCATTAAAATTCATTTAAATTGTGTTCTTGCATCCCCACCATTGATGAGGAAGAAGAATGCTCCAGTTTCGTTTGCCACAGCACGAGCTATGAGAGTCTTTCCAGTTCCAGGGGGTCCGTACAGCAGAATGCCACGGGGAGGCTGAACAAACAAAAGATGATTTGAACCTTGGACTACAAACTCAACTTTAATGTGTGCAAGTCTCAATGCAGAAAATTACCTTCACTCCAATAGCCTTGAAGAGAGCTGGGTGTCTCAGAGGCAGCTCCACCATTTCTTTGATTTGGGCGAGCTGTTTTCTGACCCCTCCGATGTCATCATAACCCACCTCATTCAGAGACTCTTCCTCATCCTGTAATCAGGAGTGCAGATACATTTAGAGATGTTCCGATACCCCTTTTCCATTCCCGATACCTGAGCTCAGGGTATCGGCCGATACAGAGTACTGATCCGAAACCTGTGTGTGTGTGTGTGTGTGTGTGTGTGTGTGATATATATATATATATATATATATATACACACACACACACACACATACTCTACTAGCCCTGTATGAATTGATAGAATTATTTATGGTGTGCTTCAGACTTATCCCTTAATAAAACAAGAACGAATACATACAGTGAACTAGAGTATTTTTATTATCTGACATACATGTCAGTTATATTATTTATTTATTTTAAGTGAAAAAGAACTTCAAAATGCAGCCACAAATCTAACCCTGTAAACTGAAAAAGGTATATTAGTTTTACAATATAACTATAAAAACAGTGCAACAAATAAATCTAGGAATATAATTATATAAGAAGATAATTTCTTTAAAACTTGAAGTCCAGAAACAATTTTGTTAAATAAAAATCTCACGTTTTCGACGACTGACAGCGGCTCGTCATCCAGAACAATAAACCCGACAATTTTGTCGGTTATCTTTATTTGTCTTTTGAAAACTTTTCTCTTTGTTTGAATGAAGCTGGCACGCCTCATCCTTCTCCGTCCTAGCCTTTCTGTAACCATCGTGTTGCGCGGGGTGACGCATCTTCAAATGCTTTAAGTTATTTGTGTTAAAGTTGCCAATACTTGTGCCACCCCTCGAAATTGCAGCATTACATATGAGACATGTCGCCGTTTTACTGGTCTGAAATACTGCCAAACAGCAGACATACTGCTAGCGCGTTTTTACTTCTCCGCTGCTCTAAACAGTGGTTGCTTGTAGCAACACAGCACAACTTCCTGTGTTTGCATTCTGAGCCGCGAAGAAGAATTGATTTCCGATTTGCTGCGTTAAAAAAAAGATAGCGGGCACAACTAGGTATTGTTTAAGAGAATGGTATCGGATCGGTACATGAGTTTAATTACTCGCCGATACCGATGCCAGAATTTGTGGTATCGGTGGTATTTCCGATACTAGTATCGGAATCGGAACAACCCTAGATACATTCATAAACACTGTTCCTCCACATAGCCCATTTTAAACCATGACAAAACTTGAAACATTTGTCAATCTACTCGCCTCTCTCTTGATAGGTTCCCCCTCACAGTGGATCACTGTGTCTGGGGCCACAATACAGTACGGGCTGGGGTCAGTCTCCACCACTTTGAACTCCACAGCACGCATGCCTCCTCTGACCAGGAAAATATCACCTATGGACATCAAGCCAAACAAATGTTATTTATCACTGAAAAAAAAAAATGTATACACCAATTACACAGCCTTAAGTAGTGACTGAATTTCATGCTGCTTTAGACAAACCACAAACTCTTTCTAGGTCCTTAAAATACAGCTGATCAAACAATGCCTAGAATATTTGAAATCAATCTATTCGGTGACAAATGACACTTTATGTCAAGCATCATGATTCCCCAATTTAACTCAAATGCAGAGATGTGCCAAAACATAAGAGAAAAAGGGGTTCACATAATTGGGTTTTATATACACTACAAAAGTTTGGGGTCAGTAGGTTTTTTTTGGGGTACATTTTATATTAAAGGTGTACATGTTATAGGGCAATTATAAATTTAAGAACTGACTAATATCGTGTAACTACTTGTATTTACTACAGTAAGTGTGGTTAGGACTAAGGTTTGGTTTACGGTTAGTTGCATGTAATTATTAGTGATGCACAGATCATGATCCAAACAAAGATGCTACACATGCAGCAGAGCAGTTGTTTTTGATTTGAATTTTAAAACTTAAAATAAAAACAGAATGGTCTGACTTTACAGTTGTAAAGTTAGGCTACATAAGACATCTACACAAAACAAAAACGCAAATTCACTCTCTGACAGTAGGTGACGCTTATGGAACAGCAGCAGTTTCTTTGGGTGCTGCTGAACATGAAGTAGTGCTGCGCTTATAAACACTACATCATACGGAGGCAAGAGGAAAATAAAATGCCATCGAAACTTTTCTGAAGACGATCAGTTCCCTTCAGAGATACATTCATATAAAAACCCACCACAACTCAATATTTATATTTTTCTTCCTATATTTTGAGCATAGCGAACAGTGAGCTTGTTGTGCCTGGTACAGTATTTGCTCTGCTGGCATGTGTTCTCTTCTTTGCATCTGTCTTCAGCATGTTCCATCTCTAGCCTGTGTCAATGTCCTCTTTACAGACTTCGTAATATTTCCACACAAATGACACTTTGGGAAATGATTGCAATGCAGTTTGTGTTCAAGTCCGAAATAGAGAATGATAAAACCTGATTTATGTCCGATCGACCGGTGAATCTCTAATAATTAATGGTAATTTATAGTAATTATTATTGTAACCATGTAATGTTTAACAAGGACACTAAAATAAAGTTTCAATTTCTTTTTAAATGCTTTTGAAAAGAAGTCTCTTATGCTCAATGCTGAATTTGACAAAATACAGAACAAGTTGATCTGGTCAGGATCAGCTTTTTTGTCATCATGATTGGCCGACACTGATCCCGATCATTCAAGTTTTATACAAGCGACATTTAAGCTCTCTGCTGACATCACTGTTAACCCCTTACACACTGAATTTTTAACGTGATTTCAAGTTACTTACAAAAAAACAAAAACAAGTATCATCAAGCACATGGTCTCATTTGATAGAAAACATTTCAAATTTTAAAGAAAATAGATTTAGACCATGTTTGGAGGTTCTTATGTTATAAAACTGCTGAGAAAACCCCAGAAAAAAAAAGATGCAATTTAATTTATTTTGTTATTCAGAAGTGATGCAATTTATTGTTATTCATGCTTGACATGATGACCATCAGAATGTTTACATGCTCATCTGCTGCAATTTTATTCATTCATTTTTTTTTTACAGTTTTATGTCATCAAATTGCAATCAGCTTGTGAGATCGGCCAAATTTAATGACTCCCAATCGAGTAATAGAATGTTATTATAATCATCCGATACGACCTGCAGCCGATCGGTCGGAGCATCCCTAGTAAAAACGGTAACATTGTGAAATATTACTACAATCACACTTTTAAAATTGTCTAATGATTAAATAGTTTAAAATGCAAAGTATTTATTCCAAAACACCAATAATTTCTACCAATATAGAAGTCTTTGCTGTCACTTAATAATTTATAATAATTCTAATAATATGTCCTCGTGAATTTGTTTCAAAATAAATCAAAATTCCTGACCCCAAACTTTAGGATGGTAGAGAACATAAATTTAACATGCATAAAGTGTAACATCTCACAGTTAACCCAAAGTAAAGAGTAAAAAAAAAAAAAAAAAAAAACATCTTATTACCCTTACACTGACTATTGGAGGTAATATTTACCTTTACGGATTGGCCGATAAGCCTCCAGAAAGTAAGGCTTGAGATAGACCTCAAACAGATTGCCTGTGATGCCTTCCACGGTGTCATCGATTGGCAGAACGTGAATGCGCTTTCCATACTTCACATCTGGACATGGCTGAATACTGAAAACCAGAAAGGGGAACAAATAAACGATCCATCCTACACTTATATTAATAGGAACATTTTCAAATAGCTAGTATTTGGGCCCAGTCAATCAGAATAACACCCTAAAACTGTTGTAACAACATTTCAGGGATCCCTCACTCAGTATATACAATGGAAACTTAAACCAAAAGCACTGTCTCACCTGATGACATCACCAAGGCGCACCCTGAGGTTGTTGCGGACCACCCTGTTCATGCGAACCTTTTCGTCAGAGCAGGTGTCATCAGACAGGACGATGCAAACAGTCTCCCTCCGTTTTTTGCCCTTCAACAGCACTGTGTCTCCCCTAAAGAGCTGGAGCTCATCCATCTTTGCCTGAAAAAGCAGAGAAAATGTGATGGGCACATGCAAATGGACAAGGAGTACTGATTAATTGCTTTATACATTTAAAATCTAACTGAAGATTGTACCTGAGAGAGAGACACAACACTGTTGTCTTCATTGATGGATTCATCAACGATCAACCTATTTGGCCTGTTCTTCTGCTTCAGAATGGCAGTGGAAAGATCATCATTTTTGGATCTGTGTGGAAGAGTAACATTTTAAAGCAGTGGTTCTCAACTTTTTTTTTTTTTTACTCAGAGGCCCCCCATTTTCCAAAACACTATTCAAAGGCTCCCCACATTGGCTAAGAATTCACCTCTAGTATATCTGCTGTAATTATGATAATTCTGCTCATCTTCAAACACTGGGAGTGTTGATATTAAATTAAGCATGATATACTTTGTGATTCAGGCATATTTTGTATGTTCTTCAAAAAAAAAAAGTTATTGAAAAACATGTTATTGGCAAAGCTACATGTTTTCAGCATTTAAATAAAATAAATTTTATATCTAAAAAAAAAAAAAACTAAGTAATTTTTAATCCATCCTGTGGCACCCTTGGTTTTCTGAGGCCTCTCAGTGGAACACAAAAAGTGATGCTAAGCAAAATGACAGCCTCTCTTCACAATTTGCATCCATTTTTCTTTAACCATAAAATGAACATGAATGACAACCAAAACTGTTAATGAGCAAAAACCTGCTTGTGTTCCATAGGAAAGTTTCAGATGTTTGGAAATAAAAGTGTGCGAGTAAATACTATTCTCATTTTCGAGTGAGCTGTCCCTTTAACAATGCTTCTCAGGTGGTTATCTGAGACAGATAGTTGCTATTTTTTCTTTCTTTCAGTATCACTTAATGCGAAAGCGATAGTTACATTTCATATTAAGCAACACTTTCACGTAGAAAGAATTGACATTACATATTACCCAGTCTGTTCCGAGAGGACTACACGATAAAGTCGATGGACAAGTGCATTTCTGCTCATATATACGTTTGTCAAGCTCAAGTTACTCTAGAGCTTTCTACCAAACACTGGCCTGAGAGCCGTAATGATCTGCTAGATTTAGGCCTTGAGCAAGGCCCAAGAGTGGCTAATCCCGCAGTATACAACAATTTAAGATTGTACATTGTTTCATGTTTTTTTTTTTTTTCTGAAAAGAAACTAAATTAAAACAGTTTTCAGACTCGTCAATGGGCAGAGGCCAACAACGCGTGTAGATAAGCTAACATCCTCATAGCTAACAGACGTTATATCTTTACATACTACTGAACCATACAATGAACTCCCTCACACAAGCGTTAGTGTTAGTCGTGTAAACCACCCAACCATATATTGTTCGGGTAGATGAAGTGAGCTTTAAACTGCTCTCAGAGAGGGGGATGCGCGAGCTAGCAGCGGTTAGCGAGCTCCAGCTGCCGATGACACAGCAAATGCTGCTGTGAGACATGTGAAACCCAAACCGATGAAACATTCGCGTTTTGGTGCTTGTGAAAATCTTAGGGTCTGGTACATTTAGGATCTAACTTTTTAATGACACATCCGGTCAGCTGTTTTTGATTTGATGGCTGAAACATCTCGATCACGGGATTAAATCACCATCATCATCATCACTGCTGCTATACGCACAAAGCCGGCTTTGATCCTTATTATTCGCCGTTTTACCGCTATAGATAATTAATACAGTTTTTACTCTGTGAAGCGGCGTGCGGGTCGTTTAACAGTGTTGTGCGTGTTTTTTTCTTCGGATCAGTCGCCGGTGATGCCGGTGGGCCGAAAGCCTCCATCGTATGCGGAGATGACTCAGTCCAGTTAGCTTACATGCTAAACACAGCTAATCACGGTCTCCATCAAACTCCCGCAGAAGTTTTAATTAGCGAAGAGAACTGAAGTAACGTACATAAAGATGAAAGAGATTATATCAATGTACATGTACGCTCTGATGTGAAAGCTATTGTGTGGAAACTCGCTCTTTTCATTGATCAAGTTCACGATGCGTTCGTCGTTTAGCTTCACGGCTAACTGACGCTCAACAGAAAACAAAACAACTTTCATCACACTAAATAACGTATCACTAAAATTCTACTTACTCTCCACCCGAAGCCATATTGCTTCTCCCGCAAAAAGATACAAATAGTTGATGGAAATGAGTAGCTCTCTTAAGTGACCGATTCCAACCTTCACACTAGCTTTTTACCTCTGCACTGGATTAGCCTGCTAACATCAACTCTGCGGAGAAAAAGTTTCCTCGCCCATTTTGAATATCGAGCCAATCAGAACACACGTCGCGATTTCTTGCGTTGACCGATTGGCCAATCTTGGACCGATCGCGGAAGAGCTTAAACGTCATTGGTCCTGGTGTCGTTCACGGTTCATTGCGATTGGTTTATTTTCTGCTGCGTTGTGAATTGTCTCTTTTGGATTGGCTCGGGAGTCTGATTAAACTGTTACTCAGCTGAGCTGAAGTGTCAAAATGCCACCAACAACTCTATTGCCAAATAGGCCATGTTGCCCAACAAGTTAGGTAATCGCAAAAAGACACAAAACGCCACATATATATGTCTCAGATGATTATGTTGCGTAAACATTTAAATGAGCTGGAAAGCAGAGCAATGTGGTGAATTCATATATAATATATTATATATAATTAGTATCATAATACACAGATGCGTCTAAAAAATAGAATACTATTGTGGAAAAGTATATTTTTCATCAATTATTTAAAGTCCCCCTGAAATCAAAATTGAAGTTTTTTAGCTTTTAGTATGAATATGTTAGCCTTAATGTTATGAATAAGCTGGTGTGTTCCAAAACAATGACAAAATTCGCATTTAGGAGATATTAGCATTCAAAACAGTCTCACTTTCACTAAAATGGATCACAGATTTTCATGACATCACATCGCACTTCAGCTTCTCATCAAGTCTTCTGTCCAATCAAATGCTCTCTAGAATCTGAAGTCCCGCCTCCTCCTACACTCAACAGACACTGAAGCTGAGGCTGAAATCAGTCATTTGTTCACACATTTACTAGTTTCTACATGGTGAATGGCACATAGTGCACTATATAGAGAATAGGAAACAATTCAGACAGTGTAAATATTCTTTCCATAGACGCAAATGAAGTCCGTTTTCGCGTTAGCATAATGTGAACCGCTGCAGCGCGAGCACAGTGCTCTGGCCCAGAGACACGAGAACACAGAGCGGATCATTTCCGCGAGTCAGCTCAGACCACGAAAGGTATCGGACCCATTTGAATTCTGCACAGAACGCTGTATTTTAAAGTGATAAAGAGGAGATTAGGAGGATAAACGGTTAGATATTAAAAGGAAACAGAGGTTTTACTGAGTTTAACGGTTCTGGCCGAGCTGTGATATAAACGAAACGCTATTGGCTATTTAAAAAAGGGGCGGGGCTGTTCGATATATTGGTTTCAACACATTGACTAATGCTGCGCGTTCCAAGACACTTCAGCGGGCCTTTAGGAAAGTGAAAATGTAATATATTCTAAACGTATAACACGTAAACTAAAAGCATTTTTAATGTTGATAATTATGGCCTACAGCAAAAAAAATCTCAAAATATCAGAATATTTCATTTGAATTTCAATCGAGTTTGATTAAATTATCATTCATACAGTATAAATACCAGATATCTATATGTCTAGTTCAGAACACACAACCACAATCATGGGGAAGACTGCTGACTTCACAGTTGTCCAGAAGATGATCATCAACACTCTCCACAAGGAGGGTAAGCCTCAGAAGGTCATCTCTGAAAGGACTGGCTGTATCGAAGGATGTTGAAGTTGACTAAAACGGAAAAGTGTGGTAGGAAAAGGTGCACAAGACACAGGGATGACCGCAGCCTTGAGAAGAATGTCAAGCAAAGCTGATTCAAGAACTTGGGGAGCTTCAAGGAGTGGACTGAAGCTGGATTCAGTGCATCAAGAGCCACCACACACAGACTACTTCAGGAAATGGCCTACAACGGTCACATTCCTAGTAGCCACTCCTAAACCAATGTGAATGTGAAGATAATGTCAGAAGCATTTTACCTGTGATAAGGAGAAAAAGAACTGGACTGTTGCTCAGTGGTCCAATGTCCTCTTTTCAGATGAAAGTGAATTTTGCATTTCATTTGGAAATTAAGGTCCCAGAGTTTGGAGAGGCACAGAATCCAAGTACAGTGTGAAGTTTCAGCAGTTTGGGTTGCCATATCTGCTGGTGTTGGTCCAGTGTGTTTTATCAAGTCCAAAGTCAACACAGTCGTCCATCAGGAGATTTTAGTGTAATTCATGCTTCCATGATCTGCTGACAAGTTTTTTGGAGATGCCGATTTCCTTTTCCAGCAGGATGCAGCACCTGCCCACAATGCCAAAACTACTACTAACTGGTTTGCTGACCATGAAATTACTGTGCTTGATTGGCCAGCCAACTTGCCTGACCTGTATTTTCAAGAGGAAGATGAGAAACAGACTTCAATAACGGCTCAGCAGGGCCACAGGCTGATCACCTCCACGCCACACTGCATTGATGCAGTAATTTGTGCTAAAGGAGCAAGTATTGAGTCCATAAATGAACATTGTACTTTCAGAACTTGAACATTTCTGTATTGTAAATTCTTTTTTGATTGATCTTAGGAAATATTCTAATATTTTGAGATATTGGATTTTTGATTCTCATTTTTTTTAAACGCACCTGTAATGTACTTACATGCAGGTGTCTGGGTTGAAATAAAGAGCATATGATATAACAATTAAAGAGTCAATACATTTCAAATCCTTTTCAATACAATTTTTTAGATAATAGATAAAAGGGTTTCATGTCCATTCCAAAAACAAGATGCTAATCAGAAAATCCCCATCACCCATTTAGACTTTTTTTATTTGGCATGTATAATATATACAAAGAATTTGATTCCAGTCTGGATGCATTTTCTTGTCATTCATTCTGACAAGTGGAATTCAACCTCACTGGCAATGGTTGAACAAAATGTCAACAGAGTCATTGTAGCATGAAATGAAATCCTGCCCTCTGATTAGCACAGCTCTGTAATTTTGTTTAAGGGATGACACTTCAGCTATAGTAGCAGGGCTATTAGTAAGCTACATGGTTACATCTGAAAAGAAAAATTAGACAACACAATTCAAACTGCCTTTTGCATTTGTAGTTATGCACCAAAAAAGATGAGCATCCTCTCTGACATCTTTTTATGTCATTACATTTTTGGCATGAATGTATTCGTCCATTTTCTTCTTCAAGTCAGTGAAGTCAAAAGCTGTGTCCTCTTGCCACGCTTGCAAATACAGCGGTAGGTTTCTGAAACGCAAGTCAAAAAATGACTAAACAATCATCACACCAGTTACAGATATCATAGATAGCAATGATGTGTGACTTTCATGTGAAAAAGTCACAGTATGACATATTTGACTTGTCCAGTAGCTTACATTGACTTAGGTGTATCTGAAGTACTAAGGGCTTCTCTCCAGTGTGCTGATGCTTCCTCTCTACGATCAAGCCTCCACAAGACCTCAGTTAGCCACATTTCAGTATTCTTACAACCTAGTGAAATTCAATTCCACACATAAATTTGAGAAGGACAGGGCAACATATCAGATTAAGCACAACAAACAAGCCACACTGATTCACTATAATGAAAGCATATCAGCTGAAAACCTGGTGACATCTGGAGACTGAGATGAAGATCTCTCAGGGCCTCCTTCAGTTGACCTCTTTCCAAAAAGCAGAGCCCTCTACCAGCTAGTGCTTGTCCTTTTGCTGCTTCCAAAGTCACCATTCTTTCAACCATTGCTTCAGTGTTTCCAAGATGTTTTTGTTTCCAGTCTAAAAGTTTGATGAAACCATGTAAGTAATGATACATGAAAGATAATGAAGACAATAAAGCAAGTTCACAAATCAATGGCTTCATTATGATATAAAGGGGAAAACAGCTTCATCTCTTGAATGCAGATCTGTTATAAATAGATACTTGACCTCAGGATAAAAATATTTTGTGTATAGTTAAATATAGCTGTAGGTGTGTGTTTTTCAACCTGGATGATACTTCACAAACAAAGACAGACATGCTTAGTATGATTACGCAGTCTAGAAAGAAAAAGGTTACTTACCTTTCTGTTTAATAAACACTTTCACCAGCTGATTAATCGCTCTGAAAGGAAGTGAACATTAAAAAAAGTATTTGGACTAAACATGTTTTGCCAACACAGCTAGGTACGGAATGAAACTCTCATCACATTGTACCTTGTAAAGTTTGTAATAGCCTCTTTGTCCTTTAGTTTCCAGTGGGCTTGTGCTTGAAGAAGATGGGCTGCACCAGCCCATAACACAAAGTCAACCTTGTCGAGTACAACATCGGAGTCAGATATTTTTTGTTTTTCAACGGCATCAAGCAGCAGCCTCTCGGGAATGAAGTCTAAAGTGCTGGTGATGACCTCCTCACAGACCACAAGAGCATCACTATACCTTTGAGCTTTCAACAAAGCAAATCCTGCTTCAAGGTAGACCACTGGGATTCTGGGAAAAGAAGTGCCATCCCCTGTGGATACCTGAAACACAGACAGGTCGTTGTATCATATTGGTTGTAGTTTACGTCACTGATTATGTTATTTTCCTGTTTATTACTGTGAAGTTGCTTTGAAACTATCTGTATTGTATAAAGCGCTATATAAATAAAGATGACTTCACTTGAACATCACTTTATATGCATTATTCTGATAATCTGATGCCTGAAAAAGTGCAGTCCTTACAAGATCTTTGCCATCTGACTGCAGTGACGCCAACAGATCAAGATAGTACTCAACACCATCTGAAATACTGATTCACACAAAATATATTTTAGAGGTCAAGTATTCCATAAAAGTAATATTAAATAATTGAATATTCATATTTGATAATCTAGTCAAGCATTGGTCTTTGTTGTGGGATCACTTGCCTGCCATTGAACACACACGTGTGAGCCAAATTGTGAAGAATAATAGATGAGGAAGGGACTCTGCTAATGAAGGTCATCTGTTCACCACCAAGCAGCATAGCTGGAGAGACCAGTGACGCACTAGGCGAACTTTTATCAGACTGCAGCTGGACTGCCTGTAAACAAAGCAAGAGAAAGTATTATTTAACTAACACATTTTAAAATGACACTGCATAGCATGCAGGAAATACATTCATTGAAATATTATGTAAGAATGTGAAACGTTCTTTACTGTTTAAAGCAAATCAAGTGTTCTTCAATTCAGTCCTTTAATGTTCTACTCAAATTTATTTGTTTAAGTCCACTTTGTTGATGCTAGAAGATGCTAGTCATGAGATACGGACCTTTGGTACTCACAAATGATTTGTCTTTATTATTTGTACTTGTTTTAATATAGTAATAAGTTATGTGGTGTGTGTGAAGTAAGGACATCAGTTAATAATTTGTTATCACTAGTGCTGCCGATTTAACACGATTACTTAATTAGTTATGGGAAAAAATAACGCGTTAAAACTATTAACGCATGTAACACATCTGCCCCACTCCAGACCTACATAGTACATTTCATAAAGTTGATTGGTGACGAACATGATGCAGGGCAACAACTCACAGCATGATGGAGCCCATAGAATGCAGTTCGAAAATTCAAGATATCAGGGCTTTTTGTATGCCCCTGTATGAGGTTTTTGTCTCATATTCATATCATGATATAGTTAAGCAATATCACATGAGTAATGAGCACAATATCACAAAAGTGCTGTTTTTGTCCCGAATAGCATGAGTGCAAATGTGATATTATTATTATTTTTTTTTACAACAGTTCAATAAATAAGAAGTGAATATATTGTGTTATATTTTAGACACAATATTGTCTGCTTTTGCACAATTTTGCCAATGAAAATATTACCTATAAAGCCAGAACTGTTGTTCATTTCATAAAAAAATGTATTTCATATTTCCATATTAATAAAAAAAATCCATTGAAGTTATAGTTCAGTTTTCTAAAGCAATTATTTGTAATGTCTATTTGATGCTTTTCTCATTTAACACAATAATGACTTTAAATTATATTTTGGGGGTAATTTCTCAGCCAAGTTTGATGTGTGATTAATTAGATTAATTAATAGCCACATTGTGTAATTAGATTAAAAATTCTAATCGCTTGACAGCCCTAGTTATCACAAACAGTTAATGATTTTATGTAAAAGCATACATGTTGTAAAGCACAAGGTACAGTGCATGAAATAATGTTGGTCAGTTGTGTGCAGAATGACTTACTGAGTAAAGAAGATGCAAGGCCTCAATTTCTCCCTTTGAATTGCCAAGCTGTCTGAACACCAGAGCACTTTGATAAAGGGCACTATGGCAAGCACAATCCACCTCCACAGCCTTCCGATAAAAGTGGAGAGCACAGTGGGGCTGACCCTGCATGGACATAAGAAATAGAGCCTCAAGAGAGAAATTCTGACCCAGCACACATCAATCACTTAATCTAATGTAACAAACAAACTTAATTCAATTAATCAAATATAAACAGGAACTAATTCAGTAACTGTTGGTTCAAGATTTAGTCTATTTAGGTCTATTTAGTTCAGGGTTCATTGGATGGAAGATTGCAGAACAGAGCTTCTTACAAGCTTAGCAAAACTCTGGCCTGTAAGGGTGTAGATCTGCGCCAAAAGACTTCTGGGACTTGGGAGGCCTTTAGCCTCCTGAAAAGCCTCAAGGGCTTCAGAAAATTTCTCCATCTTCATCTGTTCAACCCCTAAACCAACAAACACATTTTAGGACTAATGGCAGTTCTATTATTTATTGTTTTAACTTGCAAAGAAATTGAAAATTACATCTATATTGTTTCTTACCTGAATAAAATCTTTTACATGTACTGAAAATTTTTTGGGACATTAATATATGGACCTACATCATTTATAAAATGTACATAAACAAAGGTTTCATCATATTGTCAACATCATTTCATACCTTGACATATCACAGTGCAGATGTGCAAAAGATCCTTGAGGTCCTTTGCTGCCATTGCAACCCTTAGCGAGGAGTCTTCTTCTGCGCTCACAGCAAGGTTTCGTGTTTCTGTCTGCAGATTCACAGGTGCTGAATGCTCTCTCTGAGAGGAGATGAGAATGACAGAATGCAGTCGTATATACATTCTTAAAAATAATAGCTTTTTTCTTATTGTTCTTACATATTTTTTGAGTGATTATCTCTATGTATTAGTATTGCAAAACCACCAGTTTTTGTGTCATGGCCCACAACAAATGTAGGTTATGCAGACGTTCACAGAAACCTTAATATCTCAGCTCAGGATGGTTCCAGCTTCTCTCTCTAGAGCTTCTGAGAAGGTATTGAGTCTCAGTACTAAATCATTTTGGGGGTTACCAAGGTAAGTATAGTTTACATGCAGAACATTTCAGGATTGAGACTTATCTTGAGTTTTTTGCCTGAAATATTCACAGAAACAAGTACACAGATAGAAAATATTGAGTTTGAGATTTCGCTGAGGGGAGTCTTAAAATTATTTTGATAAAAATAAAAAAAAATAATACCTTGTGGTTAATTTGTGTCAGAAGAGTAAGAATTCTCTCTAACTGACAGTGCATGAGCCACAACACCCACTGAATCAGCAGAAGCCTGTGGACATAAGGCGCATAGTCTGAGGTGCCAAAAGTCTGTAGAACAGCCTCCCGCAACTTAACTGGATCACAACAGGACACCAGAGATCCTGCAGCCTCTAAAGCTACAGAAAAACAGACAGGTAGAGGGAACATAAAACATACTGCATATAAATCAATAATACTAAAACAACAACACAATGCTTTATTGACCTCTTAATAATGTGTGGTTGAGACTCTCCTCAATCTCACTGGGGTTGGAGAAACCCAACGAGAATAAAAGCGTATTATATGAAACTGTCATTTCAAGTTTGAGTCGTTCAGTAGCTGCTGGAATTCCTGTGTAAACACAATATGTTATGAGCATCTGACAATATCACCATACTGTAAGCCATCAAAAGTAACACGATAGTACCTTGAATTTTCTGAAGCAGTTTAAGGCTTTCTGAACAGCATCGCTTCCGAATATCCTGACTTGGCTCAAGGTTATCTTCATTTTGCTGAAATGGAAAACGGCACATGTGTTTAAGCGCAATGTAATTTTACTGTAAACGATACAATAATACTTTTGCTACAGTACCTTCCAAGTCAACATTATGTTGTTATTCTCCTCACTCCATCTTTCAGCTAAACAGGGAATAGCAGCAGACATGTCAACGACTCGAAATACAGGCAGTTAACAGATACCATTTCAAGTGTACTGTATTAAATCCACAGCTCAGGACGAGCAGTACCCTTCCTCATGTGATTCGAACTTTCCCTCCTCAAGTCTATACAAATGATACAAACGATACAGCGCCACCTGCTGTTTGGGATGCATCGTCTAAAACTTGAAAAATAAGTAAATAAATCTAAATAAAACAGGTTTCTTGTTTATCAGTTAAAAGCGGGCGCGGCTATAATGTGTCTTGTATCCGGTGTCATTCGCTTCCAGTAATTTTTAGCTATACAAAATAGCTCGTTATGCTGCTATATGTATGTAAATCGTGTTTTGTTCTTATTAAAATTCATTTAAAAAAAAAAAAAAAGCTCGTTATGCTGCTTGATATTTCAAACTGGTATTTCTTACCATATTATTTTAATGTATTGTCTTAAACACGCTGGTTTGTAACGCAAACAGTTTACTGCACTTTGATGTTATTTCCCGAGCGGACAATAAATCTGAAGTCTTTTACTTCCGCGTTCGTGCTGTTTAATATTCTTTCGTAATATGTTTTATTCATTTTTCTCCCCCTTTTCTTGGATTATTCTTTATATAATTTCTCTTGTTGACTATTGTGCCGTAATTTGTGTATTGTCTGAAAGATTGTTTGTGTGTTATTGTATCTTCTGTTTGTTAAAATTGCAAAAATTAAAATAAAAAAATAAAACTTTACTTCCGCGTTGAAAGATAAGGTGGATAGCCTAATGGTGCGTTCAAGTCCTCCTGGGAAGTTCGTATTTACGAGGTGGGAAGTCGTGTGTATGGCGGTGTGCCTTCTCTAAATTAATTACACAAAAAAAACAACACTTCTGCTTCTAGAAAATGTAGAGCAAATAATGTGCATTAGTTGTATGTTGCTTTTTACGTTTTTTAATTAATTTATGAAGTCATTGTAAACTTTATTGTTACATATTACATTTTTATATTGTGATGCTATCGTATTTTTTGCTGGGAATCAGCTTACTTCGTTGTAAATAGAAAAGCCTGACAATGTCACTGCTAAATACCTGTAAGTATTGTGGTATTTCGCCGTGTTTCTGACTGACACGCCCCCAACTCGTACAGATCGGAGCTTAAAGAAAATTACGAGCTTCCAACTGGTATTTACGACATTGTGGTGGCGTTCATGTCGGTTCTGCTCGTAAATACCAACTTTCCGACATGACTTGAACGCACCATAAATCTCAACCTGAGTCTCTGTGATGTTGTTATGTTGGTTTGTTATTATTGGTTTTGAAAGACAATGTAATTTAGATCTAAAGATTTAAGAACTTTAAAGTGATAATCTCTGTTAGTTTTAAGTCATTATTATTAAAATAAGATTGTTTGCATCAGTGCTTGATCACTAGGCTATATAATCTCTGACGGTCACATAAAGTGCAGTTTCTTAGGTAGTGCAAGTTGTGTTGAGTATAGGCACGAACTGTCTGTCCTGTAATAGGGTGATCTCGGTCCACATGACTCTCAGAGCTGTCGATCTGTGTCGCAGCATAAACTAAGATTCGACGTCATATTCTCCCTCTTTCCCCCAGCGCTCCAGTGGAGAGGTGCAGCGATCGCAGCGAGAGGCCGTCCTAGAATTAGGAGCCATTCGCCAAAATGGTAAGATATTTCCCTGCGTCACTTAACCAGGATTCATCAGAAATGACTAAGGTTCTATATGAAAACATTTGTGTACATTTAGGACGCAATTATGCATTTATCTTCCAGGCCGTGTAATCTTCTTTATTCTGGTGTCAATGACGTAATGACAACCTGCTTAGAGGATTCTCGCGATTGTCAGCCTTGAACTTGTACTATATGCGCAACATTTCATTGACGTCTTTATTTTAAAATAGTCAGGAAAGAGAGTGACGCATTCAAATATACATCTTTGCATTCGTTGGGAGATCATAATGTACAAGTCACGATTTCAGTAAGTCCGTCATGTAACAGTTGTATTACGCATAAATGTAAAGCGCAATTTGTTCGAGTTTTGTTTTTAAGTGAAAGTAAGCCGTGTTATTTTAGGGATATGGCCCAGCACAGTGCACGCACGCGCGCGCACTGGAATAACGTTACCCTGTTATAAATAGCGCGCTTACGCCCCGACTGTTCTTTTCTATGCGCGTATTAAAGTTTCATGCGCAGAGACCGAGCAGCCATGACCGAGGAGGGCTGCCGGGTGCGAATAGGGTTATTGTAGTGACGGAGCGGTTATGTTTGTGTTTTTGAGGGGCGAGACAATCCAACACTCTTGTCAGGCTAAACAAGCTTGTCATTGGCTGAGTGTATCGCTGGGCAGCGCTTGTGCTGAGGAGACTGCAGCACACAGCGGCGCCGCAGAAAGTGCGCACTCATGGTACATGCTGTGCTTCACCGCACGCTTATGAATCATGGCGATTTAAAAAAACATTATTGAAATCAATAATTACTGTTATTGTATTATTAATTAGGTTTGAAAGCACAATACACAGTAAATGCTAGTAAATATTAGGCATTTTATGTTACTTTTACCATGTAGGCTCCAGTAAAAAAAAAATATATGTATTAGTCTGATGTATTTTAACCCTCGTGTACTGTTGAGGGTCAATTTGCTGATGTGTTGTGAAATGTGCATACAGACATTTTATATGTTCTTACTGTTCTTCGGTCAATTTGACCCATATAGACAGCCATTCAAAAGCAACTGTACAGACCCAAAATATAAAACACTTCTGTGTTGTATGTCAGAACTCCTCGACTACTAAAGTGCCAGTGTCTTACTGAGTTTAACAACTTTTTATTTTTTTGAAAGTTTTTGAAAGTTGTTTTACCTGTTAATTGTCTGTCCCACTTTTTGAGCTTTGACTTTTCTAAATTAAATTATTAAAAATCTTGAATACTTCAGAGAACAGACTTAAGTTTGGTATCTTTTTTAAGGGAAGACTTCACAGATTATTGTAGAAGTAAAAAAAAGTTGTGAAAGTAAAGTTTAAAAGTTATAGAAGTTTATGGAAATTTAAAATATATATTTTACAATACATGTTTAACTCTAAAACTTTAAGAAAATCAAAGCTAAATATCTGAAAAAGGTCACAAATTTTAGGTTGACATCTCAAAAAATAACTTTCAGTAAGTTTTTTTTTTTTTTTTTTTTTTNNNTTTTTTTTTTTTTTTTTTTTGCACAGTACCACACTTTTTCACTAGGTGACATCCAGACTCCACCGGTGACCTTTCGATTTCCATATATGGTTTGAGTGATCTGAACCATATTTTTCAAAATATTTATGAAGTAGACATTCTATTCAGAAGAAGTTTGTGCTGTAATGTTAATATTTGATTTGAATTCAATCCCTAAAACACATATAAAAAAACATACGGAAAGAATCAGAGCGCGTTATAGTTTGGCACCACATCACAAATTAAGAATTTATCGCTATTTATCTATCGCTATGTCATTTCTTTTGAGAATCAGTCACCAAATATGAAAACTAGACTCTGAAATCTTTCAAATTATATATAGTTTGTCAAGATGACTTTAGGTTTAGACTAAGATATTATTGTTATAAATATATAACGGTAAATGTTCAATGGGTGGGGGAGGGGCAGTCTTAAAAATAGTGGTTAAAAACATTTTTATAAATCATAAATTCAGATATTTATTCTTTGTAATGTGTGAAAACTGTTGATATTAAAAGTTAATTATTTGAACATGATTTTTTTTCATAGTGTGATTTTTGGGGAATTGTATTGAATCCAATTGGGGTCGATTTGACCCGGACCATACAGGTAGTCGTCAGAAATCGAATTGTGCACGAGGGTTAAAACAAAATACATGGGAAAAAATAAAAAGTATTAATTGTCTTTTAATTTATGGGGACAGAGATATTCTCAAAATCACATTTCATCACATCTTAATTTTATTTGTAATATTGTTTTAAATGTTCATTTTATTTTATATTTTAAATTACTTTTATTTATTAAGTGTTTTACTTTGCATTATGAATGTTTACTGCATTATTTTAGTGTCATTTGCTAATTTTGCCATTAAAAATTATTTTAATAGCTCAGATGGTTTATTAACATTATATAATTCAATTACATATACAGTTCCAATGTACATACAGGTATACAGTCACCAAAATGGGTATCTTTTTTATGGTAAAGAAAAGCTGGAAGTTTTTTTTTTAAATTATTTACACAATTTAATTAAAAACATTTTTTTATTTAGCCTCATTAAAATGTATTTTAATGAGAAATTAAATGCATGAGCTTCGTTAGACTGTCACAGTTGCTTTTTGTAGAATCCCATACTCTAATGAGCCTGAGGCATTCACTTGTTTTGACATTACATATTGTCCCTCACACAACAACACTTATATTTACTCCACAATCAACACTGGACAAACTTGTATTTGTTCCTCAGGTGAACTTCACAGTAGAGCAGATTCGGGAGATTATGGACAAAAAGTCCAACATCAGGAACATGTCTGTGATCGCCCATGTGGACCATGGCAAATCTACTCTCACTGATTCCTTGGTGTGCAAAGCTGGTATTATTGCTTCTGCACGTGCAGGAGAGACCAGATTTACTGACACCAGAAAAGATGAACAAGAAAGATGCATCACCATAAAGTCAACGTAGGTATTTCTATTTAAAAAGTCACCATTTTATTATCAATCTTACTGATGTCACAAGAGCTATTCTACAGTAGGGATTTGTCAGCAAGATGTGTTCGCATAACTTTTCCACCATTTTTGACCAATAAAAACATACTTTTATTGAACATGCACCACCATTCAATAGTCTGGGGTCGGTGCGATTTTTTTGAATGTTTAAAAAAAAGTGCATTTATTTGATCAAAAATATTGTGAAATATTATTACAATATTCCTTCAGTCACATGATCCTTCAGAAATCATTCTGATTCTGATTCAGGCTGATTTCCTGCTCAAGAAACATTTCTTATTATTTTTTGTGTGGAAACAGTGATATATATATTTTTCAGGATTTTTGATGAATAGAAGTAAAAAGAAAAGCATTTATTTAATGGTGCATCCTTGCTGACTAAAAGTATTAATTTCTTTAAAAAAAAACTTTTGTACATATTGTAGAAACTCATATGGGTAAGCTGTCAAAATGGAACCTTCCATTAAACTGTCTATTAAAAACTTTTCAGCAAAGTTTTCAATTGTTTGAAATGAACATACAAAACCCACTGTCATTTGTGGACTGTTGATTTAAAACCTTATAGTTATATAGCCCTGTGTCTCTTATTCTATTCAAACAAAATCTACAAGAGAAATGACTTTTCACAAACACTGTAACACTCTACATGTATGTTTTCTCTTGCAGGGCTATCTCTCTGTATTATGAGCTCAGTGAGAATGACTCAGCCTTCATTAGGCAGTCTAGGGATGGTTATGGATTCCTCATCAACCTGATCGACTCGCCGGGACATGTTGACTTCTCCTCTGAGGTGACGGCAGCTCTCAGAGTTACAGATGGTGCCCTTGTAGTGGTAGACTGTGTATCAGGTAAGGCAAATTCATTTTAGGAAATCAAATTCACACTTCTGTTCTGCAATTGAAGGGCACCTATTAGGCATGTGACAGTGACGGTATCAAATTTTCATGTTGCGATAATTGCTTAAGCTTTTATCACAGTATACGGTATCACAATATTGAAATAAGTTGCAAAAAAAGTGTTGTCATACTATAACAGGTTTAAGAACTCTTTTTTTTAACAAAAGGAAATCTGAACATTTAAATACAATACACAAAAAATAAATAAAGTAAAATGAAAAACATTAAAGTGCAAAGGAATTATAAAGAACAACAGGTAGCACTTTACAATAAGGTCTGATACATTTGTAACAGAAGGTATTATTTTTTGTTAATGCTAGTTAAAAAATACAACGGATCATTCTTAGTTTTAGCTCAGGTCCATTAAATAATAATTACAACTTTTGATTTTAAAAACGTTATTAAACATTAACTAAAGAATTAACATTAACGAAGATTAATAAATGCTATTTTAAATGCTAATAAATGCTATAATAAAAGTATTTTTCATTTTCAACTAATGAAGCCTTATTATGTCACTAAGTGTTACTGAACAATAACAAATAATCAGAAAATTTTCAGTCATTATAGATGCCCTATAATGATTGAAAATGCCGTTGAAGTCCATATTAAAATATAAAAAAATTTAAGTTTAAAAATAAATAGCCTATTAAGTCTGTAAGTATTAAGTATTTGGTGCTGTGATGAACAACATTGCGAATACAAAAAAACTGAATGGCTGTTTGAAGCATTTTAAACACTGTAGTAGCGCAACTGCTTAGTTTACAGGGTTTCTGGGGTAACCGCTGCATTTCCGCTGTTCTATCTCAGAGAGTGAACGTGCACTTTCATTCTTTCACTCGTTCTACCATGTGCTTTTCGTGCACGCTAGACACGTCCAGCACCTATTAAGCTTTTACCTGGTGTTTTAACATAAATGTATCGGCAGTGTGTGTACACAACCACCCTATAATGGTAAAAATCCACCCGCTCCTCTTGTTAATCCCCATAAATCATTAGCAGTGTCTCAGATTAAGCTGTTTGCAGATTTTGTGACATCACAAATACTTAGGCCCCGTCCATGATTGTTGATGGACTCTGCCCTGTTAGCATAGACCCCGCCCTCAGTGAGCTGTACAGTCCACCATCTCCTCACAAGATAAATTAAAAGCAGCATCTAAGTAAGAAAATTATTCTTATTAAAGCTACTAAGTTGTGCAAACAAGATCAGCGAGTGATTTTGTTTTTCTTTTGTTGTTTAATATTAACAGCATATACAGCAGTAAGTACTGTATATTACACTGCTTTCATATTAATACACAGATTAACAGACAACCAATTGTGTTTGTGAACTTTGTGTGTTTTTGACAAACTTGTGTATTTGACAGTTTAAGCGTAATAACATGTAAAAGAGAACTTAGTTTAATACTCGCGGGACGCACCATCTGACGTCCATCTTTCTGTGCGCATGCTTCAGATGTGTGCGCTCAGAAAAATATATATCAGAAGTTTAGACTGATATGGCTTTAAAACGCATGCAGATAATAAACTTTCATGATGATGAAGAACTGCAATTTGAGCATGACCGTGATAGAGATGATACTCAAAACCAAACAGATGTTTTGTTATTTTTTGGTAGAGTATCTGAGGCACAAGCTGTAGGCTCCGCCCTCTTCTAGAAAGTGGGGTGGGGACCAGAAGCTCATTTGCATTTAAAGATACATGCATAAAAACAACATGTTTTTCCTTCCACTCAAAAATGGGCATTTACAACATGGTATAATAAATGATCTATGGAGTATTTTGAGCTGAAACTTCACAGACACATTCTGGGGACACCTGAGACTTATAGTACATCTTGTAAAAAGGGGCATAATTGGTCCCCTTTAAGGCAATATACATTCACAGACATGTATCAGGTGATTTTAAAGGCACTCCCCTTTGTGGATATATATAATATTTGTTAATCCATACTAATAGTTTCATCATGAAACCTTAAGGGACAAGATTTATGTGCCAGACCAAAAAAGTGATTTTTAAAAAAGGTGAAATCTGACTTGTTCCACAGGTGTGTGTGTGCAGACTGAGACCGTCTTGAGACAAGCCATAGCAGAGCGCATCAAACCTGTCTTGATGATGAACAAGATGGACCGTGCCCTCCTTGAGCTGCAGCTGGAACCCGATGAGCTTTTCCAAACCTTCCAGCGGATTGTGGAGAACGTTAACGTCATCATCTCAACCTATGGTGAAGGAGAGAGTGGACCAATGGGAAACATTATGGTAACAGTTTATACTGAAAAGTCAACTTTATGAGCAAAATATTTGCTTTTATTTATCTGTTTCCAATTGGTTTCTGGGGTACCTTAGGTGGATCCTGTGGTTGGGACTGTGGGATTTGGGTCAGGCCTCCATGGCTGGGCTTTTACTCTGAAGCAATTTGCTGAGATGTATGTGGCCAAGTTTGCTGCCAAAGGAGATAAGAAAAAAACAGACCTCACTCCAGCAGAACGGGCAAGGAAAGTGGAGGAGATGATGAAAAAGCTTTGGGGAGACAAGTAAGTGTCTTGTGTTATAAAGGAGACATTAGATCACAATTGCACAAGTACAAATCAACCATGTGATTTCCAGTATAAATTGCATGTATATATGAAATCTTTTTAATTCAAAGCCATCTTTTTCAGGTACTTCGATCCCTCTTGTGGAAAATTCAGCAAATCATCTACCAATGCAGATGGCAAGAAGCTTCCTCGTACTTTCTGCCAACTTGTCTTAGATCCAATCTTTAAGGTTTGTGTTTGAATCAGTTCTTCTTGTTATCACTCGTCTCCTGCTACTACCACTCATTTGCAATTACTCTCTCATTTGAACTCTTTCCACAGGTTTTTGATGCTATTATGAATTTCAAAAAAGAAGAGACCCAGAAACTGATTGAGAAACTTGAAGTAAAGCTTGATGCAGAGGACAAAGAAAAAGAAGGAAAACCTCTACTTAAGGTAGAGCTGAATACCTAAACAACTCGAAAAAAATTACTTTTGAGAACCTGCACCCTAATTCAACTGGTAATGTTGTTGACACATGGTTTCTCGAATGTTTCCAGGCTGTGATGCGCCGCTGGTTGCCTGCAGGTGATGCTTTGCTCCAGATGATTACCATCCATCTTCCTTCTCCTGTCACTGCCCAAAAGTACCGCTGTGAACTGCTTTACGAGGGTCCTGGAGATGATGAGGCTGCTATGGGTGAGTCACTATATTGCGAGGTGTTCTACACTTCAAAGCGATGTGCTTTTTTCTCCAACATTTTCAGATTCCTCCTTTGACTTTACAGGTGTAAAGAACTGCGATCCGAAAGCTCCTCTCATGATGTACATCTCCAAGATGGTGCCAACCACCGATAAGGGTAGATTCTATGCCTTTGGTCGTGTCTTCTCTGGTATTGTTTCTACAGGGCAGAAGGTGCGCATCATGGGCCCGAACTTCACACCAGGAAAGAAGGAGGACTTGTACATAAAGCCAATCCAAAGGTTTGCTGCTGTGAATTACATATACAGTATAAGTCATCTTCACTTGATTTGGTTTGATGATCATTACCCAATGGTCTCCCCAGAACTATCCTGATGATGGGTCGCTATGTAGAGCCCATTGAAGATGTGCCATGCGGAAACATTGTTGGTTTGGTTGGGGTTGATCAGTTCCTGGTCAAGACTGGCACCATTTCCACTTTTGAACATGCTCACAACATGCGTGTTATGAAGTTCAGCGTTAGTCCTGTGGTGAGAGTCGCTGTGGAGGCCAAGAACCCAGCAGATCTGCCAAAGTTGGTGGAGGGTCTCAAACGTTTGGCCAAGTCTGATCCCATGGTTCAGGTAAATATCTTGGTGGTGTAATAAGACGGTATTAACAATTCAGTCTTCCCAATAACAAATACAAGTTGTTTTCCACATTCTGCTAGTGTATTATTGAAGAGTCCGGTGAGCACATTGTGGCAGGTGCTGGAGAGCTTCATCTGGAGATTTGCCTAAAAGACCTTGAGGAAGATCATGCCTGCATCCCTCTGAAGGTAGTGCTTGGATGACAATACTGAAGATTGTACAGATATTTTTTACTCTATTCTTCTCCACTAACAGTTTATGGCGATTTTTTGCAGAAATCAGACCCAGTAGTGTCATATCGTGAAACCGTCAGTGATGAATCAGACCAAGTTTGCTTGTCCAAGTCTCCCAACAAGCACAATCGCCTGTACATGAAATCCAGGCCCCTCTCAGATGGCTTGGCCGAGGACATTGATAAGGGAGAAGTGACCTCTCGGCAGGAGCTCAAACTGAGAGCTCGCTACCTTTCTGAGAAATATGAGTGGGAAGTTGCCGAGGCCCGTAAGATTTGGTGCTTTGGACCAGATGGCACAGGGCCCAACATCCTTGTGGATGTCACAAAGGGAGTTCAGTATCTGAATGAGATAAAGGACAGTGTAGTGGCTGGTTTCCAATGGGCAACAAAAGAAGTGAGTAAAGATGGGTTATGTATTTTAATTCATGCTTGGACATTCATACAGTTTGGATTATAATAAAACAATTTTGTGTTACCTCACCAGGGTGCACTCTGTGAGGAGAACATGCGGGCAGTCCGTTTTGACATTCATGATGTCACTCTTCACGCTGATGCCATCCATAGAGGTGGCGGTCAGATCATTCCCACAGCCCGTAGAGTTCTGTATGCCTCTGTGCTCACTGCACAGCCAAGACTCATGGAGCCCATTTACCTGGTCGAGATTCAGGTACACATGGTGGATTCCTGGAACAGAAAAACGAGAGTGCAATCTTGATGCCGTTAACATATTTTCTTCTCCCCTCTAGTGCCCAGAGCAGGTAGTTGGTGGCATCTACGGTGTGCTGAACAGAAAAAGAGGCCATGTCTTTGAGGAGTCCCAAGTGGCTGGGACCCCTATATTTGTTGTGAAGGCATACCTACCTGTAAATGAATCATTCGGTGAGTTAAAACTTCAGATATGAGAGCAGCTTGATAAGTTTGTTCAAAATGACAGCAATAGGACATTGATGCCATCTTAATAATCAACAATAAATACATTAGTTATAGCAGTTAAACACATTTTTGAGTGGTGCCAAATGTTATACATGTTTCTGTACAGGTTTTACAGCAGACCTGAGGTCTAACACTGGCGGACAGGCCTTCCCTCAGTGTGTGTTTGACCACTGGCAGATTTTGCCAGGTGACCCCTATGACATAAACAGCAAACCTAGCCAAGTTGTGGCTGAGACCCGTAAACGCAAAGGTCTGAAGGAGGGCATCCCAGCGCTGGACAACTTCCTGGACAAACTATAAATTTATCTGGATTGTGTATGGTAATTTAAGATATTAAACTTACAATGTTAACATGATGACTCTGAAGTGTACGGCAAAATGTTTACACAGAAAACCAATAGAGCTTAACTTAAATATTCAAAGCTGCACAACCTTGCAGCAAATTAAATTGGAGCACGTTAAACTTGTGGGGATGTGTCCACACATAAAGTACAGCCAATACAACAAAGCAATCTGGACATGATTAAACTTTAAAAATATATTTTTCCAGATAAACATGAAATTATACTCTAATCACTGTGTATTGATTTACATGTCTTAGGATGTATATGTATCATCTTAAACTGTTCCCTCCTTTGGGCAAAGAATTCAAGATTCTCAACAGCTTTACCTGTGCCATCGTTAATGTAGAGCTATGTCGATTAAAAAAACCTCAGCCCTGACAGAGGGACAATAAAAGCACTGTATCAACATTTACAGCACATCATTGTTTGTTTGTTTTTTACATCCATTATATAAGCATCTTCGAATCAAAATAGTACACAACAAGGAGGAAATTCTAAAAA
The DNA here is from genome assembly GCA_003731715.1 of Anabarilius grahami. Classification (NCBI taxonomy): domain Eukaryota; kingdom Metazoa; phylum Chordata; class Actinopteri; order Cypriniformes; family Xenocyprididae; genus Anabarilius; species Anabarilius grahami. The sequence continues at coordinate 5,432,904 of RJVU01018862.1, forward strand.
GAAATAAACAACCACTCACATGCCTTCAGCCTGTCAAAATAACAGTATGTCATATGGCTCATAATCATATGTCAGACCATATGAATTCAAACTGCAACTTGTGTCTATTAATTAAGCCATTAGCAATAAATGCCAATTTCTAAAAGACTTTATGATATTTTATAATCCTCATCCTATATCAAAACTTTGATACATAATCTTTAAAAAAAAAAAAAAAAGAATTTAATGGCTTCATCTTCATTACGCATGTAGCTGCTGGTTGTTAAATGACCAAGAACCATGAAATTAGACAAATTACTCCCTCAGTTTTACCAACAATCATATCACAGTTTCTGAGGTGAATATGTTAGATGTGTTAAGATAGCAAAAACTTCCATATAAAATTACAGATTCAAAATAGGTTTACCGCATCAGCAACAGGAAATCTAATGGCCCTTGAGCAAATAACCACAAATTCAAATAATTAAAAAAGATCTGCTGACACATTATGCCTTGATATCAGAGAAGTAAACATTTTTTTTGAAATATACGACAGTTTTTATTGCTGTAACGGAAGTCTTTTAACAAAAAGTAATTGCACTGCTGAAATCGAAGAGACAAATAAAGTGAGCTGCCGCTGAAAACCTGCTTCCGTTTCAACTGCAGAACTGCCGAAGCAACACACACAATGGAGACAAGAGTGCCGTTATTGGATGTGTCTGAGCTTTCCAGTCCACTCATTTATGCCGTTTGTTTTGCTCTGCTCTTCCAATCAAATAGCTAATGGAAGAGAGTCAATGTGTTACTCACAGTTTCCCCAATTCGAGGGAAACAGCTTAATTCAGGTTTGCATTTTAAAACAGTATTGTTGCTGACCCACTCAGAGATTTTCTTAGCAGTCCTTCTGGGTCCTTGTCGAAACATGATTCTTGAGGTCCATAGTCAAACGTCAAAACTGTTTTCGCTTAGCTGTTTTGGTGACTGGCCAATAAAGATGCACCAGGATTCAATCAAGAGAGATAATGTCTGACAGGCCTGAAGATCCTCCAGTGATGACACCCGTCTCATGACTCGAGCTGCTGCTATGGGTTGCCGTGTCGTACTGTGCGGAAGAGGAAACCAGACTGGTGCTGGTGGTGGCACTCTGAAGGCTGCTGGAGAGATTGTCTAAAAATATGGGGCCTCTGTAATGTTGCTGAAGAGACAAAGGAAACTAGAGGTAAAAAGCGGTAGAGACTATTAAAATATGTAACATGCATGCAATCTTAATATTTGTTTGTAAGAATATTTCACACATACCTGGGGGTCCCCTTGAATTAGAGAAAATAAATCAAGACCTTTGGGAAAGATGTGTGTGGTATGACATTAGTATTCATGTTAAAGCTTGAGCATAAATAAAAGCATATTTGATTGGATGGCAGACTGGATAAGTACATACTTTGCATATCTGTGGGAATAGTGGATAAGGTCGAATGGTGGAATGGAACGGAGTAGTCCGCTATTGATGAGGTCAGGTATGAGGTGTCCAGCGTCTGGACATTTGGCACCCGGACAGTTGATGGCTGATAAGTCAAGACCCTAAAACATGAAAATAGGAACATTATTATAAAGAAATGGAGGTTCCACTGCAATCAACCTTTTGAAGTTTCACAATTATCGATAGGCTACTTCAGCAAAAACTAATCGGAGCATCGGAGAGCATGCACAGAAAGCCGACTGGGGAACAGTGTCTCTTTCGCAGCTTAATGCGCTTTTAATGACACTGTTTAATATCAGGCACGTCCCGCAGTTTAGCTAGAGTAGACTGCATTTCAACATTCACTTATTTGGCTGATTTGGATGTTAAGTTTAGCTTAGGGAGGAGCGAAAGAGCACCACTGAATGTGGCAGCGGCACAATAATCGTTTTACCTTGATTATCTTGTTTTCATAATTGCTGGAAGCCAAAATTAAAAAAATTAATTAGATTAATCACACAGTCCTAGTAGCGATACACCACTGTTCCGACATCTTTTGTCCAATTTCAATGCCTTTTCGAATTATTCATGATTTAATAAAAACATAAAAATAAATTATAATGATATTTTATAATAATAATTTCTGCCTTATGCAACATTTTAGAACACAAAAAGCTAACGTTCCATTATTTTTATCAAGATTTGATCAACTTACATTTCTTTTTAACAGGTCTAGAAAATCACATTTTTAAAACACCCCAATTTTTCAGGATTTACCATATGGGCAATTCTGCATTTATTGTACAGTTCAGGGCACATTCAAAATATGGTCACAAAAGGGCAATGAAAGAGGTACACAGAAATGCCTGGTGTGATTTGTATTGAATGATTGAACACAAACCCTTTGCTGTGCATCTCCTCAGCCTTTGACATGTAGACACAGCGCTTTTTCAGAGGAGGATCGCTGTCCTCATCATCATCAGATGAGCTCTCTAACGTAAGGTCAATTACGTCTGCTTTTTTTGTACTGCCGGTTTCTGGGGGTGGCACCACTGCACTTTGTCTCACTGTGACAGCACCTAAGGGGCCATGAAATACTTTCAAAATGCATTAAAAAAATGGAAATCCTATTTACAATCAACTAAAACCTAGCACACAGAGATAGAGCTCACACACTTATAAATGGTAATAAACCTTACAATCAATTTTTGGGATACATGGAGATGACACTTTCAATGTCTCCTTCTTTGGTCTCATTGGACACCAAGTCCCATCCTCCTGAAACTTGATTTCATCAACGTCTGTGCAGTCATTGAGTATTTCCATGAAGAGCCTGACAAGTAGAGAGTGCCCAGTTTACTCCATGCACATTACTATCTCAATAAAGGCCAAAATATTCAGGGATTGTGGTCGAAATGGCACCTCAGCTACAGTGAAAGTAAACTCACCCATCTATAATCAGACTCTCATATGTGGCTTTTTTGTCACAGACGGGACAGATCCAGGTGGGCTTCTTCTCATTCATTTGCAGGTATAGAGCAGCATCAAAGCACTGCAGGTGGGAACAGGTGACAGCTCGGCAGGGTACCGTAAGGCGCATCTTGCCAAGCTATATGAAAAGACGACTTATTTGGTCACACAAAATTCTATCATACTACATCAGCACACTAAACAAAAACTTAAACCTGTTGTCTAAAGTGACAAGTCAGTTAAGATCTTATGGATGCAGTAACTTACTGGGCACATGAGTGAGACTCGTAAACTAGTTGTGGCGATTTCACTGTCAGGGTCTGCCGTGAGTTTTTCTTTTACTGTTACAAGAGTAAAGAAGGGGTGGATTTAATACATTGTCAATAATTCAGTCAGGTAACTAAATATAAGAACGAAGAAGCTAATTGTTACAGAATTCATGGAAATAACAACAATGAACACAAATAATGTAAAGAGGGAAATGTTGTCTCACTTAATGCTCTGGAGTGGTCAGGATTTCTGATCCCCTTCATTCTTAATCTCTGTAGTAACAGTGGGGAGGTCAGCTGCCGCACCAGATAAACAGACATGGAGTATGTCTGCAGAAAACAAGATGGAAGTACATACAAATGCTTAACATAATGAAATGGCTGAAGCAGTGCTGTGGAAATGTGTACTGGCACTTTACATACCTTCCCTATTTCAGGTGCCCATGTGACTACTATCTGATTGGGTACAGCAGATGACAACCTGACCAGTGATGTGATGTTCAGCGGTCTGCCGGGTCTTTTCTGCTCTACACCATTCTTAGGAGGCGGTGCATATCCCTGTGATAACCATATCAGATCAGCAATTATATAAATGTACAGTTAGAGGTCAGCAAGATTTTTTTAAGGGTTAGATGATCCAAAAATTTAATTTCTGTCATTAAGTACTCACCCTCATGACGTTCCAAACGAGAATACTTTTTTGTGCACAGAAACATAACAAAAATAATGACTTTGTCTTTATTTATAACGTTATTTTTGTTTTGTTTTTGCGCACAAAAAGCATTCTCGCCGCTTCATAACATTAAGGTTGAATTTTAACTATGTCTTCACTACTTTTCTGGACCTTGAATGTAGTTATTCTGTTGCTTTCTATGGGAGATAAAAAAATCTCTCGGATTTCATTACAAATATCTTCATTTGTGTTCCGAAGATGAACGAAGGTCTTACGGGTTTGGAATGACATGAGTAATTAATGACAGAAATTTTATTTTTGGGTGAACTAACTGACAGTAAAAATGTTAATGTGTTACAAAAGACATTCTTCAAATAAAAGATTTTTTTTGTAACAACTTTCTATTCATCAAAGAATCTTGGAAAAAATGCATCATGGTTTCCAAAAAATATTAAGCAGCACATCTGTTTTTCACTACTGATAATAATAAATGTTTCTTGAGCACAAACTCAGCATATTAGGCTAAAGTGTATCTAGATAGATACATCTCGCAGGTTTTTAATATGCAGTGTTTTCATCCCTTTTAAACACCTGCGCAACAGCCATGAAAACATTGTTTGAACAAGATGTACAGTATTTTGACAGTATTACTATCATCTTTCAAATTTTCTATGAGCAGTGTTATGCATTTTATCAGTAATAAGCAATCTCTATTTTTTTTTTTTTTTTTGGTGGAGGATTATGACAATTTAATGCAATAAAAAGGTTTTATTTGTTGAATATCTCTGTTACCTTATTAAAGTGCACCACATTCTTGGATTCAGTCTGCATTAACTTGCCAATATTGATTGTGTACACATCCAGTGTTGTATTATGATCAAAAATATCTCCTCAAACAAAATGTAGGGCAGGATTTGATTTTGTATATCAGGAATTGATTGGATGGTTGGATCGTTGTGGTTTGCTATTCCTGTGATCTCATGTGACAGGCTGTCCTGCCCTCACGCCAGTAAACACGTCATTAGAGAAGAGATGTCGTTGCAAGAGGAAGGGGAAGTTATTTTGATTAAAGATTACAAAGGCACAAAAATTAAAGAAAAAAAAATATATATATATATATATATGTGCACAGATAAATCATTTATAATAAATACTGCAATATTCCATAAATAAGAATTGTCAATTTTGATTTCATGGTGACTGAGTTAGAAACAGTTCAACATTTAAAATGCCTCAAGACCTCTATGATCTGTTGCACTTCTAGATGTTGAACAAAAAAATCCTGCATGAACCTCCCCTTTAGAAACACTCTATTCAGAGTGTGGCCCTAAATAAGCCTAATTACACACAGGGTTTTGTTGTTCTAACGAGTCATATACATTTATAAGAACTAGTTTTGGAAAACACATTAAACATGTCTACATACAGGGAGGGGAAAGAGCTTCCCATTGACTTTGATGCACAGGCTGTTTGGATAATTGTCCTCTTGTGGACAACTGGTCTCTGCTAGACAAAACCTAGAATCGAAACAAAACAGAACATCAAGTCTAAAATTTAGATTATGGTGACAACATTTTTGTACATGCTGCTGAATCTTGATATACAAATGACGGTATAGGAAAAGCAACACATTGAGTTGGTTCTTACCGTAGCTGAATTTGAACCATGTAGTCCCTTCTTCCACCTGGAAGAAAGTCCCTATGCAAAAGGTTAAGAACAACAAAGAACCAACAAATTTCAGACAAGGGGTAAAAGACAAAAGTCATATTATTTAAGTCGCACTTAAGTCATTTAGTTCTTACCGAGAAATGCAAACTTCTCTCACTTGTTGTGGAGTCAATGCAAATATGAAGTACTTCTCATGATGAAACCTCTGAACGGCATGGGTCCCTTTAAAACATAAACAAGTGTATAGTTTTAAGCCTACGACAGAGGCAAAGAGGAAATCATGTACAACCCAGCTGATGGGATTAGTTCACATACACTACCATTCAAAAAGTGGGGGTCAGTAAGCTGTCGGTAATGCTGCTCAAGAAGCATTTCTTATTATTATCAAAGCTGAAAACAGTTGTGCTGCTTGATATTTCTATGGAAACCATGATACATTTCTTCAAGATTTTTTGATGAACAGAAAGTTTCTTTATTTAAAATAGAAATCCTTTGTAGCAGTATAAATGTCTTCTTTACTATCACTTTTGATCAACTGAATGCATCTTTGCTGAAAAGAAGTTAATAATAATAAAAATAAAAAAAAACTGTTGACCCCATACTTCTAAATGTTAGTAATGGTGTACCTAAATCACACTGCTACACAAACTCTAACACTATTTTTTTGATTATGTTTAAGGCTATAAATAATTTTATTAAATATGTGCGATGCATTTATTTATATAAAGCGGTATTCCACACTCTAATCAAAAGTTTATTTATTTATCTTTTAATTTCACCAAGCATGGAACAATTCAGGCATTTTGTATAAAATTACCTAAACTTGATGGCTTAATCAAGACATCCAGCACATCGTAAAATGGTAGGGCCTTCATCTGCACGTCCGGATGGACGGGGGCCATAAGTGGCGTGGGCTGCTGCATATTCATCATGGGCTTTGATTCATGAAACACAGGTGAATCGCAGCTCACCTGCTGCAGCTGCAGGTCTGAATGGCCGGTTTGCAGAGGAAGATCTGAGCTCACAATTGTGGCACCACTGTCTATGTGAAAGTAGGATTTAATGCTTGACTTTAGAGCTGCCAAATCTTGAAGACCATCAAATGTCCTTGGGTATCTCCGACAGTACAGTTCCTTTATTTTGATCTGCACGGCAGGACTACAACCACTCCTTAGTAGATGCAAAGCCCTCAGCAATAGTTCATGCTTGCGACCGCTCTTATTCCTTCCAGCAAAACCTAACAGTACCTGGAGCTCTGAGACACGGAAACTTGATACCATATTCTGCAAAACAAATCCAGACAAGCCATAAAAGACTTTGAGATAGCAAACATGAAAAAGCATATGGGCTGATCAAGCAAATTAAAAATTTTTGCCACAAAAGTTAGTAAGAAAAAAAAAAACACCTTTTATGCCATGCAGTTTGACAAGTTTTGCATTTATCATAAGAATTGCAAAAAAAAAAAAAAAAATCTGTGCATCAATAAACAACATGGCATAAGCTGGTGGAATATGGTTACAACAGATTTTTTAAAGAACCAAAAGGTGTAATTTGTAAGCAGATTGATTAATAAATAATTATGTGTGAATTGAGGTGACAACCCACCCAAATACACCCATTCCAGAAACCCCAGAGAAATAAGAAAATCTCAACTGACCCTTCATTACATGGTCCATGCTTGATTGTTCTTATGTGTTAATCCTTTTTTCTTTAAAAATCCTTAACAAATGACCGAAATGCATCTAAAATGTTAAGAATAATTCCAAGACCCATTAGATGAACATCAAGAGCATAACAAAGGACAAAACACAGATGTTCACTTTGATCCCATGAAAAAGAACTAAACTGCTGGAAAAAAAAGCTGGGTTTACAGCTATGTGGGATGTTTCTGAACAATTTACAAAACAAAATGAATCAGTCAAATAATGGCAATATAATTAATACACAAAAGCAGAGGTGTCTAACGCCAACACAGTCTATATTTGTTATTGCAAGGTTGTTGCGTACAACGCATTAAACTTGAGAAAGATGATTTTTGCACAATGCCAGTAAAAGATGTTCTCGAGACCAATGTGGTGATGAAACGCTCAAAGGATCAGGTTTGTCTTCAGGCTTGTAAACAACATTGTCAATGTGTCCCTTGTTAATGTTTACTTCGCTATTTAATGTAAAACGTGCGTCCACTTGCATTTTCACACACGCAATTAGGACACACTGGTCTACACATCATTTACGCATGCAAATACACGTTATAAATCAAACTACACCTGTGGCTACATGTAGACATTGTCAATTGCTCTCGGACGCTAGCTAACAAAAGACCAACCAAAACAATACGAGCAGTGAAGAAATTGTAACGTAAAAAACTTTTTACCTGCAGCGAACAGTCGTCAAGTTCAGTTAGGCATTATAATAAAGCGTTTTCATGCAGTGAAAGATGGTAATGAAAGCAGTGATATTTTGAGGCTGTTCTTCAATGTTTGTGTAGCGGCTCAAGAGCTAGAAGAGTAGCTGGTTGGTGGCTAACAAGCTAAACACAATCCATCTAACGGAGTGGTGTACCGTCTCTCTATTAACTATAAAGAAACTAACACATGGGCAGCAAACAGGCCGGTAAAATAGCATAATAAAACGGTAACTGCAAAATGTCTTCAGAATATGAAAAACGCAAAGATGTAACCAGCTATCATTGCACTTTCGCCTACCCGTAACTCCTCAATATCCGCCATTTTCTGGCTGCGCTCATCCTGGCCAGTCCGGAGATGTCGGGTCACGTGACACAAGCCTGGGTTAAAGGGGTCATATAATACATTTTTGTATTTTTAATTTTTTTCTCAGGGGTCCACTTATAATGTCAGTAAACGTTTTCTTCGTCAAAACAGCAATATTTAGTTTTCTATGACCATTTCCCACGCTCTCTTTGACCGTGTATTTGGGGTGCTGTGTCTTTAAGATTTTTTCCCGGGAAGAAGTTCATACATATGTGACTTCCACTGATTTCGGTGTGCGGTTTACTTGCCAAGCATTATTTTAGAGAGCAAAGGCTGCGCAATGCGCATTAGCTGTATAGTTTATGCGAGTGGTTCTCAATCAGGGGGCCACGGACTCACTTATGCCTCATCAGACTTCCAAGGGTGCCTCAAGATGACTTAAAATGATTTTAAATAAGACAAAACAGGCAGAAAAAACATTGTTAACAACTGTTTTTTTTTCTTTGAAGAACCAAGGTCCTACTCAATAAAAAAAAAAAAAAAGGATACATGAGGTGGCTGAATTATAAAAGTGCAAAAAGTTCTGAAAATTATAATATTTTCTATAAATACATTTTTCTTGCTGTGCCAAGCGCTAAAACATTTTATCTGGTAGAGTAAAACATATTTTTAAAAATCCTTTTCCTTCAGCCTCCACTAAATCACAAACAACTGGAAAAGTGATTGGACCTTCGAGTATTGTTGTGGACTGTTATGATATTTATGTATTTTATCATTCACAAAAACTTTTGTCTTACTACAAGTCTGTCTCATACACAGGCCAAATTAGAAGTGTTTTCTAACTATCTTTATTGTTATTCTTCATCAAAATCTTAGAAGATGCAAAGAACAGTATAGGCCTAACAAAAAAAAATGGAACACAAACATTCTTGAAGATATCAAGTTTGGTTTATTTAATCTTGTAGATTTCAGTGTTAGGCAGCCATTTTCCATCATTACACATCTTTACACATCTGAAAAAGAAAATCACAACAATTATTTGAAGATTCTGATAAAATTTTCCATTTCAGAATTGGCTGAAGTACTTTTCAACCCTCTTGTTCAGAAATATGAGAACACATCAGTTATGCCTTATATATAACATAGTATTTAAAGATGATAATGATCTGAATTTCACAAGGATTTGTCTTTGTTACTGAACCATTGAACATTAAATGCAGATTTTCTGGATGACAGTTGCAGCCTGTTGTCCAGCAGGTGGGGCTCAGAGCAAATCTACCATAACCAGGTTCTGGTTATCATGTTTCATTTTTGATCAGTCCTCTACTTTAACTCTAATGCTTAAACTATTGGTCCTTGACCAGCATAAGAAAGTACCTTATTCCTGGAGTAAGCTATAAACATGAGTAGTACAGAAAGCTTGCCTTTGAAGTGAGAAATGTTATAAATTGTGAAATTTATGAGATAACGGTGATATTTATGAGGTGAATTATAGATTACTTGTATGTTGCCCTTTCCATTTGTTTTATGTCTGAACCAATGTAAATTTTGTTAACACTTTATTTTACAGTGTCTTCGTTACGCATGTTACATGTACTTACTATAGTAATAACAGTGAATAATGCATAATTACATGTAACTAACCCTAAACTAAACCCTGTTCCTAACCCTAACCTATTCCTAGCTCTAACGGTAAGTACATCATCAATTAATATTAACTGTAACAAGGACACCTTAAAATTAAGTGTAACCTAATTTTCATGTACCATATTCTGTTTATATGATTAGATTGATAAGAACCCATTTGAATGCCTGCTTTACTTTCTCTCAAATCTGAGACAATTTGCTGACAGAAAGACATTGCAAAAATAATCTCTTTGTGATATTTCTGAGATATTTTATAGGTATTAAAGAGGAGATGGCTTAAATTGCATGACTGAAATGGGTTGTTAACTTGTAATAACTTTGACAATTTGCAAATCATTTTCAGAATGTTTAGATTAGCATGGTGGCCTCACAGTTTCAACTTTCAACTGTTTACTAATTGCATTCCAGTGGGCTAACCTCAGTATCACTGCTCAAGAGATTAAAGCTACACATTTACATGTCTTTCCCTCACTGGTCGGTTCAGCTGTCACATCATTGAAAACTATACGTCTGGACAGTTTCCCAGAGAAGTGAATGTATGCTGAAAACTTGTTTCAGTTCCCCTCCATCTATGTAATAAAGACTAAAAAATGCTACAAATTATTCATTTAACCACTAAAATCATACATTTGCCTCTGTTTTATTTTGCATTAAATTACATTTAATGTTTTTATTTTGTACCACAGTGATATTTCAGTAGCCGACAGCTCAAACAGAGAACAATTTTGGATCAAAATTAAACATGATGATATACAGCACCACAAGTTTAAAATAAATAGTTGGCCAATGGAACAAATATCAGAATAAATACAATATCAGATGGCAACAATTGTTTAATAAGAAACTGTCAGACTCAGTGATCTGTTTGTGGGGTCAAATAATCCTCCACATTACATTATTTGTTTTCTGAGACATTGTAATGTACAACAAATACAATTAGAAATAAATCTTAAATATCTTACTTGTGATTTATGAATAGTGTATGATGCTTTTTGCTGTTTGACAATACAAGGTTAGCCTATATATTTGTGATTGAAGAGGTCGAAGTGTGTTGAAGTCCATGACCTAGGTAAAGTGCCCATGGCATCTAATTACCCAGCCTTTCCCACTTGAGCAACCTGCCATAAGAAAACCCTCACACATACAGACACATAAAGACCTGCCGCAGAAAAAACACACATAGAGGCGCACATACACCTTAGCCTTTATTAACCTTAGCTCGTGTTATTGGCAGTACTAGACAGAGACAAGACCCCAATTACTGTTGAAATCAAAGTTGCTACCGTTAAAGCTGCGGTGGAAGCGTGTGGAGGTTCAGAGTGCTGGAGTGGCTTGTTAGTCCGCTTAGTGCTCGTCCATTGGGACTCTCCGTTTCAAATACCTGTCTCTCAGAGCATTGTTATTCAAACGGAAAATCGAACAGCCCAATGTTGCTCTGGTCATTCTGTCAAGCACACACCATGCTGTGGGCAATGGTTAACAGTAAATTGTAATTTACAGTCAAGTTCAGACATAACACCTTGTGTATGTTTGTCTCATAGCCTTGAATAGTGTTGCATCATCACGTTAATTATTTAGAAAAATGTAAGTTGACTTTATCTAATTGCACACTGATCATATAGACAGAACACTCTTAATTTACACCATCTGTTGAGCTGAGTAAAAATAAAAATAAATAAATAAATAAATATATGTATATATAAATGACTGGCTTTAAGACTTGACAACAAATCATATCACCAATCCCAAACCTTGTCTTTAAAGCTAATGTGATGCATTAACCCGAGGCATTTAAAAAGCACAAAACATTGATTAATATTTGAAGAAAGGCACACAGGGAGGCAACAGACATACTGCATGGGCTTGAAAGAACATATACTGTACATCATGGCAAGAAGACATATTTTAGACAGATTCAGAGTGGCTTGTAATCTTGCTTTAGGTATTAATGCCTCTGAATAAAAAGGATAAGTGTCTCATATTTAACAACAGATGCATTAAGGATTTTATTTATACCTATTAGACATTCGTCTATCCTCCCAGTTAAGGTTAAACAAAACCAAAACAAACTTTAAACAAAACAAACATGGATTAAAGCTTAGACTGAAAGGATTATAACCTTCCAAAACATTAGTAGGTTATTTCACCTTTCCAAGGTCTAACGGTTTGAGGTGTGTTTATTTTAAGCAATATGGTATGAGTGGGAGTGTGCTATCGTTCATTCACAAACCAATCAGTCCGACTCTTGGTGATTCTAACGGCCATCTCTCGCCATAAGCGGGAAACTGTCCGTGAATGTTCTTGACAATGATTTTTCCAGGGTAGTTTGCTCGGTTTTTCCCCAACCCTCCCCATTATATGGCTTGGGACTCAAACACGCACATTCACACCTACAGAAAATTTAGGGAGTGTACTTTACTGTGTAATAATACTCACAGTGCAAATAGCCATAATTCACAATATAGCAGGGCCTTTACGAATGTTATTTAAAGGGTTAGTTCACCCAAAAATGAAAATTCTGTCATTAATTACTCACCCTCATGTCGTTCCAAACCTTTAATTCATCTTCGGAACACAAATTTAAGCTATTTTTGATGAAATCCAAGAGTTCTCTGACCCCTCCATAGACAGCAATTTAACAACCACTTTCAAGGTCCAGAAAGCTACTAAAGACATCATTAAAACGTTGACGTGACTGCAGTGGTTCAACCTTAATTGTATGAAGTGAGGAGAATACTTTTTGTGCGCAAAAACAAAACAAAAATGTGACTTTATTCTACAATATCTTCTGTTCTGTGTCATTCTCATATGTTGTTTATGTTCAGCGCTTCCAGGTTCTACATCAGCTCATCACACGCATGCGTCGTGCTGCTCACATGAATAGCTTCAGCCAATACTGAGCCGGCATTCAGATGTATTTCATTCAAAAATATCTTAATTTGTGCTCCGAAGATGAACGAAGGTCTATGTATTTTTTGAGAGAAATAACAAAATGTTATTGAGACAGTGCAAAAAAATAAAACATCTTCCAAACCAATACACTTTGATAAATCTATAATAATGATTTATATTTTACTGCTGTCGGGAAGGATTTCGTAGAAAATGGCATAAATACAAAAATCGCCTGTGTCATTTTCATACACAAAGAAAAGTAACTCCTGCTGTGGGTAGCGTGAAGCTGAAATTTTGTTGTTACAACTAACACGAATAAAAGTGTTCATGGCGAATCACCGGCGGTAAAACAAAGCACAAACTTTATTTATTTGTTCATCTGCTTTGATAAGATGTCCTTCATGTACACCGTTGCCTCGAAACACATTCATCCGCTCAGAGGAGCAGAGCTGAAGCACAATCAAAACAATGGCTGCATCCGAAATCGCATACTTCCCTACTATAAAGTAGGAGAAAAACAATATGTGACAAAAGGAGTACGTCTGAATTCAAAGAACTCATAAAAGAGTAGGAAAACCTCACTTTACTATCCCATGAGGCCAAGGGGAAAGGATTTGTGAATGGCAGTGAAGCGATACAACTGATGCTGGTAATGACAGACACTGACACGGGGCGTCGGAGTTAACGCTTCTCACTTACGCTGCATTTACACGGGGCATCGGCGTCAGCGCTTGATGGAGGGCGTGTATGAAGCTTGGTGCTGATGCAACCTTCATAGTGACAATGGCCAATCACATTACTTTCCGGTGTTGCATAAATGCAATAGAGTACCTCAGAGATGACGTGTTTTTGTAGGCAAAACCCAGAAGCGAGTTAGCATTTTAGGACTTCCGGTTCCATCGCCCCGAAGTCCCTTTTTGAATGGGTTTTTGCTAAATCGCCTGAAATAAGGTCTGTGGTTAACAAAGCCTCTAAATATTTTCATTTTTTGATCTATAACATAAAACACACCAGTTATAAACCACTTGTGATTTTATAAACCTTTATTGTGTCTTAAAAACGGCGGTTGCTAACAAGTTGCTAAAAGGGACTACTTCCTTTGGCGGGGACTTTAGACGTCATCATGACAAACAGGACATTTGGACAGCATTTCTCATGAAAAAGTGGATAAGTATTCATACACAGCGCAGATCATAATCAAAGAGCATGTTTTTAAATAAAGTAGTTTTTTTAATAAAGTTTGAGGAAGACTGGTGGTGGTGACGTTGATCTGCGACCATGGTGTGCTGTAGTCCCTACTGTTAGCTTTTTATATCTGACGACTTTATTTAAGCTTCAAAATGTATAAATGTTGTGTTAACTTGTAAAGATTATCTTGATAGACAAAACGTGTAAGTGTCCCCTTCGATCGAGGGAACCCGTGCGCCGCTAACTTCCGGGTTGGCCTACAAAAACACGTAATCTCTGAGGTACTCTATAGCGACTGCTCTAGGGTATTTGCATAAGGCGATCTGATTGCCTAACACCTGCGTTGGCGCTTTGAAAAGTTGAGAAATTTTCTACTTCTGCCACAAGCAACGCAATGGAATCCACAATTCAGTTCAGCAACGCATGACGTCACCCATTCAAAGAAAATGAGAAGCGTTAACGTCGATGCCCCGTGTCAATGCAGCGTTACTTTGAATGGGTAATGCTCTGGTAATGCTCAGTTGTATCGCTTCACTGCCATTCACAAATCCTTCCCCTTGGCCTCATGGGATAGTAAAGTGAGGTTTTCCTACTCTTTTATGAGTTCTTTGAATTCAGACGTACTCTTCACTTGCGTTGCTTGCGACAGAAGTTGAAAATCTCTCAACTTTTCAAGTGCCCACGCAGGCGTCAGCCAATCAGATCACCTTATGCAAATACCCTAGAGCAGTTGCTAGCCAATTGCATTCATGCAACACCAGAAAGTAATGTGATTGGCTGTTGTCACTATGACGGTCGCATCAGCACCAAGCTTCAGACACGCCCTCCGTCAAGCGTTGCCGCTGGCGCCCCGTGTGAATGCAGCGTAACAACATGAAAGCTGTAGTACGTCAGAATTTCATTCATACTACCCATATTCATACTGGGTAGAACATACTATTTTTCAGTCACTAAATTCAAATTCACACTCAGACAGCAGAAGCCAGAACCAGAACTATCCATTTTACAATTATGAGTATAAACGTTTTTAAATGATAAGTTATATTATGCATTCTATGACATCATCTGGAAGCCCAAATAGACTGGCAATAAAACCACCATTAAAATGGCTCTTTTGTAATGCAGTAATGGGGCAGTAATGTTGCACAGGACTGCATTTGTAAGGCAAAACAGAAAAATAAGCAAAGTACTAGCGTGGGCCAGCTGTGTTTGTTGGGATGTCAGCATGTTAGTGGCAGCACATTCATCATTGTGCGACATAGCTTTAGCTCTGCTTTGTGTGTTTTGGTGAATTTGCATTCTAAATGTTTCATATTATCTTCACAAAGGCAGGTGCAGCACTGGCTTGGTATAGGATTCGAACACCTAGTCTCACAACAAGCAGACGGACAAAAAAGACGTTGCCTAGTAGGCTATTCAGTGATTTATCTCTGTTGATTTGGCATCCAGAAACTGCGTGATAGTCATTGGCTTCTGATGTGAAGCGTGACAATCCCGATGACGCAAAATGGAAAGCAGAACTATACATACAAATATCCACATTGACAACATCAACAGATTTTTCCCTTTGTTTCAAGATAATGTTTGGGCTATTCTAAACAGCCACTGACTTTCTCAATAAGCCATGAAAAGTCTTTTGTTATTTTGCTGAGCTGCGGTAGTGCTCAGATTAATCGTGCAAAACATGCCAACGAAAAACTGAACATATCAATGCTGCCATTATGCACTGCTTATTTATTTGTTTAAAACTTTGTACCTATGCACAGAATGAATATCACGATGAATATCACGATAAAGAAAAATAAACCTGGCATATTTTACTGTCAGAATGCATTGGGTTGAGCTGATGTTTGGTCAGCAAAATCCACTAGACTATTATCAGTGGAACCATGTTAATCAATAGATGATTTGTGTATTGACTAGGTATCCAGTTTCCATAGCTTTTATCCCTATGGCAACCAGTGGTTTTGTGGCAAAACTACCATTTCCTTTCACATGAGAATATTTCCGATGGCTTTTTAAGTACCTTTCTGACCATCACATGGTCCATTTTATAAGGCAGGTCATGGACCATGATCTAGATAACTGCCTGAGGAAAATAATCTCATCACAATGCATTAGTGCCTGACGAACCCCTACTTAATAAAAGGAACGCACAACCCTCCCCCCATTATCTTTCATTCTCACCATGTCAATGAACAAATAGATGGACATCCCATGTCCTAGTTGAAAAGGTGAGATCAGATGAAGAAAAAGCATCTGAATGTTTCACACAAATGGAAAAAAGCAAGTCTAATGTGAAATCTGATGTTTGTTTTTCACCATTTAAAATTGTTACATTCCACAATTAAAAATAAATCAACCTGGACACACACAGACCTGTTTTACAAACAGATTTAAAAATCTAATGCTATACAGAACTGGAACTACAGACATAGATATTTTTATTTGATTATTTATTAATTAATTTTATTAGTGTTTTATTATTAAGTTATATTAATAGGCTAACTTCCATTCCACCTCGGAGGTGGAAGAATTTAGTATTTCACACATAATGGATCATTGCTCTCAGGTTGCTTTTGAAGTGACAATCTCTTTGAGCTTTTGAGTAGCCCAATAAATTTCATTGCTGACTTCATCTTACCACACCCTTAGGCAAACCTGACAAAAGATAAAAGCCATCTGATCCAGGATCAGCAAAATACTGATACAAAATATCACTTTGCCTGAAGGTTTTTGTCTTTGAGGTACAATGACATTGATATATTAAAAGAAATGAATACATTCTCAGAAATCCTTGATAAAACTTACACTCTTAAAAGTGATGCCATAGAAGAACCAATTTGAACAACTTTCAGTGAAAGTTTTCTTAGTATGAAGAATATTTTTAATAATCTAAAGAACCTTTCTTTCTCAATAAAGAACCTTTTGTGCAATGGGCAGTTTCCATGGATGTCAAAGGTTCTTCATGGAAGTAGACATGATCTCTTACATAACTTAATGAACTTCAGAAACAAATATTTCAAAAGCTTTGAGATCAGTGGTGGATGTTTCAAATGATAAAGAATTCATATTTACTTAATACTAGTTCACTGTTCAGATAAAAATAGAGAAGCCAATTATGCCTCTCATAATAACAATGACAGTAAATTGACAAGCAGATATGTAGTCACTATTGTTGAGTTAACATAAAAAGTACTAGTCTTTCCTCAAAGAAAAAAAGTTGAGAATAAAGTTCTTCTTTTATGAAATCACAAATTTGGAAGCTAATTAATTTTCAGTATTAGTATTCAGAAGATGATACCATCGCTGGTATATGCTGCGGTTGCTAATTGGTATTGACAGCCCAAAGCCTGTGCTCTTAGATCAGCTGAGCTAATCATCTCTGACAGCCATGAGGTGATTTAGTGAGGAATCCTGCTCCTGAGGTGAAAGTTCACCGCTGAATCAATGGTCACCAGGACAGCAGTGGATGAAAACAGCATCTTTGTTGTTGTTTCTCTTATCAATGGCTCATCAGCCAGTGCATGAAGGTGTAAGATGAGTGAGAACAACCCACAACATAATCATGTGCCTTCATTTGATGAAGGTGGGAGAGTTTTCCCTTTTCTTAATAAGGAAGCCTCAATGCAGATTGTGATCAATTACACCCTATAATAAACATCACTGTGCTGTCCATGAATGACAAATCATCATATCCATAATTAATCTTATTAATTGACATTGTTCTCTTGCTGGAACAGAAGTTCAGGCTAATAAAATCAAATCAGACAACAGGTAATATGCAGTCAGATTAGATGTTCTCAGATGACCCAGGACAGGGTAATCTAACCTCTTGGACACATGACTAGTTTAATGCCTGTCAGTAATACTGGTCTAAATATATATATAACAGAAATAAAGAAGAATATCTCCACTGTCAGTCTAACACATGACTGGCCTTTAGAAATTAAAGGATAAATATTAGTTTGCTCTGTCTTTACTGCTTTTAAGTGGGATTTTCTACACCTGTAAGACCTTCGTTTATCTTCGGAACACAAATTAAGATATTTTTTGATGAAATCCGATGGCTCAGTGAGGCCTCTATAGACAGCAATGCCACTAAACTTCTCAAGATCCAGAAAGGTACTCAGAACATATTTAAAACAGTTCATGTGAGTTTAGTAGTTCTATCTTAATATTATAAAGCGACGAGAAAACTTTTTGTGCGCCAAAAAAACAAAATAACGACTTTTCAACGAAATCTAGTGATGGCCGATTTTAAAACACTGCTTCAAATCTTTTGTTTTGAATCAGTGATTCGGAGCACCAGCAAGTTTTCTCGTCGCTTTATAATATTAAGATAGAACCACTGAACTCACAAGAACTGTTTTAAATATATTCTGAGTACCTTTCTGGATCTTGAGAAGTTCGGTGGCATTGCCGTCTATAGAGGCCTCACTGAGCCATCGGATTTAATCAAAAATATCTTAATTTGTCTTACAGGTGTAGAACGACATGAGGGTGAGTAATAAATGACATTATTTTCATTTTTGGGTGAACTAACCCTTTAACGCCGTCTCTCATCTCGTACCGCTTTGCAGAGTCTGCTGTGTGCCTTTATGTGTTTTGAAGGAGGTGTGACTTTGGAGAGCTGAAGGAAGGGAGGGTGGGATCCAGAGCTGTTAAATAAGAGGTTCCATACCAGAGCCATTATGATTTAGTGGGAGCTATGAATAAAAATAAATTATATAATTCACATTTTCTCATTTTATTTGTCTTATCCTATCATTTTAGTGAGTAGAATGGGTAAATTCGGGCTAAATCATTTTTTAAATACTATACAAAAAAAACAACAACAAAAAAACATGAGAGGACTCTCTTCTCGTTCTGTTCCTGCTGTAGTTTAGACTTATGCTAAATAGCAGGCTAACTAAACTAAAAAGATATTTATTCTTTTTTTCCCTTTTTTTTTATATATAAACCCACAACTAAAGGTGAGGGGCGCTTACTTTGAGGCTCTTGAAAAGAGGCAGCTTCCTCTGCATTAGGTAGACCTAAAATGTGTTATTGACTCTTTGTATAGCAGTCATTCACTATAAATTTTAAACGTAGAAGGTATGATACATAGAACTGTATGAAATGTAGAGTATATGTTAGATATATAGCCACCATAGACTTAGAGGTACAAGTCTCCCCAAAAATTAGAAATGGCCAAATTGTCCCTTAATATGATGCTGCTCTGCGCAGCTCTGTTTTTTATCTGGATGACAAAAAGTTTTAAAAGTTCTTAGGTTGCTCTGTCTCAACAATCTAACCCTGACGAGTGAAGACGAGTATGAATTCCAGTGCAACGCTTTAGTTCTACCTATGAAAGAGTGCGTAGAAAATAGCAGCTAAACATTAATATTTAACTATTTTAAAATCCGACAGTAATAATCAGGGATGCAAGCAACTCAACTTTTTAAGAAATTTCACTGTTTTGAATGTAAATTATGGTATAATTTGATTCACGTAGCTCATAACTGAATGTGACGAGACAAGAAAAGTTTTGCGTTGTCGACATATCAGATATCAGTAAGAGTGAATGTGTGCATATTTTAAAACAAAATTGTGGCGACCAGGGCGGGCGAGAGCCGTGAGGGAACGGAGCGAGGCCGGTGGCGCGAGAGTTAATGAGCTCCACCTGGGAGGCGCACCGGCCTTGAGTCTCTCGCGGAGGAGCTCCGGAAGCATAAAAGGAGGAGCGACGACAGTGAAGGACGAGAGAGGACCAGGCCTGGACTTTACGTTATGTTTTATTATGTTTGTGTGGCCGGCAGACGTCCGCGAGGGTCTGCCGGCATTACTTTCGTTTGGTTTTTGGTTTATTTATATATTAAAGTTGTGTTGAACGTTCGCCGGTTCCCGCCTCCTTCTTCCCACATCTACGAACAACATTACAAAAATATTATTTGCAAATAGTTTAAATTGATTTCTTCACTACTGTAGTATAACTTATTTTACCATACTTACTTTTATTTATTCCTTTACACCCCACAGCGCACTCGTGGCCCGTCTGCCGGTAGGTGGCCCCCAAGCGCAAATGTGAGACTCTGCCTATTTTGGGATCTCATGCTTTCAAAGCTAGCTTGCTATTTCTAGCCTCTCCGAAATTGCCTACCCTACCTTTAAGTGGCTTTTTTAAATGTGCCTTAGGAAAGAAAAAAAAAACATTTGCATCTTGAGACAAAACAATAGCACTGACATATTGTCAGTACAAGTTGCTTTGAGTTGAGACAGCTCAAACAAGCATTTTAGTCTGGGACAAGGATTACACCTCGTTTGTGAAACCGGGCACACAAGTGTAGTCCCACATCATTTAATTCAGATTGATGCTGTAATTATTATATGGATTGAGACATTTAATGCATTTCATTGTTTTTAATGTAAAAAACTGGAATTTAACAAACAATACGTTTGGTTCCATTACGCATTGGCCTCACAAAACTCTTCGTCTACCTGTCCTGAACTTGAATTGATGGTCTCCCTGACTTTATAGTACCTCCATTGATTGTGAAGGTGCTTGTCAGTGATGCATAAAATTAACACTGTGTTATAGGGCATGGATTTCTGTCAGGCCCTGACAAGATAACCCATTATTGGACGACGCTGCTAATTTGTTTTTGTTTATTCCGAAGTGTAATGTAACACTCCTTGAGCCTCAATGATAACTCTATTACCCGCAAATCCCAGGCAAAACCATTGACAGACACTAATCTTGGCCCTACTCCTAATTACATCAGGTTCTTGGGTCTTAATGAAGCGATCTTTACTCCATTTTAGCTGCTTAATGCTGCACACACCCCTGGCATCATTAGTTTAATTGCCTGCGTTTGCAGTGCGGGATTTTGACCTTTGTCCAGCCGAGTCAACTTTTTCTGCCTCCCGTCTTTTTCCATTTTGTCTTTGTGGTTACTGTGAAAACTAATTGCTGATATTTGCTCTATAATACAGAGCAGCTGTTATTTTAAATTCGGGACCATCTGCTGTTTCCACTCAATCTAATTATGTTTTAATATGAACATAATGAGATTGAAGGCTGTCTTGCGCTGTATACATCTTGTCGATTAATGAACACTTGTTGCTCAATTTGCCTTTTGAGTGGACAACTCTTTAACACAGTCCTTTTTCAGTAAACAGGGGCTGATCAACAATTAAAGGGTTAGTTCACCCAAAAATGAAAATTCTGTCATTAATTACTCACCCTCATGTTGTTCCAAACCCGTAAGACTTTCATTCATCTTAAGAACACAAATGAAGATTTTGATGAAATCTCACAGCTTTCTGTCCTTCCATAGACAGCTACACGACTATCACTCTGACGCTTCAAAAAGTTCATAGAGATCATAAAACTAATCCATATGTATTTAGGGATTATTAGGGGCTTAGTCCAAATTTCTGAAGAGACTCGATCCGTTTATATATGATGAAAAATTTAATTTAGGCTTATATTCACATGAAAACATTCATCAACTCACACATCAGTTGTGTTAAACAGAAGCTCAAGCATGTTTGCTTGCTGTGTGCCAGAACCAATGAGGTTCATTCTCGTTTGCTACCGCAAGAGGTTTGTCCTCACGCTTCATTCAGGCTCGGTTGAGATTCTGTTCATGTTCGCTGATCAATGTTTTAATCTTTTCATCATTTAAAGTGATTGAGTCTCTTCAGAAAATTTTTGACTAAACCGCTCAATTCATACAGATTAGTTTTACGATCTCTTTATGAACTTTTTGAAATGTCAAAGTTTCAATTGCGTAGCTGTATGGAGGGACAGAAAGCCCTCAGATTTCATCAAAAATATCTTAATTTGTGTTCCGAAGATGAACAAAAGTCTTATGGGTTTGGAACGACATGAGGGAGTAATTAATGACAGAATTTAAATTTTTGGGTGAACTAACCCTTTAAGTGACCTATCATTATTAGTATTCCAATCGTCTTCGTTTTCAGTTAAAGTGTGGATTTTGTCAAGTAATTTGTTGTAATTTGCTTTAGATAAAAGCATCTGCCAAACATACGCAGTACTGTTCAAAAGTTTGAGGTCAGTAAGAATATATGTTTTAAAAGAAACATAATTCAAAGATCTGCCATTATTTTAAATTGTGTATTTATCAAAGAATCAAAAAGAAAATCGAATTAAGCAGCACAACTGTTTTCAACATTGATAAGAAATGTTTCTTGAGCAGCAAATCAGATCATATCAGAATGATTTCTGAAGGATCATGTGACACTGAAGACTGGAGTAATGATGCTGAAAATTCAGCTTTAACATCACAGGAATAAATAACAGAAAACAGTTCTTTTTAATTGTGATAATATTTCACAATATTACTGATTTTACTGTTTGTTTTTTTTAATTAAAGAATCATTAAACATTTAAGACCAATATTAAATATTAAACCAATATTAGACTTTTTTTCCAATGAGACTTTTATTTATTACAGCAGTTATGAAAACATTTGAAACCAAAAGAAAAACTCAACTGGACATTAAAGTGGAAAGCAGTACTTTATTTCTAATTATGCTACAAGTCAATGGCAAAACAAACAAAACAAAAAAAAATCTTTCACCAGTTTTTTTTTCTTCTTTTTTAACCCCTGAGCACCACAATCCAGCTTTCCCATAATGCACTGGATTTATCCAAAGTGAATAAAAGGAAAATAAGCTTCATACACAGCGTATAATAGGATCTAAAATCTACCAGCATAGCATCGTTGACATAGCTAAACAAGGTAAACAACATGTTATTCTTTAAGCACATGAGTGAATCTTTTTTTTTTAACCTTTATTAAAATGATAGTCTTTTTATGAACAAATGTTCCAACATCGTCATCAGTAAGCCTGTGAGTGTGGTTTCGTAAAAGCTTTGGTTATGGAATCGCTCTGATTCATGTTTTTGCTTCACAGTCAGCAAGCACTCCAGAGTTCGTCCAGGATTTGCTCTAGAAATAAGAGCAAAGTCTCTTCATACGCTGATCAAGAACTAAATTACATCGAACAACAGGAATCAGACAATTGTGCATTGATTGTGCCCTCTGTAATTCCACATAAATATAGACTATATATTTCCATTAATCCTTGCACCTATACAACAACAAAATGATGGTCAGGTTTACTCGTTTCATTAATCGTTAGTTGTGCTAGAAGTCTGGAAACTGCTATTACATTCTTAGATTGCCATTTGTGCACTGAGACTAAATGAATACACATCTTGGCCTTTTTTTTTTTTTTTTTGGAAAACATTTTGATCCAAGTGGATAAAATCAAGTTTTGCTGCAGCAGAATCAAATGAAACCATTTCTCTGCTGCTTGAGATTAAAGTTAAGAATGACAGTATTGGTTGGAAATTGTCAGCCCAACAATATTGTCACATCTTTGGTATTTATAAAAAGTAAGTCCTGTTCTGAGCATATCTCCACATTAAAATAAAGAGAGTTTGAAATAAAAGAATGGATTTTTTTTTAATTTTAGTTAGTTTTGATTTAGATTAGGTTACATATTTTCTGAAAGCCACATTATGTTGTGAACAGAAATGACCCAAACACTGGCATTAATGGAACTGCTGCAAACCGTGAGCTAAAACACTTAATTAATTAAACGGCAAAGGTTGCAGCTTAACTTAAGATATGATTCATAAGATGTATTAAGATGTGTATTTCAGATCTAATTCAAACATCTATTGATACTGTAAAGAAGAACCTTGATCAGATCAATATTGAATTGATTTGAGCAGTTTTATGCACAAAATAGAATCCTTCTGGTATTATATTTCCCCCGTGCATAAAAAAATGCCACTGACATAAATGAACAAGTAAAGTAAATGACGCTGTGTTGAGCCCTGTGTGGTCCAGCCTCTGGTTTTGCAGCACAAATCACGCAGGCAAAAGCGAATTTGGACCAGAAAGGCTATGATTAAAAACTGGCTGCTGTGATTATGTTGTTGGCACAGTCTATAACAAATGAGGTAGATGTGTGTTCATTATATATTCCCTTCTTTGGTAAAACAATACAAAATAGAAATAAAAGAAAAAAAAATCCAGTGATTTGTTGAAAAAACATCAATTTTCAAGTGGCTTCACAATAAAAATAATAGAAATGAAATAAATGAGGTATATCTTGTTTTCATAATCTATTATCTGTGTACAGGTTTGCAGGATTTGTGAGGTATTAGGCTGTACTATGACTTTTTTTTCTTTAAATAAAAGTGATGTTGCTGAAAGCACTGAAACAGCCCAAGATTAAACATGAAAGGAAGAGAATAAAAGTAATAATAAATACAACTTGAAATTGCCTACTGAATTCTAAAAAAAATGACACAATAAAATCCTCCCATTTCCTTTTAAACAGAAAAGAGGCGAAAAAGAAAGAAAGAAAAGAGTGTGAGCAAAAGAAAAAAGAGAGAGAACGGAATAAAGGACGAGAGGTGAACTCTCAAATGCAAGTGCATTGTTGAAAACTTGATGAAAATTGGATTCTATTCACAACAGAGATCCCACCTCATGAACTGATGCCTAAGATGAGCCACATTCTGCCTGTTCACGGCACATAATCTTCTTCTCAAGAGCCTCTCTTTTCTGGTTTAAGTACTCGACCATTTTTTATGATCAACGTTCAGCTCACAGTCACACGTCACAAAATCATTTGACCCCCGACTTCTAAAACCTGTATTAACCAGTGTGACCCGTTTTTCCGTCTACTAAACCATTTAATGAACACTTAAAACTCTTTGCTATAAAACACAAGCTGAGGTGGTGGAAAATCATTAAACATTGTCGACAAGTGTTCCCCAAATAACTCACTAATCAATGGAATATATTTCGCCACGGCCGCAGGCCAAAACCCATCATGAGAGAATATAGTAGACATAAGCCTGTCTGCTTTCTTCAATATCAAGCTATACATGGCTGATCTTGCACATATGGCAAATATTTATGATTCTCTTAGTCTTTTAAAAATTGTGTAGATGAATAAAATGATATTTTTTCTTTCCTAACATAAATTTAAGCAGTGATACAGTAAATAATTTTTCTCCCTGACTTTTTGTACCCAAGTTAAATGGGGTGTGCTTTGCTTAAAATCTAGATATAAATATTTAAGCTTGATTTAATTCATCATGGTGACTTTCCATTGCTTTTTTTCTGATAGTTTGCAATGGCATCAGATATGTGTGATGGTGGTGATAAAACTGCATTACGCTAATACGTTGCTCTTATTCTCTTTGGTAATAGCTGATAGTAGCTCTTTCTGTTTAATTCAAGAATGCAACAAGTAAAGATGAAGAGGATGAACTCCTGTGCCAAAAATTAAGGATCTGTGTAGGAAAGTGAAGAATCTTGCTTTGATGCAACACTCAAGCAGGTCAGCGCTCTGTCTGAGGAATATCCCGTCCTCTCGAGCGTCACACCGCTCCTTGTGTTCATGGCATTGTCACGCAATACGTTTTAGTCGCTCCACAATGAATAACACATCCTCAGAAGAACAAAATTACAAGCTGCAACTTGCTGCATATGTAAATGTAACACACTTCAAATGTGTGGCTTTCAGCTGTAGGTGCTCAGCCTTTAATTTCAATGGAAGTTTTTTTTCGATGATGGATACTCCTTGTCCTGATTGCAGGGGGAGGGTTAGAAAAACAGTAAAAAGTGTACATTGTACATTGAAGGAGACAGAAAAAACTGGTCCAACAGTATGACCTAAAGACCCTGCCTTATCTGACGTCGGGGGAGAGTTGAGTGAGAGAGGTGTTGTGGGCCAGGGTGAAGGCTCAAGGGGAGGTGGCTGGTCCATGTGAAGAGGCGGTGGAGGAGGAAGAGGAGGACGGCTGCATCTGGGTGTTGAGCCCTGGGCTGCTGCTCTTTCCCTGAGAGCTGTGTTGGTGATGGACTCGCTGACTGCCTGGCATGAAACCAATGGCTGGCTTACGGGCAAACAAGACCCCTGGAGTCAGCAGACAAATATTTAGTTCAAGTTAGTCTGAGGTTAGATTCAAGGCATATAAACACCGAAACTACCCTTGCAAAACACAACAATAAATGCATTTAAAAAATATATATAATTATGTGATAAATATTATAAATTATTTTTATTACCAATATTTTCATGCAATAATAGGAACTAGATGTATAACATAGATAATACAAAGCATTATAAAACATCTGACAACACCCCCTTGTTGAAGCCGTTTCTATATTTTTGTGGTATTTTTTTCATTAGCACAATACTATATATGTATATTGATGAAGTATCGTAGTTTTTGTTTAAATCGATACGAGAAAATGTGCAGATGTTCACTAAAGAAAAGCTAAGGTATTAAAAAGAGATTAATTAACAATTAATTCAACATCTTATTTAAATAAATTATGATATGCTGCATGAATTTATGCTAAATTAATTAAATTAAAGGTTCACTTCAGAATGAAAATTTCCTGATAATTTTCTCACCCCCATGTCATCCAAGATGTTCATGTCTTTCTTTCTTCAGTCGAAAAGAAATTAAGGTTTTTGAGGAAAACATTCCAGGATTTTTCTCCATGTAATGGACTTCAATGGGTGGAGGGTCCAAATTGCAGTTTCAATGCAGCTTCAAATGGCTCTACACGATCCCAGAAGAGGAATAAGGGTATTTTCTAGCGAAACATGCGTGACGCAGGCGGAAGTACGGCGGTAGGGCGAAAAACTCGTTGTTATATCATTTTTTGTAAAGGCCGTTTGGCTTAGTCATTGTACTTTCACTTACGTCACGCGTGACCTTTCTAACGGGATTACATCATGCGTGGTGGATCAAAGAGCAGTGCAAGACGAGCATTTGTGGTTAAAGTATATACATTTTTATTTTTTAAGAAAATGACCAATTGTTTCGCTAGAAAATACCCTTATTCCTCGTCTGCGATCGTGTAGAGACCCTTGAAGCTGAACTGAAACTGCAATTTGGACCTTCCACTCATTGTGCCCCAATGAGTCCACTGTATGGAGAAGAATGTTTTCCTCAAAAACCTTAATTTCTTTTTGACTGAAGAAAGAAAGACATGAACATCTTGGATGACATTGGGGTGAGTAAATTATCAGGAAATTTTAATTCAGTAGTGAACTAATCCTTTAATCCCTTAATTACATATATCAACATTTTCTGAGAATATCTGCCCAAACGAAGATAATTTCAGATGTTATTATGGCAGGGAAGTAAATTATGGAATAGACATCATAAAAAGTGTCTTTATTTTCATACCTTTGAACTTGTCACTGGCATTCCGTTTTGTAACTGAGTTTGTTCGAAGTAGACTTGCGTGCTGTTCACACAGGACTATGTAAACATCACATGTTTGTTCAGTGTTATGTGCTATTAGAACAGGATTTTTTTAAATAAAATATTGTCTTGAGACCCCCGCAATTCGTTTCTATTCATTAGCGCACATCTAGCTTTTTTTAAACACAAGGGCACATCCTTTGCAAAAGGCCCCTTTCTTATTCTGCGCTACTGCTCTCAGTGTGATTGGGCGAGGACATGAATAACTTCACAATTTTTATTAATTGTGCTAGATGAATGCATTACATTTTTAGCCCTAGAAAAATCTTTAAGCTGTATGTTCAAGGGCTGTACATCTTTGCAGGGAACAAACTTTCAGTGAAAAAACAGATGCCACTTCAACTTGATCTCCTAAACTGTTCCCAGCAAGATTATGAGCCATCTTCTAGTAATTACTGTCTCTCGCACATCAGGCACAAGCACTGTATCTAGCTAAGGCGGAGGGCCTTTCTCTCGGGCACGAAAGACAATAAGCTCCATCGACCTCCTGGCGCCCAGGCCCAATTTTAAGATATTTAACTTTTTTAACTCTATTGGACTTGCCACTTCATTACGATGGATTTTATAGCAAAGACATCAAATTGTGTGGAGGACTAAGCGAGGGGGTGCTGCTATAACTTATTGAATTTCCTGCCTGCAATTACATCAGCAAACGGCGCTCTATTTACCTGTGTAGACAACCCCATTTATTTCTATTGACATGTTGATGCTGCTAATGCCGTTGGTAGACAGGTTCAATGCAGTCTCTTGTCTATCATCTGTCAAGAGAGGAGCCAGAGAGCGAGGAAGAGAAAAACTCAATATGAGCATTTATAAAAGGAACACAAGAAGCAAGAGAAGCGCGCCACCAACTATCGGTGATAACTCATG
>RJVU01018862.1:5461119-5482688 GCA_003731715.1 Anabarilius grahami
GGTGATAACTGTCAAAAAGATGGGGCTTTGACTTCTAGGGAACTGCACAGAGTGTCTGTGCCATAAACATTTCTTCACTGCAATCAAACTGGTAACACTGCAAAGTATTCAACAGAAATACATTAAAGAGACATTTCACCCAAAAATGACAATTCTGTCATCATTTACTCACCTTCATGTCATTCCAAACCCATAAGACTTTCGTTTGTCTTCAAAACACAAATGAAGATATTTTTAATGAAATCTGAGAGATCTGAGGAAGTCTATTCACCCAAAACTCTCTACACTTCAAAACATTCATAAAGAGATTGTAAAATAAATCCCTATGAATCGATTAGTTTATTATATTCTGAAGAGACTCGATTGCTTTATATGTTGAATAGATTTAATTTAGGATTTCATTAACATATAAAGATTGATCAGCAAACATAAACAGAAGCTCAACCGTACTAGTTTGACACACAAGAACAAACCTCACTGGTTCTTGCGAAAGCTCAAACGTGCTGCGTAACACATGAGAATGAA
Organism: Anabarilius grahami; assembly: GCA_003731715.1. Lineage (NCBI taxonomy): Eukaryota > Metazoa > Chordata > Actinopteri > Cypriniformes > Xenocyprididae > Anabarilius > Anabarilius grahami. Next base: position 5,461,645 of record RJVU01018862.1, read on the forward strand.
ACTTGTGCATCAAGGAAACATGATTGAACTTCTGTTTACCAAATATTAATGTTCGATGTAGGTTCGCTGATCAATGTTTATATGTGAATACAAGCCTAAATTTTATTTATTCATCATATAAAGTGATCATGTCTATTAATAATACTTGGATATAGGGCCAGACTAACTAACAGCTTGCGCCAGTGCAAATCCTCTTTTGGCGTTAAAAAACTACTGTTGGGATTTACTAAAGACTCGCAGTGCAAAATTAGCGGCCAAAAGGGATGGACTGAGTTGTTTTTGTGGCTGACCTTATTGCATATGCATTTGTAGGAGTTTCCCTTTCAGACGCAAAATTTATGGGAGGAGAATATTTAAATGAATAACGCAACACGATTTACTAATGTTTGTGCTCGTCAATTTACTGCTATTTGCAGCATTATTTAACGCCCAAAAAAAGCATGTCTTAACCCATTTTGCGACATGGCTGCAACTGTTGCTGCTAGGAGGAGACACCGCAGAGAACAGAGAGCATGGTAGAAGGGAGAAAATATTTTCCACTCGTATTCATTTCTTTTGAATGTCAGAGGAAGACGTAATCCAAACATATTGTATTGGCCAACATGGCTTGGCATACAATATTATTATATGTGTACGTGTTTTTCAGGATTACATGTAACAGGTTGCACCTGTGTCGATCTGCACCTGATGAGCATGAGCTCTGCTTATTTGCGACCCAACGCTAATTTGCACTGCTCCTGTTAGATTGTGTTGTCATTATGTAAATGAGGGACAGACATTTCTCAGATTTCATTAAAAATATCTTTATCTGTGTTCTGAAGTTGAACAAAAGTCTTATGGGTTTGAAACAACATGAAGGTGAATAATTGATGACAGAATTCTCATTTCTGTGTTTTGAGTAGCAGACAATTAGATTCATTTTTTTTTTTGCCAAAAAGGGACAAATCACACTTGGGGATTCATATTTCCAAGAAGTTAGCAACTGTCAGGACTTTCATTTTTACTCTGTCATTACTCTGGATACTTGTGTGTAGGTTAAACAAAATAACATTTAATATAATCTTTAAATTGCAGAGTATTTCTGTGTGAAAGTCCTGCTCAGCGTTATGGAATGATGTTACACTGTCCCACCATATAAAGAGGCTCTTGGTTTTATGGGTGGTATAAGAGTAACAGTCACGTAGAAAACAACAAAACATTACTCATGACCAGCCTGCAATCATGGCACACGCTCTGTCATTAAGTGATGAAGGTGCACTGAAATCATTAACATTAGACAAACAGCCCGACAGAAATCACTTTTCATCATCAGTAAAGTTTCACTATTCATTCAAACCTAATTAAATAGATGTTTTATTTTTGTTTGAGAATGTCTCATAAACCTTACCCTTATCTTAGTGTCATAAATAAATAAATAAATACAAATTATCATTCATAAATTATTAATAAATATTGTTTTTCATAAATTCCTTCAGAATTGTTTTGAGAATGTCTCATAAACCTCTCTCACAGATGACCCTTATTTAGTGTTATAACTAACTAAATGAATTAATGAATTAATGAATAAAATACAAATATGTCATTCATAAATTATTCATCAATAAAATGTTTTTCATTAATTACCTCAGTTTGGTGAGGGAAAAATGGAAGGCTAATCTTTTTTCATGTTATTTCTGGCAGTCAAACCTGAGGGCTTTCCAAGCTGCTGTTGGTTATTTGTGATCCTTACTCACCCTAGAGTAAATAAATTCCTCTGCCCTAATCTACATTATTTGACCCATAATGCCCTCTCTCGTCACTACTGACTCAGTCCACAGGATTTTATTTGTCACTCTAGAGAAACACACGCCATTTATATTATATTTACACACAAGATTGCACCTTACAAAGTTTAAGATTTTCATTTTCACTTTTAAATAAAAATAAAGTCATCTTTGTGAAAACATACACTGGTCAAAATATATGAGAACAATCTTTACATTGCTTGCACCCACCTCTGTTGTTCAGTTTGATGTTCATGGGTAGCTGGGTTGCCATGGCGAAGAGATTCTGCTGCAATGCATGCTGCATTATCCTCTGCTGCTCCTCTGCCATGAGCATCACTTTCTTCTCCGGTGGCTCTCCAGACTCCAGCTTCTCCCGCAGCTGCTCCAACGCGGCCGCCTGCACAGCTGCTGCAGCTGCAGCCTGAGCCGCTGCGGCCTGGGCTGCACTGTGGTGGCTGGCCAAAGACATAGGGATGCCCACCCTGTTAGTCAGGCAGCTGGACATCATAGAGTCCTCTGTGGGGCAAGAAAGCATCATAAAGTCTGTGATTTTCAGGTTGTAGAACACTTTAACAACAAACCAAAAATAGTAAACCACCTAAAGTATCAAGTCCTTAAAACAATTACCATTATTTCACAGGTAGATGTTACCCTGCTAAGGCACTACTGCCTGCAGCAACTCCACCTGTGCCTATAGGTTAATAGCTAAGTAGTGTAGTTTATAAGAATTATCTTGAAATAGCCTCAGTTTTGTGATGCATAATTTTGCCAGGCTGCTGTTTAGCATTTATTTTGTTTAAATTGATGTTTAAAGCTATGTTGAGCTAATGTAAATATGAGCTGACTTTTCACTATTAAGGAAGTTAGACAGTTAAGAAAACACTTTGGGCCAGATTTACTAAGAGCTTGCAAACGTTCTTTTGGCGTTAAAAAACTACTGTCGGGATTCACTAAAGACACGCAATGCAAAATAAAAAGCATGTCTTAACCCATTTTGAGACATGACTGCATGGCACAGAGAGCGCATGGTAGAAGGGAGAAAATATTTTCCACTCATATTAATTTCTTTGGAATGCCAGAGGAAGACATTATCTGAACATATCATTTGCCAAGCCATGTTAGCATATATATATATATATATATATATAAATATATATACACACACAGTGTATATACAGTGGGTACGGAAAGTATTCAGACCCCCTCAAATTTTTCACTCTTTGTTATATTGCAGCCATTTGCTAAAATCATTTAAGTTCATTTTTTTTCCTCATTAATGTACACACAGCACCCCATATTGACAGAAAAACAGAATTGTTGACATTTTTGCAGATTTATTAAAAAAGAAAAACTGAAATATCACATGGTCCTAAGTATTCAGACCCTTTGCTCAGTATTTAGTAGAAGCACCCTTTTGATCTAATACAGCCATGAGTCTTTTTGGGAAAGATGCAACAAGTTTTTCACACCTGGATTTGGGGATCCTCTGCCATTCCTCCTTGCAGATCCTCTCCAGTTCTGTCAGGTTGGATGGTAAACGTTGGTGGACAGCCATTTTTAGGTCTCTCCAGAGATGCTCAATTGGGTTTAAGTCAGGGCTCTGGCTGGGCCATTCAAGAACAGTCACGGAGTTGTTGTGAAGCCACTCCTTCGTTATTTTAGCTGTGTGCTTAGGGTCATTGTCTTGTTGGAAGGTAAACCTTCGGCCCAGTCTGAGGTCCTGAGCACTCTGGAGAAGGTTTTCGTCCAGGATATCCCTGTACTTGGCCGCATTCATCTTTCCCTCGATTGCAACCAGTCGTCCTGTCCCTGCAGCTGAAAAACACCCCCACAGCATGATGCTGCCACCACCATGCTTCACTGTTGGGACTGTATTGGACAGGTGATGAGCAGTGCCTGGTTTTCTCCACACATACCGCTTAGAATTAAGGCCAAAAAGTTCTATCTTGGTCTCATCAGACCAGAGAATCTTATTTCTCACCATCTTGGAGTTCTCCATGCAAGCTTTCATGTGTCTTGCACTGAGGAGAGGCTTCCGTCGGGCCACTCTGCCATAAAGCCCCGAATGGTGGAGGGCTGCAGTGATGGTTGACTTTCTACAACTTTCTCCCATCTCCCGACTGCATCTCTGGAGCTCAGCCACAGTGATCTTTGGGTTCTTCTTTACCTCTCTCACCAAGGCTCTTCTCCCCCGATAGCTCAGTTTGGCCGGATGGCCAGCTCTAGGAAGGGTTCTGGTCGTCCCAAATGTCTTCCATTTAAGGATTATGGAGGCCACTGTGCTCTTAGGAACCTTAAGTGCAGCAGAATTTTTTTTGTAACCTTGGCCAGATCTGTGCCTTGCCACAATTCTGTCTCTGAGCTCTTCAGGCAGTTCCTTTGACCTCATGATTCTCATTTGCTCTGACATGCACTGTGAGCTGTAAGGTCTTATATAGACAGGTGTGTGGCTTTCCTAATCAAGTCCAATCAGTATAATCAAACACAGCTGGACTCAAATGAAGGTGTAGAACCATCTCAAGGATGATCAGAAGAAATGGACAGCACCTGAGTTAAATATATGAGTGTCACAGCAAAGGGTCTGAATACTTAGGTCCATGTGATATTTCATTTTTTCTTTTTTAATAAATCTGCAAAAATGTCAACAATTCTGTGTTTTTCTGTCAATATGGGGTGTTGTGTGTACATTAATGAGGAAAACAAATTTACTTAAATGATTTTAGCAAATGGCTGCAATATAACAAAGAGTGAAAAATGTAAGGGGGTCTGAGTACTTTCCGTACCGACTGAATATGTAACAAGATGCGCCTGTGTCGACCCGCACCTGATTAGAGCATCAGCTCTGCTTATTTGCATCCCAAAGCTAATTTGCACTGCTCTGGTTAGATTGCGTTGGTCATTATGTAAATGATTGTGACTGCGTCTGTGTTCTTTAATTTGCGCGTCAGCAGTAGATCGGGTGCAAAACTTGCCACTATCCTCGCCGCATTTGTGGAATTGCGCTCTCACGCTAATTTGCCCCATTTAGTAAATCTGGCCCTTTATCACAAATGAACGTAACAATCTTTAAATCATGATTAGTTCGTTGTTATGAGTTCATGAATTAGCTGCTTCATTTAATGTTGGAGCTTTTTGTGATATTACTTCTACTTTTAAAAAGTTTGGGATCAGTATGTTTTTTAACGTTTTTGAAAAAATATCTTATACTCACTACTCAGCAAGGCTGCATTTATTTGATTAAAAATATAGTAAAAATGTTAATATTGTGAAATCTTATTAGAATTTAAAATAACAGTTATCTATTAAAATGTAATTTATTCCTGTGACGGCAAAGCTGAAGTTTTAGCATCATTTTTTCAATCTTCAGTGTCACATGATCCTCCAGAAATCATTTTAATATGCTGAATTGCTGCTCAAGAAACATTTCTTCTTATTATTAATGTTGAAAACAGTTGTTCTGCTTAATATTTTTGTGGATACATTTTTTTCAGGATTCTTTGTTGAATAGAAAGTTCAAAAGAACAGCATTTATTTGAAACATTATACATGTCTTCGCTGTCTCTTTTGATCAATTTAATGTGTCCTTGCTGAATAAAAGCATAAATAATAATAAAAAAAAATCTTGCAAAATTTTTGAATGTTTTAAATGATGGTGTATTTTTTTATTTTTTATTTATCAGATATAAATTTTGACACTGTTAACCTGATTCTTTCAATTTTGTACAGTAAAACGGTTTCGCAAATGGAAAGGATGTTGCTCAATCTGAATTTTATTATAAACATTAAGATTTAGAAATAACATCCCTACAGGGAAGTATGAGTATGACACAAGTCATGCAGTAAGCACTGAGATCTATTTAAGGCTGCTTTGTAAACACTATAAATATTGTCAGATTCGTAAGGTTCTTTGATCCTTAAAGAGTTGCGTGACTTGTCCTTTTCCATATAGGCACATTACTGAATCATGAAGCAGCCCATGTCTCTTTGTGTTTCATTGCTCCTGCTGGTGTGATGCGGAAACTGGCAGAGTGGGCAAGAGGAAGTCCTGCAAGCTGTTTCCTGTCTGCTCTGATGACTATTCAGGCCACAGCGTGGAATAAGCGTGAGTAAGAAGTGGCACTGTTATTGTGTAAGAGAGATGACTTCTCCTTTGGAGGATCTAGGGTGTAATTTAGATGGTCTGCAATAACATTAAATTTCCTGATGAGGAATATCATTTTTCTTTCTCTTTCTTTACAAAATAATTAATAGAATACTATTACTTTTAGTTGGTTTATAATTGTTATATTATATATCATTTATAAAAAAAACTTAAATAGTACCAGAATTATGTTGTGCAAAAACAAAAACACAAACCTTTCTTGATAACAGGGGTTTGAGTCATGTGCCCGCCATTGGGAGTGGGCATGCTAATGTGGGGCATCTGGAGTTTGGGGGAAGCCAGCAGTGTGGGGGTGCCCACGGGGGAATAGTTGAAGAGGGTGGAGCCATAACTCTGTCTCCGCCCTTCACGACGATTGCTGTCAATAGCTGCCTGAAGCTCCCCAGGAGAGCTCAGTCCCCGCTTTTCACATTCATAAGGATAGAGGTACTTCATATACCTGTAGAGAACAAAAGACAGAACATGAAACTCATTCTGTGATGTACAACCTAATCACAATGGCAGATGCATAAACAGTAGGGGTGGGAGAAACAAAAAAATCATTCTCTGATGCATCGCAATTTTCTCTTAATCGATTCTGAGAATTTCAGTGAAATGCCTAAATATTCCCACCCCTTTAATAAACAGAGCCCCTAAAAAGTCACTTCGGAAAAGATATGAATAGTGGTGTAACGATACACTCATGTCACGATTCGATACAAATCACGATACTGAAGTCACAATATGATACTATTGCGATATTTTATACCAAAATAAAGAAGAGAGGTTTATTATTATTATTACTTTATCATTATTATTATTTTATTATCAGGACCCACAAATGTTCCCCCCATTGCATATCATTATGCATAAAATCAACAATATATATAGTAGTTTAATGTAGTAATGTTACAAACACTGTAAAATTTCATTTTTTTTCTCACGCAGTACACGCGCTTTCAATGCAGGCATTCGTTGAATCTCTTACACAGACAAGCCGCACATGCCTTTCCCGATATTAAAGCAATATACTAATAAGAATAAACCATCTAAAAATGCTTTGAATAATCATACTACTAAAACTAAATGTGATATGGTGATTTAAATAATGTTTGCACTTTCACATTGAGTGCCGTTCCGATCGATGCAATCAATCACACTTCTAATCGCAAGAAAGCGTGTCAAAATGACTATTCCCAAACTGTAAATGGTTAGTTCACCCAAAAATTTTTATTCTGCATTTACTCACTCTCATGTTGTTTTTACGCATCACACAAGTATTTGAATGTCCGTGTTTACTACAGTATGCACATTATTGTAAATCTGTTCATCATATAAAGCCATTGTGTCTCTACAGAAGACTAGACCACTCGGTTGATTATTTTTGCGATTCCTTTAGGCCATTTTTTGGATCTTTTAAGTTGTAGTGGAATGGGCTTTAAATGAAGGGACAGAAATCTTTCATCAGTGAGGACATGATGACAGAATTTACATTTTTGTGTGAATTAAACCTTATAAATACAGTAAGCTGAGCCTTGGATAAAACTAACTCTATATCGAGAATCATATTGTTTACATCAATGATAAATGTTGTCGCATTTTTTTATTGTGATATCTCGATATATCAGTGTATCGTTACATAGATACACATCATTGTATTAAATAACTAAACATCAAACCAAGTAGTATCTGTAAACAAAAGCTGCCAGATCTTTTTTCAGATGTAACTTCACTTTTCTTCACTATTCCACCTATTCATAAAATTACTCTATTATTTCGTTTTTATATGTTATCGAATGTGGTTTGTGACTTTGAGAAATTAATATATTTCAAAAGCGGCATGACTATGCTGGTTGAGGAGCAGCCTGACTCAGAACTCTTCTGACTCTTATGCATGCATGTTCAGATAACGTTGAACCTATTAGCGTTCCACTGAACCACTCGTGGTACACAAACCACACAAAAAGAGACCTTAGGAATGCTAAGGGGTTAAAGAATTCATCAGCATTACTCCTTAGCAATCATAAGGTCATAAGTATCATAAGGTAAGATGCAGGTTTTGGTGCTGCCACCATGTAGTGAAATATACAGTGTTTTTAACATTTATTTAATCATGAGTTCTGAGCGTTAAAAATATGTTCCTGCGGCTATATACAGGTGTCTTAACAGAGTAACCACAGGTGTAGTTTATTACATTAATATGTTCCATTAACTGCTAAGTGCTAACAAATAGAAACCTTTTGTCTTCATTTTGAATAGTATATTTATTGTTGTAATAGTCATCCTATTATATATTTACTAGAGATGTTCCGATACCCCTTTTCCATTCCCGATACCGATTCCGATACCTGAGCTCAGGGTATCGGCCGATACCGAGTACCGATCCGATACCTGGGTGTGTATCTGTATATATATATACTACTAGCCCTGTATGAATTGATAGAATTATTTATGGTGTGCTTCAGACTTATCCCTTAATAAAACAAGAACAAATACATACAGTGAACTAGAGTATTTTTATTATCTGACATACATTTGTCAGTTATATTATTTATTTATTTTAAGTGAAAAAGAACTTCAAATGCAGCCACAAATCTAACATTGTAAACTGAAAAAGGTATATTATTTTTACAATATAACTATAAAAACAGTACAACAAATAAATCTAGGAATATAATTATATAAGAAAATAATCTCTTTAAAACTTGAAGTCCAGAAACAATTTTGTTAAATAAAAATCTCACGTTTTCGACGACTGACAGCGGCTGGTCATCCAGAACAATAAACCCGACAATTTTGTCGGTTATCTTTATTTGTCTTTTGAAAACTTTTCTCTTTGTTTGAATGAAGCTGGCACGCCTCATCCTTCTCCGTCTTAAGCGCGTCAAACGCCCGAATCGCGCCGCAGGAAGTCAATTCGCGTCTTTGCATTGACTTAACATGTAAATCACTCGCGCTTATCGCTTCATTCGCGTCTGGTGTGAACGCAGCATTAGCCTTTATGTAACCATCGTGTTGCGCGGGGTGACGCGTCTTCAAATGCTTTATTAAGTTATTTGTGTTAAAGTTGCCAATACTTGTGCCACCCCTCAAAATTGCAGCATTGCATATGAGACATGTCGCCGTTTTACTGGTCTGAAATACTGCCAAACAGCAGACATACTGCTAGGCGTTTTCACTTCTCCGCTGCTCAAACAGTGGTTGCTTGTGGCAACACAGCACAACTTCCTGTGTTTGCATTCTGAGCCACGAAGAAGAATTGATTTCCGATTTGCTGCGTTAAGCAAAGATAGCGGGCACAACTAGGTATTGTTTAAGAAAATGGTATCGGATCGGTACGTGAGTTTAATTACTCGCCGATACCGATGCCAGAATTTTTTGTGGTATCGGTGGTATTTCCGATACTAGTATCGGAATCGGAACAACCCTAATATTTACTGCATAGACTTACTATGTCATTTACATTTTTGAAAACAAAGTAGGTGGAACATTACACCACAATGTAGTGAGTGCACATTCTTGCTCTTAACAGTGCAGTGAAATCCAGATTTCCTACATTCTTCTATTTACATGACCTGTATGAGAAATGTTTATTCGACTATCTACATAAAGAGCCTTTTTTTTATAGGTTCATGATCAACTGAATTATGATTGCCATTAGCCGCTTTTCCACTGTTGGGCCGAACGGTTCTTAGAATGGTAAGGAACTGTTCCAGTTTTGTTTCCACTGGAGCCTGGTAAGGCACGGCACGATTACAAACCATTCTCGGCCTGGAATTCTCGGGCACAGTTGTCTAACCGTGCTGAATCCTGCTGGTAGAATGCGTGAAGTGATGTCGGCACACAGGATTGGTCACTTGTCTGTTGCCTGGCTACCAGTTTCTCCGTAGCTGGCTAAGCGCTCTATTTGAGGGTCGTAAACACAAATTAATAATAAAATATTAATAATAAGAAATATCTGATCATCCTCCATAACACGGTTGTTATTTACCTCTAATATCATCAGTAAACCGTTGCGTTACCAAGGCAACAACTAACGCTTTTGTATAACATTCAAAAGAGCGGCAGTTATCAGCCCCACAGTTGAAAATGAAACCGTAACCGTACCAGCTGTCCCAGATCGGCACGGACCAGGATGGTTACGCAATGAGAACCGTTCGGCCCGACGGTGGAAAAGTGGCTATTGTGTCCATTGTTTCCTTTTAACAGCCTACAGGTCTACTGGATGTATTTGACAGTAATGTAATTGTGTTAAATGACAGCACTGAGAGTGGACATGAACAAACAAGTTAATGTGTTCCTCAAGCAGGTCAAGGATTTACATGAGAGACTTCTTTCAAAAGCATTAAAAAATCTTACATTCCCCACATTTTTTAAATGGAAGAGAAACCCCCCAAAATGAAGATAATTAAAATACATTTGTGTTATATATTGTGTAAGATGAGTAAAGCATTGGATAGAAAAAAAGCAGCTTTAGAAGTCAATATATTGTCTACAGCAATCCATTTTGCAATCAGGTGTGTCAATGTGTCTTAGGGGTTGTTCACACAGGATGCATTACTGTGTTTGGAGCCTGACCCATTTATACACATGGAAAATGTCTTTTCGCCACTGCGTTGTGTCTTAAGATTCTTCCACCATGAATGCCGCATTTTCAATAATAATTAATTGTACATTAAAGTTAAATAGCAAGCCCTAGGCTTACACTGCATTATTGTTTGCTTGATGGATCTCAATTTTGCTGTACAAATGTATCTTTGTAAAACCTCTTTCTTACTTCTACCAAACATTGTCAAATACACTGTCTTCACTCTCTCTATTTTAAAAGCAGGTAATTGAATTGGACAAGATAGACAAGAATCAACTGGTAGTTATCAACAAGTTGCTCTCGTCTTAAGTTATCTCACTCACTGTGTTCGGAGGGTGAAAGCCGCACTGGTGATGGAGGTAGGGAGGTTCAGGCCTTTGGTAATCTCGCGCCATATTTTCTTATTGATGACTTCCACTAAGCCGCCTTTTTCGGTGACAAGCTTGTAGAGAGTGTAGAGATCCAACACCTGCTTGGCCATGATAGGAATCCGATTCACTGGAGTCCCTGCAGGAGCCGAGGAAAAAAGCACAATATCCACAATCAATGCCATTAACTCAAGCTCATTGACGGGCCTCTCGGCCGCTTATAAGGCCAATCAGTCAGGCATAAGTAAAACGTCCGACAGCTTCCCACTCCACTTAGCAAAAATATCACTTTTTGCCTTCAGTCAAAGGTCTGCACTGTCTGTTTCACCACCAGTGAAAAGAAAGATCGGTGACTTCTCATTTGGAGAAATTATAATATGAGTAAAATCTCAATAAGTAAAAATAATTTCACACTGTATACTCAACTAAAATCATTTACCGTGATCGAATATGTATTATAAACCCTGAATAGTAGTTGGAGACAATCATTTTGACAATAAAGAGCAAATGGCTTTTTAAAAGAGAACAAAAGTTGCCAAACATCTAAACTCTCAGATGTCGATGCTTAAACACTGCTCTCCTTCCAATTGCCAGTTCATTTGCTGAATGAAAAAAAAACCTTGGTGATAATTTGTGCACACGATTTAATGTTAGGTTGTAATGTGTGAAGAGGATAAGCCCTTTGTGTGCATCTGAGACCGCCTGACCTCAAGATAATTAACCTGTATTTTGCTGATAGAGTTCTATTGTGCCCATTGGATTTGCCATAATAGCAATCAATACGCAGAGAAATATAGAGCAAACAACAGCAAGCCAAGCCACAGTCTGAAAAGAGCAAGGAGAGCAGAGCTATGGTCTATCAAGGTAAAAACACATCAATTAAGACTTGTAATTACGGCTTCATTTTGCCTCTCTGGCATGTGAACTAAGAGACACTATTAAAACTAAAGATTTATCTGCCTTCTCTCTGAGACAATGCTGGCATTAGATCTAAAGTAGCACAAATGTCTAAAACAATCGATTGATGTTTCTTACTTCTCCTCAAACTGACCACACAAGTCACCGAAGTAAAAGTAAGTATCAAGAGTCTTGATTTGAAAACCAAAAACGGTTTAGAGCAGTAGTTCTTAAATGGATTTTGATTCAGAGCCCACATTTTACATTGGAAATCAAATGATCCAACACAGTAGCAAAAAATTTTACAAAAAAATTTATCTATTAATATTAATACAATATTAAATAAAATAATAATTAATTGAAATATTATTAATCTTGGGATAGAACACAATTTTTATCCCTTTATCTGTTGCAAGTAACATTTTGAGCATATACAATAGTGGCTAAAAGTGATGTCTTCTGCGTTTATTCAAACATATTAAAAATGCATTAAAGCTTTTGTAAGCTTATTGCTTATTTGTGCTTAGAGTGTAAAACTAATGTATGCTCTCTGCTATCAAATGTTTCATTTGTGACAACACAATGAAACATGCTGAATTGTGCAGACATTTTTTTGGCTAAAATGAGATTCAAAGCTTGCACTCATTATTCCCAGCCTATAATTCAATCAATCACTGTGGCTGGTGTTCACTATATTATTAGACATTATTTTGAGGGTTTTATTGAATATGGCCAAGAGGAAGGAGCTGTCCTCTGCAACCAAGGAGGATATTTTCAAAATGGCTCAATATGATTAAATGACATTAGATAGGCTATTGCTCGTTTGCTGGGTTTGAATGCCTGCAGAATTATTGCAAGCACCATGAGACAAGTATTATGCAGATTGTGGAGCACTGGGCCAGTCAAAGAAGACTAGTGAGCTAATTTAAAATCATCTCAATGTGTGACTGCTTTAAAATAATTTCCAAAGTCTGGGATGAGATATGCAATTATGAGGAACATCCAGTTTCATCTCGCACTGCAAGGCGAGTATGAAGGATCTGTTTGGAGATTTAACATGAACATCTCACACACACACACACACACACACATGCATAGAAGAAATAAAACCCATATCTTGATAAGCTGTAGTTTGCCTGTTAAATACCTCAACCAAGTTTAGTGTGTTCTTCATCCCAATTTAACACACTCTTAACATTTTGATGGTTTAATTGAATTGTAGGGTCATTAAAAGCAAATATAGTGCAAATATCCCCTTCGGTCATCACTTTAGGCCACTACTATGTGTATATATGTATAAAGTTAAATCACAATAATGCACAAATAATTATTTATTCCCATGCACAAAAGGCCAAACGAAATGAGGCTGGAGTAATAAATAGAACCTGACTCCACAAAAGCCACCTTTGGACTGAATCTAAACCTGGATAAGCGTCTTTAAAACAAGATTTACGAGCGCTCGATTACCGAGGTGATGTATTCATCTCCTCTGGTCCCCTGAATAAGATGCAGTGAATAAAGGCCAGTACAAGCTTTTGTCATCCCAAACAATTTGATCTGCTCATGCATCATTATGACAATGAGTGATTATGGAGTGCAGAGAATCACGTTTTGCCGAGCTCACGAAGCTGCCTACTGTTAATTGCTCACTGGCTAAAAAGGTTTAATTGAAAATGTGCTGAAGGGAATAAGCCGGTGTTGGGGCCAATCATCTATGTGGCTACCTTCATCAGCAGTCTGCGTTTTCATCATTCACTTCAGCCAGATAATGGAAGGACAATGTGCCTGCGATTGCTTGGTCTTCCGAAGCATGAAATGAGAGGGCTAATTTGTAAACACAACACTAGAGAAAAACTTTATCCATGTGTATAAAACTGGCAAATTGCGCTGACCAACAAGCTTGAGTAAGTCCTCTATGATGTGTTTGTCAGGAACACTAGGTAGTTTTTCAATACATTTATTCATTTGGCAGATGCTTTTATCCAAAGTGAAATTTAAGAAACACTACAAAGGCAATTTTTCCTAAGGGGCAAATAAGAGGTTTGTGTATATTCTTTCCATTTTAATAATAATAATAATTTTTTAAAAAATGGCAATCTTCAACCCAAGTTAAAAATGGAGTATAAAGGCCTGTACACACAGGGACGAATATCGCAACGCGCTTATCGGCAGCGTTTTTCGAGACGATTTTTGTGTTCATACCCAAGCGATTTTCACTGGCGATGTGCCGAGTGAACGTGCAAATTCACTCCCTGACAGTATATGGCGCTTGAGCTGAATGTTAGTGCAAATAAACATATTTATGACACTAATTAAAGAAGAAAAAAATACAGATATAAAATGGCATATATGGCATATACATGACATGAGGAGATGGTAGTCAGAAACGGTAGTGCAAATAAGTCACAATGACAGTAGTTAAATAGACATTCTCATATTATTCATACATATTCTCATATAATTCATATTTCTTGAATGTTTAAGGGAAAAAAAACACAGAAATAAAATGGGCATATAATACACATTGGTGTGGCCAAGAACTGGCAGATAACCCATAGTTTGTAGGGGTTTCCTCGTCTACTTACTTTCTCTTTGTCGTCTTGGTATCAATGTGTGCTCGGGAAGACCGTTTTGTGCTTGAGCACCACCAAGTTGTGTTTTACTGTAACTTCAGCAGCTCAAGGCACGTGAACATTGGTCGGCCAGTTTTTAACGTGGCGTATCAAACCAAAAAAACTAACCCGAGGTGTTTTTAAAAAAATTACGCTTTTACACCTGCCGTTTTTCGCGTCGGTGTGCACACACACATTGGCGCCCTTTGTTTAGTCACGAGGCGTTAAACGTCGGCGATAATCGCGCACAATATTCGTCCCGGTGTGTACAGGCCTTAAGTGTACATTCTTTTTTAAATAAAAATGCCTCCTTGGTGTTCTAGGAAATACTATCAAGCTGATTACAAGTAGTTGCAACAAATAAATCTACATACATATATATATATATATATATATATATACACATACATATTTAATTGCAACAAAGTAGATGATTATGGCTGTATTTCATTCTTTTACACACTTAGTATTGTGCATGATTAATAAGGTTCTATACACTGTAAACAAAAGTTTTGTCAAATAACCAACACTAAAAAATAAGTGAAATGCAGCACAACACTAAAAGACATAAATTTTGTACAAGTGTACATAGACAAACTTAAAAGAAACACTTTATAAAGTGGCCCATTGTAGTAAATAGGAAGCATCAAAATCTATATTTTCATTCTATAATTATCTTAGCAGAATGGCATTTCCACACACTTCAGGGTTGTGCTTTGAGAGCATTATCAGCCTGACTTCCTTCCAGGGAAATTAGAATTGAAAATACGAGAGAAACTAAAAGACTTGTTCTTCGAGGCTGCTCATGGCCTTTCATTCTCTTTAGTATTTCAGGTAATTATGAAAGCGTCAAATATTGATTTATTCAAAAGAAAGTGCTGATGCTGCCCTAAGATGTGATCAATTTATTGTTGCCTCCCTGTGGGAATCATGAATCAAAGCGGGAATTTATCAGTTTACAATGGGCAATAACACTTGCATTGTTCCTATTGCTTAAAGATTAGGGGTCGTAAATGAGCCCATCACTCCAAGTCTCTTCCACGATGGACGTATTTATTCTTCAGAAGCCATCAAGGCAACTTAAAAGAAAAGGATACAATTAAGTGATTTACATCAGTTGTTTAAATCTCATTTCTCTTCATATAATGAGACAACCATAGTAGAGCTAGTGTCGAGCAAAGAAAGTTTTCATCGCAACACCATAAAACAACACTCTATGTTTCTGAAAACTTCTGGAATCCTGGAAGCACATGATATCTCCATTTTGACAGGGGTATAATTTGCAGTATGCGTTTCATTTACAGGTCTTAAACAGCTGGTCATAAATACTTCTCTCTATATAAAGCTCTCTGGGGGAGCAGGGAATATCATCTACATTCTTCCATGAGCGGAGTTAAACACAGGACTGTTTGTGTTGAGCTGTGAAATAGAGGCAGCCATTTTGATGTGAAAAAAGATACGGCCATCTCAGTACACAGAGGGGCTTGCGACAAACGATTCGTATTTGGCAGGTTATGATTGATGATGGCAAGGTCCGGGGGACACTGGGAAGGCCAATGACCTCTGGTCTCAGGCCAGGCCTACAGGGGACAACAGTCCTGGCATGAATTCACTCACAGCGGGGGAGAACCTTTCGTGTATTGGTTTTTAATGTGTTCCGGACACATAGTGAAGCTGAGAAGATTTCTTGAACCAAAGTTTTCATTTTCTATCGTCAAGCTGTTATTTGATCCTGTGACTGGACTGATGTGGAACGTCATTCTGGGAGGGAAATCTTTTGCTTTGGAAACAATGTGCCTTTGCAAATACCCAAAGTACTCTCTAACAGTAAAAACAGTAATATTGTGAAATATTATAACAATTTCAAATGTTTTGTATTTTAATATATTTCAGAATGTAATTTATCCTTGTGATGGCAAGTGATGGTCATTACTCCCATCTTCTGTAACACTTGTTTCTTCCGAAATATTTTTTACTATTATTAATGTTGTGCTGCATAAAATGTTTGTGGAAACTGACACTTTTTTTTTTTCAGGATCCTTTGAAGAATAGAATTTTCAAAAGAGCAGCATTTATTTAAAATAGAAATCTTTTGTAATATTATAAATGTCTTTACTGTCACTTTTAATCAATTTAATGCATCATTGGTGAATAAAAGTATTAATTTCAGACTGGTTTTTCTGAACCATAGAAAATTTGGGCTGTTCCTTAGACAAAGCCTTAGACTCATTTGGACTACTTAAATTACATTTTTTTGAAACATGACAGGTCTAATTCTTTCCTTTCTTTATAATTGATGGGAAAAAACAAAAACAACCCTCTGTGTTCGATAGGAACAACAACATGAGGGTAAATTATGTCAGATGTTTCATTTTGGGGTGGAATATCACTTTAAGATTTGATAGAACCAGAAACTGTTTTTTAAAAATGTTAAAACTCAAAAATCTTGTATTTGTAGATATGCGCACAACATTCTGTGCCAGTCAACAAATATGACATTTGCATTCTGAAATCTTTACTAGGTTGAAGCTCAGATTCCTCTGTAACAATACATGTCAAAGGTCTAAATATGAACTTGCTATCGTTGATTATTGTCCTTTCCTTTATTATACTGTACTGCTTAAATTTACCTACCAAAATAACGGCAGGTGGATCGTTTGCATCCTGTCATTCATCTTGGTCATGTCAAACATCAAAATAAGGCTATGATTGTTTTACAGACATTCAGTTAATATGTAAATTTAAGAGAGAACTGAAGACAACAAAATGGATTTATGCAGATGTTCCCTTAAGAAGATCTAGCAATCAGTTGCAAAAAAAACATAAGTTGAGAAAACCCTTAGTGATGATAGTGAAATAAATATGGCAATAAAACATTGTTACAATAAATAATAATAAAAAGCAGTACATTTAAATGTTACCATACATTATTTGACCAAATATTTTAATAGTCATGAAGCCATAATGCATAGCTAAATGTTGGCAAAAGCATGACACTGACCATGGCCAAAGAAAAAAAAAGAGAAAGAGAAAGCTCTAAAGCAGAGGTTCAAAGCCTTTTTATCAGCTGAAACCCTATTACCTTAATTATATACCTGTACGCATTTATATTTTTAGTTATTATAATTTCTCAATAAATATAATGGATTTCAGACATACATGTCTACAAATGTTACTATTTGGAAAAAATAATTTAGTTGTGCACAAGTGTCCATTAATAAAATACATATATATATTTTTTAAATTAAGACATTTCTACTGCAATACTATTATCCACCCCTAGGGATTTGTGAACCCCCCCCCATTGAAAAACCCTAAATATAATTTACTTTTAGGCTGTTGTCAAAGTGTCAAAGAGCTGCGATAACAAAGTTTAGGAAAGTCGGGAAACACTCTCAGCAAGTGCAGCTTTTAATAAGAGCCCGTAACGTGATATCAGCTGTTTGTGTTTCCATCTCAAATTTCAACATGGCATTAATCTTATTCAATTCAAATATGTCTTGAAATGTCATTTATAATATGCAGTATATCTCTAGTAATATGATCCCCAACCAAGTTCCAAACAAGAAAAACCACTAACGATGTGCTCCTATGAACACCCATATGTCAGTGGGGGCAGCACATTAAAAAATTTCACAGGAGCAAATGGTTTTGCTCTAGCACAAAAAAGTGAACTCAGGATTATCAAATTATCACCTGTCACTGTTGAAGCACGCACAGACACTTGTATTCCCGAGCGTTGGAAAATTGACCTTCGACAACCACGTGTACAATCAGATCTGTAGAATTTAACCACAGTCACTGACAAAATATCCCATAGTACTACTGCCAAAAATAACATGTAACATCCATATGCAACATCTATGTTTAGAAGGTAGGTGTAGACTTGCAGAGGCGCAATTTTTTGCCCCAGATACCCAGTGACCTTAGAACCGCCCCGGTCTATTAGCATCTACTGAATGAACGTATCGCTGGATAGTATCGTGAATCCTCTGTCACAATGGTCTCAGCTCAGTTAACAAACAGCTCCAACTGTCATTCACCATAATGAGTGACAAAACTTAATATGGAAAATGTTAAATGGGAGTTCCCATTCTATTCATGCTGTCAGTGTGATAACACAGCTATGAAAGCCACTTGGTCATTTAACACCATGGAGACATGATTGACAACACAAAGGTAAAACAAGTACAGTAGGTAACCTGGATTATGTGCTGAAAGATTAATTTATAACAGGAAAATCCATAATAAAGGCTTTATTCTAAAATGATTTTTTAAAGATTATAGTGTAAATAACAGAAACTGATAGCTAAATGAATGTTTGTGTGTAATAACCCAGGTGCATTAAAATCTTATAAACATTTATATGTTTTTTCTCTGTATGAAAGTAAGTGAACCCTTGATGACTGCACTAGGTGTTCTTAGTGATTAAGTCAATACAGATTTAGACATCAAGCATAAGAACAGAGGCAGCAGAGGCAGATTTAATTATATTTGATCTCATGGCTGAGCTGACGGGAAGAGCTTCACTTCGCTGCATTCAGGCATTTTTATGTTATGGCATCACTAGACTGGGCGACTCCTCGCTGGCTGTCTCGGATGGATTAGCCCATGGTGCAATAACAACAGCAAGAACCGCGATAAAACCTGCCCTGCATTCCTGTCATCACATATTCAAACAGATGAGACAGAGCTAAATGACAACTCAGTCCTCTCCGTCATCTGTTGCCTCTCAGGGCAAATAAATCAGATATCCTGTGACCTATAACTGCCTCAACATTAAACCAAACCACCAAGGTGGAGTCCTGCTTAAAACAAGAAAATCTGTTGCAAACATGGTTTGACTAGTCAAAAATGGCCACACATGATGTATAAACAAATATACTACAAAAAAAGTGTCAATGGAACGGAAAGCTTCAGAAAAAAAATTACTGCGTATAACGTATGGCTGCAACTAACGATCATTTTGATGATCGATTAATCTATCGATTATTTTTACGGTTAGTCGATCAATCTATCGATTATTTTTAAGATGTATATAGTAATTTTCTTATCAGTCGATTAATCCTTTACTTAACCTACCAATAAATAATAACTGTTACTTCTTCCATTAATTATTCAACATTTTATTCAAACATTTTCTCATTAAATACAATAAAAAAAAAAATGTTTAAAGTTTTATCACAATTAGCAGCGTGTTGTTGAATAAATGAGTCCAATCAAGGCGTAAGTTATTCAGATATTTTAAACAACTAACAAGGACTTTAAATGCTTAACCGCGTACAGAAGGTACATTTGAGTCACTTGCCTCGCATCTCACACCCACAGCAGCTCCGGTGGATCTGCGAATGAACGCAAATCATTTTTGCATTCTGTGAGTAAACTAAACCCATCATCATTATACAGTTCAGTGTGGCTCTCACATTACATTATGTGGCAGACAACTAGTTGTCCAGTGCAGTTCCGGTCATTGAGCGCGGGTTTGTCGAGAATGCGATTGTGAGTCCTGAAAATGTGCAGGTGCTAGTTTGGTTACAGAATAGGTTTTGTCATGCTCATATATATATATATATATATATATAAATAAATAAAAAACGCTGTATGAACGCAACTGTATTAAGCGGTGCTGCTATACTAGCCATTAGCATCTGCTCTAGAGTTTTGTTTTGAGTGAAACATGACAGGGGAGTAGGGATGAACATAAACAGTGCAACGCGTCGCCGCATTACACACAAATCGACGTATTTTCGTAAACAACTTAATCGATTACAACGACGCATCGTTCCAGCCCTAGCATAATGTAGCACAAATGATGTGGAATAAGGGCTGTCTTTTTAAATTTTTTTTATTGAAAACATTAATATTATGTGTAGATTTAGATTATAATAGTAATGCTATTAAAATGCACTTTTATTTTACTAGTAATTTAGAATTTACTTTCAAACTATTTTTTAATTTACTCTATTAATTTTAAAGTGGCATCCTTTTAAAAAGGGAAACAACATTTATAAAACTAATTAGTAAAATTATGAATACATATATAATAATATAATAAATATACTCATTTAATATATAAAATTAAAGTTTTCCAATATTGTAAATTTTCAAAAACACACTGCTGAATATCTTCCCTTCAAATCTTGGATGTAACAACATCACAGCACTAATATATAGCAGGAATTAGGGATGGTATCGTTAAGGTTTTAACGATATTACTACTCTTACCGATACTGCTTATCGATCCGGTACTTTAACGGTATTCTTATCGGTACTTTTTGTTTATATATATACAGGGGGTACGGAAAGTATTCAGACCCCCTTACATTTTTCACTCTTTGTTATATTGCAGCCATTTGCTAAAATCATTTAAGTTCATTTTTTTCCCTTATTAATGTACACACAGCACCCCATATTGACAGAAAAACACAGAATTGTTGACATTTTTGCACATTTTGAAAAACTGAAATATCACATGGTTCTAAGTATTCAGACCCTTTGCTGTGACACTCATATATTTAACTCAGGTGCTGTCCATTTCTTCTTATCATCCTTGAGATGGTTCTACACCTTCATTTGAGTCCAGCTGTGTTTGATTATACTGATTGGACTTGATTAGGAAAGCCACACACCTGTCTATATAAGACCTTACAGCTCACAGTGCATGTCAGAGCA
>RJVU01018862.1:5491935-5536381 GCA_003731715.1 Anabarilius grahami
GATCTGCAGCGAGCTCAGCTGACATAATGAGATGTGTAAGCTAATATGAAGAGCTGATCTTTGTCTTTCCTTGATGGAGTTCCTCCTAATGGGATTTGCCCGGGTACTTGAGCTGACGGACTGGATTAAGTGGCAGTGAGTTGAGCATGTACTGGCAGAGCTAAGTGTTATTTTACAGGGCCAGTGCAGGATGCCCCTTTAACTCCCATGTGGGAGGTGTGAGAAAGGCCCGTCTGTGATGAGCATGGACCTTTGCCCAGACTAAATCAGACTGCCATGGTATAATGGTGTATGAAACTGAATTTAAAAAATCTGTGTCGCCCTTCAAATTAAAATGTATAATGTCATCACACATCTATTATATATTTTACAAGGTTGTATTACAGGCTAAAACAAGCTACTAAATTAAGTATAATGACAATACTTTAGCTAATTTTCTACGATGTATCTTTTCGAGTAACAAGCTACATTTTCAGTGAGAGCCCCTTATTCATTATCCAGGTCACTTACCGCACTCCATTGAATGAATTTAAATAAAAATTCATAAAATGAATATTGAATAAAACTTACCTGAACATTAATGTTGATTGCTGTTAATGTGAGTTGCTGTTAATCACTGTTTTTGACAAAGTTACGTAGAATAGTTATGTAGTATTTAATTGATATGTTCAAATGCTGCCACCCTAATTGAGATCATCATTGTTTTTGTTAGATAAATACTGCTCTGATTTACATAAACTCCCACTTTCCCACTCATTTGTTTCAATCTTAACTATATTGAAATATTTCACTAAATGATGAATTATGTGAAATGCTGGATGGACAAATTTCAATCAATCAATCAATCAAAATGTAATTATAATTTTATTTAAAAAATAATCTAAAGTTACCTATTCATATTCATAGTTTCTTCTGTTTACATTTTCACATGGTCAGATTGGTCAGTAGCCGTCATATCATGCAATCCTGGCTCAGAAATCAACCACCGCTTCTGCTTTCATCAAGATGGTGACGTGCCACAGGGGAGAATGTGGGGATGGTCCTTCACCATTTTGTTTTACTGTGTGATTTGAGGACTAACGCTTTGTCCATGAGATTGCAAAAGATGCCTGAAGCTGCTCTGCCTAACCTCAGGTTCCACAGAGATTATCAGATGTAAAAAGGCATCTGAATAATACTCTTTTTCAGTCTTTGCATCTGGTATTTCCTCACATCTGCTTCTGATAATTTTACCTTGGACATTAATGAAATTCACTGTGCTAGAGCCACAGATTGACCTCATAGAGGGGTAAGAGAAAGAAATAAAGAGAATGTGGGATGTCTGACAGAATTTAAGACACTTTAATGGCAAATCCCCATAGTGCAATTAAGGGATTAGGCTGAAAACTGCTCAGCACTCACATTTCGCTCTTTAATTACAAGTGAAAAACACAGCAAATCTTCATAGTCACTCAAGCAGAGCCACATGAATTATACATCATCTGACCAGGACATTTTCTGCATGTGTGTTTTCCATATATAATTTAATGTAAAAGAATGTAGCCATCCTTCAAA
The DNA here is from genome assembly GCA_003731715.1 of Anabarilius grahami. Taxonomy (NCBI): domain Eukaryota; kingdom Metazoa; phylum Chordata; class Actinopteri; order Cypriniformes; family Xenocyprididae; genus Anabarilius; species Anabarilius grahami. The sequence continues at coordinate 5,493,490 of RJVU01018862.1, forward strand.
GGTTTGTATTTTCTTATGGCAGTACGCTGGCCACGGATTACAGGCAGTGGCTTCATTTCTATTTTCAAACCTGACCTTTGAGAGCATGTATAGAGAATGTAACGGCCTGAACTGAAAGGCGCTACATAATGGATTTATCAGCTTACACGTACAGTACAGTATCATACAGGGGTGATTGTTGCCTTTTTCTTAAAACTATTAAAAGTGATAGAGCCATAAACTCTATAGTGATGACCGAGGTGCAACTGATAAAGCTTTATTACACAGAATCAAATCTGAATGTACCCAAACTGTACATTGCATTCTTGATTACTGATTAACTATATAAAGCAATAAAAACCGCTTTTGAAATTGTGGAAATATCACAATCAAAGTTTTACAGGTCTTTTGTGGCGCTTCTCTCTGTCTGATGTTGCAAATAAGTGAAATATAAATGTGTATGTTTTGATATGCTGTTGGCAGTGAGGTGTATACTAGTCTCAGCCGCAGAGAGTCTGTTCAATGAGCATCTAATGAATATCACACCAAAAACTTGAAAGCTTGCATGATCTGGCAAACTCTAATCTAATTGACTGGCTTTATGCACGCAGGTATTTTATCAGTCCTTCTGGAAACCAAGATGCATTTACAAGGTACTGTACTGATAAAATAAGTGCTTCTGAGGAAGAACTAGTCACTGGATTGCCAAATTTTATCAGATTAGAGACATCTAATAATTCTGATGACACATCAAGTTTACACAATCAAGGTTATAGTTTTTTTTTTTTTTTACAGTATAGTTAAATTATCTATCTATCTATCTATCTATCTATCTAAAAACAGAAACTAGCCGAGAAACGTGTGTGAATAGCAGTTGGTCCTCTGCCTTTATTTAAATTAAAAGTTATGTTCTGATCTTTCATTCTCTCTTACTGTTATATTTTTCAATGTTCCCACGACACTACAAAGTGAAACTATTGCAGGTGTTTTTCAATGCAGGGTTTTCAATTTAGAAAAGCTTAACATTTTTATAATTTTTAGTGTAATTATTTGGTAGTCAGAGGTGTGATGTTTTTTTTGTGTATTTTTTTTGGGGGGGGGGCAGATTTTTTTAAAGGGTTAAAGGGGGGCGTGACCAAAAAGTTTGAGAACCACAGCTTTAACTCAGTATCAGTAGTAGTATCAGTAAGTTAACTGCATCACACCATTAATTGAATGAGATTTACCTGTCCTTCAATTATGTAAAAACAATATGAATTGTGATTGGTTGCTTTACATGTAGGTCAGATATGTCTTAGACTGTTCTTGACTGTTGTCGGTTAACGAAGATTTACAGGATGAACTTGTGGCTCGACTGGACTTTTGTTGTGTAAAAAGTGATAAGACTTTGTTTAGTTTTATCGCCATCTTTGATATTACTTGGTCACTGTCGCTATGGTAAGCGAATACGGGTTTAATTCCCATTGCACATTCATACAGACAGTATTCGAGATGTTATTATAATTTGCTGTTGTCAATCCCAAAAAATGACAGAGTGAACGTTCGAAAGTGTTTATAAACTTTTCCAGAAGGTTCACTTTGGCAAGCTGTTCTGAACTCTGGAAACGAACTCCAAACAAACTTTGTTTTGGCCCGATTTTGTTCGAAACAACATCACACCAGTTCTTTGATTTCATTTAAAGTATCTTGGGGCTTTAGCTACGTTGAGAATTCCTGTACATGACACCTCTACATTGTCTCTACAATGTGTTGATGTTAATGAATGCTATGACCCTACCGCAGTGAATGACTTAAGAAAAACCTCCAAGAAATTACACAGCATTTATTAATTCAAGACAAACACACATACAAAGTACCCTACCCAAGTGAACTGCGAGCCCAGTACTGACAATCATTTTCACTGGGTGACTGATTTAAAAAAAAAGTTAGTAAAAAAAAAATGAACAAAGTAACACATTACATAGAAAAAGTAGCAATATTGCATTTACACTCATTGGGCATTTTACCGATCTAAGCGCATGGTCTAATGCACATGGCGCAAATGCACTTAGGGCGTGTCTGAATCCACTTTTGCTAGTTTAACGACGGGAAAAATGGTAGGCGCTCCCGGCACATGGTCTAAAAGGGTTGTCCCTATTTTCTTAATGAGTAATGGGTGTGTTTTGGGCATTACATGCATTTTTGCAAACTTTTTGTAATTTGCAAACGGAAAAACTTAATGCTTTTCTAGCGAGGAAACGGATCGCACATGGGCGCACAAATGGGCACAAATGCATTTGCTATTTAACCAACAGGACGTGAAAATGATAACTGTGGGCTGAAACTAGCAAAAAACACTTGTGTCATGCCTGGCGCCGCATTGCGCCGGGTGTATGATAGGGCCCCAAGACTTAATGCACAGATCATTTGATATACAGTATTAGATTGTTTTGTTCTGGTATTTTATCAATCCTTTTATCAATCAATCAATCAATCAATCAATTTATCTATCTATCTAATTAAAAACAGAAACTAGCCAAGAGAAACGTGCGAGAAACTGTCGATTGCTATGGTTTTAACTGTCAATCAGATTGCACATTTAAATACGGCTGTATTTAAGAATTGTATTGTATTAATTCCAGAAACTTTGCAATGTGTAGTTAGCACTAGCAGCATAAATATATATATATACACAGAAAGAGATAACAGATATGTCTGTGATTCACTAAAAAGCTCAACGCTGAAAAAAACGTTGTAAATTAAAAACTTTGATACTCTTCAAAGAGCGCAAATGTACCGGTACTGCAGAACGGCAGGTATCGTCACATTAAATAATCAAATAAATCTTTGGTGGGACAAAGACTCAATTCAGCAGCCGCCAAAATATTTTCAATGCAGGAAAAACCTGCAAGTGTATAAAAGAGCTTTCCGTTTGCATGCACATGTATGAAAGTGGTGTGTGAGCTATGTCTGGAAAGGTTGAAGGTTAGAAAAGTCTACCGACCTCTCTCACTCATTTGTTCTTTTATTTCATTTGTCGCCTTAAGTTGCTATACAATGACTCAGCCCTATTATTACAAGCTTTCCCTTCATCTTTGCTTCTTCAAAGCCAGATGCCCTCTGGTCCCATATAATACAGATTTAGTCACACACAAAATCATTTGGCCAAATCATCTCATTATCACTGTCAATCTTTTATCATGAGAGATATCCTGTATGAAGTTTCTTGTTGTAATTAGCAACAAAAGAGTCCTCTTTCACATGTCATTTCTCGCCGCTCCCTCAGAATTAATTATGACCCACGCTAACATATCCTTAGCTCTTATGAAACCAGGTTTTACAACATAACATTCCACCTGTCTCTCATTACCTATAAAAATAGGACATCTAATCTTGATAGATGAGCAAGCTTCTAGGCATTTAATCCAACTCTGGGTTAATTCAATTATTCAATGTGTCCCCATAAATGGGCTCAAAAGAGCGCCGTTTGAGTACAATTAATGTGACAAATGTGTTGGGTGTGTGTTTGATGGATGGCGTCCACTCCCAAATAGTTTCTTTACATGAAAAAGAAATGCTGATAGGAGTCATGTTTTCAGATTAAATGGCTCATAACCCATCAGGAAATCTGATGATAAATTAGAAATAACATGTTGGGACTACACTGGTAAGATAATACAAAGACAAACAAAACTACACCACCTGACTAAATAAATAAATAAAATGAAATAAATTGGACAACTCATGTATGAAAATTACAGAGACACCAAAATTAAATGCAGATAATTAAAAAAAAAAATGACCACTAATCATTTGGTATTTTTTAAAACATTAACAATTACAAAACCATCACCACATTCAGGCTTAAAAACATACCATTAAGGGTTTTATAATTATAGATGACTACATATAATTATAACTCTAGATAGATATATAATTAAAGAGTTGGCATAAAAATATTAAAGTTTTTTTTATATTTATTTTTGTGGCATAAATGTACCACATGGCTAAAAAACAAACCATTTTTAGAAAACACTTTTACTAAACTTACAGCAAAAGCAATGTTGCTGATCAAATTTATAGTAATGTGCCCAGTACCCAAGGAAAACAGGCCGTGAGCCTGTCATGAGAAAATATATCATATGGATTAGCCTTTAAATGCTAATCAATAATTGCATCATTATGCTGTAGCGATGATCCACACAGCATAAACACAAAGAGAGGCTGCTGACATAAAGACTGTACCACTGATATATTGATCACCTCCCCCAATCATTAATTTATGGAAAAATAGACTCAGCACAGTCTTGTGAGAGATAAGGCCTTTGTTTTATTCTGGATCTGAGGGGAAGAGGTAAGGCTCTGTAGTGATAATAAAGTCATCTGCTGCCATCATAGTCCTCAAGGTCTTCATGGGAAGCAAAGGGCTAGTGGTTTGTGTGTGCGTGCATGGGATGGGGGAGCATTGTGATCTCTAATGCAGACATGACACGAGAGGAAGGGAAGCTACATCTCTGGCCTTCACCTGTGTTTGAGCCAAGACAAGGGTCAGACATGATTTATACAATAAACAGTAATGAGGATGCAAGGAGTCTTTCTGCTGTCTGCATTTGCCTGAGTGAAGATATCATACAACTTGCAAGCCAAAATATCGGTCTAGTCTACCTGAGAATATTTTATAGAGTCTATATATATATTAAGACTGTCAAGAGATTTTTTTTTTTTTTAATCGAGATTAATCGCGCACTTATCGTGAAATTAAGCATACACCATTTATCTTGTTTAACACGTCAATTTTTGCCATCATTGCCTATTTACAGCAAAGTAAACCATCAGATTGAAGTGTGATTTTCACAAAACTGTATTTTTCAGCTTTTTTCAAGGTAAATTTAGATGTCTTTCCAAAAAAGGACACCAAATAACCAAATTATATGATTTCATATAATTCATACATTTATGTAGGCTACACCAAAGCACCCATAAAAATAAAAAAAAATCACAGCAAAAAAAACATTTTAGAATTCACAGTGTATAGTATGTGCAACAGCAAAGAGCCTGTTTACATTTTAGACAAGTCAAGTTGTGATACTGAACAGGACCACATGGAGATGCCAAAAAAACCTAAACCAACTGCCTTGACCTGCATTTAAACTAAAATACACAGCAACATACACAGGACAAATCGAAACATTATCCTGAATGTGTGTGAAAACAACGTGAATGTACTGAAATGTGTCTGTGCATAAATACAATGTGCGATCAGTGCGTCGAGAGCGCCCATACATGATTTGTTTGCGCATCAATATAACAGACTCACGCATGCTTAATGTACAACTCCTGTACGTCACCGCAATTGTCTTTACTTTGATTGCAATCCTCATCCATCAAAACTTTCATAGCAAGAAGCTGGTTTACTTTATCCAGCCGAGAAACATAGTTTACATATCATCTGGCCTAGGGCAGCACGATAATGGTTAAACTGATAATCACGATTATTTTGCTCAAAATTATAATCACGATTATTAATCACGATTATTCTATCAAAAAGGGAAATGTAGTTATGGCCATTTTGCACGTTCTTTACCAACCTACACTTCACCCAAAAGGCCTGTAGGTGGCACACCGACTTAATTTAACCAACTATGATAACTTCGTTAGATGGTAAATCAATACAAAACACATGGTTTTGGTGGGCGCATTGTAAGCTGTATTCACATTAGATTTTTAAAGCAACACAATTCGTTTGCAAATTAACCATACTGTACAGCAAAGCAGATGAGCCCAGAATATGAACGCAACACGTTTAAAAGTTTTACTCCCATAGAAAACAGTTATAAAGAAAAAGCTTAACGTCACTTAATGTAGCCTACTAACTACATAGTATGTTTTATTAGTATGGTGTTCACTTAGTTTGGTTTGTTAATAACACTGTCTTAGTAAATTAAGCCATGTTAAGCTTTTTCACGTTAAGCGTTTTCATGTTAAGCATTTTAGAACGTCCCAGTGGCGATATCATTTTCAACTGATTAACATGATGAAAAATGGTAAAACCTTTAGGAACTTCAAAAGATAAAACGACGAAACTCCTAATATTATTTCCAATAATTCCAAATTATGTTCATTTTCCCGATTGAATTGTCACATAGGTTGCAAAAGTGCATTCTGCAAACAGTAAGGTGGAGATCCGTGTTGCATTTGTTGAAATTAATCGCTGAAGGTTTGATCATGGCAGATTTAGTCACACAAACAGTACAAGTGGCTTGTGAAGAAACAAAGACTGGCTGTATGACACTTTCATTGAAGCAGAATTTCGCTGTGGAGATCGCTAAACTCCAGCGCACATGTTTGTTTTCAGATCATCAGCGCTTCTTCCGCATTTAGAGGGAGCGCGTGCACAGAGTTGCCAGATTGCACAGATTAAGTAAAACACTGGCAAGAAACTAAAGTATATCCTTTAAAGGGAAAAGCTCTATTTGGGGGATTTAAGCTCTTTGCATCTGGCAACCACAAGCATATCCCAAAGAAAAAACACGTTTTCAGGATAAATAACAAGCGGGCCAATATCGTGACGATTATTTGTAATCAATCGAGAGAAGTAGATATCGTTATCGTGATTAAAATACGATTAATCGTGCAACCCTAATCTGGCCATACAGCGGTGGGATGTTTCGACGTTCCATTCAGACAGGAACAGTGCGATTCGGGAGGGCTCGCACTCTTCAGATACAATGACAATATGACAGAGAGTTTGTGTTTTAAAGCGAAACAGACACTAGAATTAATAATTCTCTCTGCCATCTCTGATATAATCAGCATGGATCATCTAACTGCGTGACGTAATTACATCATGGTGCAATTTCACCATTATGGTTATTATTATACCATTAGAGTTATTCTGTTCAACAGCTTTGTCTACTAAACTGTTACTAAACTACTAAATTGATTGCCCTCCCAGTTCACACATAACAAAATAATGTACATTATATTTTATATATTTAAAAATAATTCTTAATAAAAGTGATATAAATACAGTGGATAAATAACACAAATTAATATAATTAATATAATGGTAATAAAGAGATGTGAGTTGGCAAGACCCTCTCAGTAAAACACTGCCTTCCACCACATAATCATATTTATTTGACTCAATTGATACTGACAACTACACAACAACAACAAAAAAGAAAACAACATTTGTTTGATCATCTACATGACAATCAATGGAAGAGGCACAGTATGATCGGCTGACACGAATAGGCCACGCCCTGATCTGTCCAGTGGCACCCTCAGAAAACAATGTAGAGAATGCCGGTGTGTAATTTTGCCACAGAGCACATTTAGAATCCGATCCTACAACAGATCAGGACATTGCTTCAGCTATAGGGAACATAAAGAACATTCAGTTCTTTTCTGAGTGTCTGTTTGTCTGGACATATACATGGGGTTTAATTTAGGAGTTTGGCAGTTAGCAGTGGCGTAAGCTCATAGGATCTTGAATCTCTGTGGCAGTTTCCCACACCATCCCGTCATTAAAATTTTCTGTCCCTCATCATTTCTTTCGTCCAGTGACTGGGGGCCCTCCTCCATCCTGTTGTAATTGTGTGATGTTTACCCTACAAGCCCAAGGCCATGTCTCTAATTATCCCCACATGAAAACTGGAATGTCCAGCACTGTCATTAAAAATAGAGCTAATACCCAGAGCCCCGCTAGCAGCAAAAACAGGTGTGGTCGTAATAACCAAACCCCAATTCCTTTCCAATTTAATATCACACTTTATAGTAAGGTCAAGTAAAAAACTCAAACTCCCTGTTAATCTTCTCATACACTCGTAACTTTTGAAAGTTTGCGATGCTAACATGCTAGCTATTCAGTTTCGCTGTACGGCAGGAGATAGCTCCTTCTAGCTCAGGTCAATAATGCATGCTGAACGCAGGACTAACGAAGCAGGCAAATGTTTAATCGTTGCATACAACACAAATGGCAGAACGAGGCCACATCCATAGAATAGTGCAAATGCAACCTCAGCAGAAGCACTCAATGGCCCAAACAATGAGGCCTTTCGTCCCTGGCTGCATGGAAGCTGCTCCATATTTCAGTTTTGCTGATGCACAGGGGTCAGGTCTGATTCAGGACTGAGCCCCCCCAAAACCCCTTTCCCCTTCACTGTATGTTATGGGTTCTATCCTCTGTCACAGGCCTAGATGCATGAATTGTGGTTTTACTTTAAAAATTTCAGTTTGCTTAAAGAATTTTTTTTAATTTAAAACATTCAGTGATTAATACAAAGCCCCGCACATGACATGCAGGAAAAAAAGGAAATCGTTCCCTCAATATACTAAATTGTGTGCACGATTTACTATTTTGTTTCCTTGATTTGCTTAATCGTGCGCACGATTTACTAATTCGTTCCCTCGATATGCTTAATTGTGTGCACGATTTACTATTTTGTTTCCTCGATATGCTAAATTGTGTGCATGATTTACTAATTCGTTCCCTCGATATGCTAAATTGTGTGCACGATTTACTAATTCGTTCCCTCGATATGCTAAATTGTGTGCACGATTTACTAATTCGCTCCCTCAATTGTGCATGATTTAGCAAAACAATGAATTCTGGCCAATTGTTTTCATCGTATGGCCTGATAAATTGCTTATTACATTTTATAATATTTGATCTAATATTAATAAATCATAAAATACAAAAAATAAAAGTAATCGTTTTAAATGTTTCAAGTAAATTTTGGTATCGAAATGTTATAATACTGCATACAATGTAAAAAGTGGATATATTGCTATACACTACATTTAATAGTGTTAGTAAATTACTTCTTGTATTAAATATGATTTTAAAATATTATTAAACATTATATATTTTAATTTAGAACTAAGTGAGCGTTATGCAGCAGCTAAGGTAATCTAAATGTCTAAAAAATATAGAAAATGAGCATGCACAATCAAATATCCAATATCGGCTGATAACCTATATGGTATCAATATGTTGTGCATCCTTAAATGTAATGTAATGCTAAAATCACTATTGCACTGCATCAATTCGGGACAGTACAATGCAGTTACACATTATAAATGACTAGAACCGTTCACTCCAATTCCAGTTCATTAGATTTACTGAACATTTTTGAACATTCATCGCTATTTTTAATTATGATATCAAAAAGACTTCAAGGAGAGCATATCACCATATCTTTCCATAATATACACAAGACATGACCAACTAGAGCCTAAACCACATGCTAAATTATAGCCAGTTCCTCTGAATGACTAACCTGAGCAGGCACAAAGAACACCCTGACCAAATAAAAATGTTAATAAGTGTTCGAGAATCAACAATTAAGCATTTGATATTATGATGTTGTTTCACGCTAGCTGCCTGTAAAGAATGCAGGCTGTGCTTAATGTCCTCAGCTAATTCTGTTTCCCCCCTGAAATGCTTCCTGTCCTGAATGAAAGTGTTGGGACAAAAGAAAAAGGTTAACACTAAATGAAAAGCATGTGATGTCTGGACAAGTGTGGAAAATGCATAGTTAGTAGTAATGGCTTTCCAAGAACACTGAGGATGTTAAAACACGTTTTTCACCCGACATTACAGATCCTTCATCTTTCAGCCTTTTCTGTGCATGTACAGCACTTCCTAAAACCTTTCTAAAAAAATATATAAAACATAATAAAGGAACCTGCATTAAAGCAGCCACTCTTCATGCTTTGTAAAGGCCTTTTGTTAGCCTTGTGTCTTAATTCTTTTGGACAGAATGGTGGAATAACAATTTACACTGGAAAAGATCATCTGTTTTCATTGCAATCATGCATGTGTTGAGAGAAACACTTCAGTCTGTGGTCACCCTGTTTGATTATTCAGTCTCCTTACAGTATGTAGCAACTGAGAAGATAAAGTGAGAAACCACTGTGATATGTTTTTCAACATTTATGTTGACAAGAATTTACAGTCATGTGAAACCATGATAACGGCAATTATAAATAACGGTTGCAAAATGAAGAAGTGGGTAAGAAAGTGTCATAGCAGCTATGGCTACATCACAGGTTCGGTTGATAAGAGAGAAGCAGTTATGACCAAATTGGCATTTTTCTTTCAATAGGTGTTAACAGCTAGACAAATTTTAATTGCTGTTATCACATGAACGATAACATGATGCAGTATTTGGTATGTCTGCCTTTTACTTTAATGACGTGTGTGTAACAGACGTTACACACACGCCAAAACATTTTAATTTGACTTCATTACTTTATTTTTTAATTTTTTTTAACTAAAACTTTCTATGATCTCATTTAGACTCAATTAGATATGCCTATAATATCCAAACATGCCACAATTCTACAGTTCTAATAAAAAGGAAGAGGTTAACAAAATGACAGTGTGCAAGTTTGTACCATATACAACCCAGGAGCCTGAAAAACCACCCATCCCCCACCAGAGAGATGTAACACATCATATGTCTATATCAGTGGTAGGCAAGTTCGGTCCTAGAGAGCCGCTGTCCTGCAGAGTTTAGCTCCAACCTTAATCAATCACACCTGAACAAGCTAATCAGGCTCTTCAGGATTACTAAGGCTAAAGGCAGGTGAGGGTGTTTTTTCAGGGTTGGAGCTAAACTCTGAAGGACAGCGGCTCTCTAGGACCGAAATTGCCTACCCCTGGTCTATATGATACAACCAGCAAAGCACACGTATGAGGTTTTAACTCTAAAACACTTCAACTGGGCCCCTTTCATATAATATAAATACTCTTGGGCAGAGCACCAATGAAGACAATGTTCAATGGCCTGCGAAGCCCTGCATTGGGCCCCTGTTCACTCTGATGGAATGCAGTTGCTATGTTTAATGAGCAAAAAAAAAAAAAAAAAAACCTCAATAATATGTCTAAAAGAAATATTGCCCTTGTCAAATAGAATAACTGAAATAGTTAATATCCACAATGTACGATTGCAACCCTACACTCTGATTCTATAATTACAATCACTTTCTGAGTCATGACTATCATCACTTATATTGCTGGATGCAGTTGTTCCATATGCAATGTTGCATTTACAAAAACAATAGTTAACTTGTAAAGCACTGAATTACTCTAAAATTGAAGTCTCTATTAAAACATGTTCCCAGAGCAAATATTTCTGCTCCACTAATGTTTTAATTAAGTTTATACTAATGAGAACCTATAGGCCATCATAGCCCGTTTAAACCCAGTGACTCTAGGCATGATTAGTAACATCAAAGCCTTCCGCTTGCTGTACATACATGTGTTTTTGAGGCCGGTAACATGACAGCACAGCTAAAGCATTCATTCAGCCTGCCGCTTACCTTTATCTTTTTTTTTTTTTTTGGTTTACATGCAGCATAGCTCTTTTGGGACTCATGCAACTCAGGTTGGAATAAAAAGTGTATTTTGAAATGCACTCATTTTTTAAATAAATTTTTAGAAAAAGAGAATTCAGTGCTTTTAAAGTTTACACGTTTACATTACAAATTTATTTTATCCCCTCCAGCCTGGTATAAAAGTCAACAGCCCATTGAGTGTGAGTGGGGCCATTGCTTTAGCAGGCTGCTTTAAATTGTCTAATGGTTTAACTCCTAAATTCAGAGGGTGGTTTAATGTGCTGTGATAAAATATTCATTCATGTGCCTCATACAGACCATTAAACCTAAAAAAAAAACAGTGTGTGTCTTTATCTAAAGTACACAGTGACCTCTGCTTCACTTAATAACACCAACAATTTATACTCAAATATTAACCTGGCTGACCATAAATGAGAGGATTTTCATCATATTTTGCACTGAATAAATGTAAATGTATGCAGGGACAAGCTGAATGGCTTTCATTTGATAGTACTGGCCTAACACAACAATTAAGTCCTCCTGCTTTGTAAATCAGGCCTTTGAATAACAAATAGAAGGTCACTTTTTCCAAATTTAATGCTAACCAAAAATATCAGGGAAATTGGCTTGCTTCCAATGGAATGAGATATCTACACCTTTAAAATGCAGTGATTAATAACAAAAAGAACAGCAATAGGGTAAACTTACCTATTAAGCTCAAGTACCCATTAAGCACACTACCATCTTTGAGCTCAGATTATAAAAAGAAAAAATTATGTATTATCCTAATTGATGTCTTAACCAATTGATGTGTTTGTTACTACATACCTCCTGTATTTTCAAGAAAATCAGACCATTGCACACTGAGATATGGGTATCCATGTTTTCACACTGTCTGGGGGCCATTTTGAAAGCTGTCTGAAAACTTTCACCAAAAGAGGAGCCTCTTAAATGTGCATTTTTAAGGTGGTTAAGCCTTTTTTGGGGTAGTTATAACTACTTACTGCAAAATTAAGAGATTAATGTTTAGACTTTTGCATAGTATAACCTGAAACCTGCATGTGGAAAATTATTACAGTTAGATCCAAAAGATTGTTTTAGCAACATAGTGCAGATGCTACAGAACATAGTTAGCCTACTAGCTGTATAAGATTGTTTGCTACACTAATATATTACTTTTCAGGCATTACTGGCTTGTACTTTTTAATCCATAATATTATACATTTACAGTTTATTGATGGTCTGTGGTTTTAAACTGCTGCAATTTTTAAAGAATTCATATTATTGTTAGGTGAGCTTAAAGGGTGCACTACTATGAAAATCACACTGCTTCAGTGTGACATCAATAGGAAAAAGTATAATTTCATAGATATTGTCAATAATAGCTGTTCATATTAAAATATGTATAATACATGACCTAGATTATTTATTTATCAAAATCGTGTCCTTCAAATTTAATGTAATATTTATTAATAAAAAATTGTTGCTGCTCCAATTTAATCTCAGTGTGCTCCCTTTAAGCTCATCCACATTGAACGTCTATGTAAATACTTCATAAACAGACTTTAAATATGAATTGATGGTTGTCACTTTAAGTTAATCTTTATAAAATGATTAACAACTTATTTTCACAGCCTTAAAGGGTTGGTTCACCCAAAAATTAAAATTACCCCATGATTTACTCACCATCAAGCTATCCTAGGTGTATCCTCAGACTAGTACAATCGGAGCTATATTAACATTTTTGGTATTAAATAATGTCCTGGCTCTTCCAAGCTTCATAATGACAGTAAATAGAGGATGAGATTTTGAAGCCTAAAAAAGTGCAACCATCCATAATAAAAGATATACACATGGCTCCGGGGGGTTAATAAGGGCCTTCTGAAGCAAAGCGATACATTTGTGTTAGAAAAATATCCATATTTAAAACTTTAAAAACTAAAATAACTAGCTTCCGACAGACGGCCGTACACATCGATTTACGGCGAAAGAGTGAACTCTTGACTTGACGCATGAAGTAATGACGAACGCGGAAGCGCAGAGGATAGAGCAAAACAAAACACCGGTCATGAATTAGAATATATAACTGATCAAATTGAATGCCTTGTTGCTTGATTTTAGTGTTCTGTTTTTTTTTGGTGATTGACTCTGTGCCTTCAAATAAAAATGTTAAAATAAACAAGAATTTTTTATAAAACATGTTGTGAGCTTAATGGCAACAGGGGTGTGCTTAAAGGGTACAAAAATGTACCCATTAAAGGTGCTATAGAGGATGTTTTGTTTTATACATTTTTGCAATATTACTTGAAACTGTCTTTACTAACTGATAAAAGACTATTTATTAGGTGCACTGAAAGGAATAATATCAATATACATCATCTGTGATATAAAAAGTTTTTAAGGCCCTACCTCGTGCACAGATGATGTATATTGATATTATTCCTTTCAGTGCACCTAATAAATAGTCTTTTATCAGTTAGTAAAGACAGTTTCAAGTAATATTGCAAAAATGTATAAAACAAAACATCCTCTATAGCACCTTTAAGCACAGACAGACTTTTTGCATTTAATGATGTACATCTTAATTATAATGCTTTTGTAATTGAAAATAAAATTAAATATTATTGTGTGAGAGAATAATATTTTATTTTAACGTAACTTCTTGTACTGAAATCAATATCCTGTGCACTAAAAATGTCTCAATATAGATTTTGGTGAGCTTAATAGGTACGTTTACCCTACACTTTATCATAATTAGAGCACATCTGATAGAATGGTTCAACTAATAAACTGAAAAAAGGTTGCTTTAAAACTTAACAGTAGCACAGCGGCAAGGACAGTAAAGCTCCATGGTGTTTTGTGCATTTCTGTGACGTTTGAATTTGTTCTTCTGTGACGTTTGAATTTGAAGATGTTTGAATTTCATAATGGCTGTATAGAGAATCACATCATTATAAAACATGCCTCACATCATCACAATCAGTTCTTATGATACATGTTGTTCTCTGGAAAGCCTTACATCATTTTCTGATAAGAAGCAGGGCTTTTTTCTTAGCCTGTCACCAAACAATTTTATCAAAAGGGAACTCTGCATGACCTTAACATACACATTAATTTTCATGTTCTGTGACAGATGCAGATTTCAAAGGGAAAAAAAAAACTGAAATGACAATGACTACAAATTAATGAATATTCAAACTACTAGTATTTTAGTACAAACCAGGACTGAATTTATTATTATTTTTATATCACTGTCACCCAAAAAACATAAGTCACATGTATCTGATTAAATTTTTAAAAGATGAATAAATCAAAAGTAGGGCTATACATTTAATCAAATTGTAATATGCACTGGTGTATATTAAACCACAAACATTGCTATTTAAATATGAAGTCTGCTGCATGTTCCCCTTGTCTTGTGAATGAGCGGTGTAGTTTCGTCTGCTACACCCACAGCATGAAAAAAATGAAGGAATCGTTCAAATTTCATTACATTACATTTTAAAAGATTAATACAATTATTAAAGCTTTATGCATTTCTTTGATTACCACCATTCTTGATGATACATTTTTGGTGTGGGCGATATATCTAAAATCTTATATCACGATATGAGTAATTTTACAACATAGCCTATATCACAATATAGTTATTTTTGTTTTTTTTATATCATTAAAAGTTTTAATACCATTGAAATTTCATAATTGTAATTTCAATATCACAAAAAACCTAATAGTAGCCTAAGTAAAAAAAAACTTACCCTCAGTGAAGTAAACTTGCTGTGTAACTTAAATATACATTTATTCTTATTTAAGTTTCTCTCTTTTGTTGTTTGATTAACATTAATGACACAGACGACGGATATTAGCCTGTTGTCACTTTAAGACCAAATGCACAGATCCAATATACTGTTACACATGCATTTTCTTTCTCAACTTAGTCTTTTTATGTTCACTTAAGACATAAATGATTGTGTTTAAAAGGATACTTGCAAAACTGGGCATTTTGACACATAAATATATGTATGTAACCATTCAAGCCCAATTAGGCGGCAAAAAGAACTCAGTTCAGTACTCACGCTCTATGAGCAGAGGCTTCATGTGCATGCATCTCTCAGACAACCTTTAGGCACTATTATTGTTAAAACTTTAACATATTTTATTCAATTGATTTGACATACTTTTTGGATTATTACAATTTAATTTAAACTATTAAAACAAGGAAAATTAAAATGGACGAAATGGAATTTTGGGGGAAATAAAAAAGAATTTGGGAAAAAAGAAAACAGATTTCATATGGCCCTCATACAACTAAGATGTATACCTTATTCCAAACAAGGTACAATTCAACAGAGATTAACTGAAAAACAATGATTTTATTTGTTTATTGTGCATTCAAGTTTATTTGTTTTTGTGAAAGAAAATTGTATCCATCCAACACAATCCCGAATCAGCTGGTAAAGGATTGTATTCATTACAATGGCTGGGAATCCTTTAACTTTGTGGTTTATGATCAATGCTCTGTGCTCTTAAACTATTTACCATTCATGTCTACACAGGAAAAGCTGGACATACAAATTCCTTATCAGCAGCCTAGATAATGTCTTCTGTGGCTGTGCAGACGATGGAAACCAGTCAATATGCTTCTGTCAGCGTTGGAATGTGAGCAACAGTAATTTACTTCAGTCTAGCACCACGTCGGCCATGTTAGCTTTCAAAAAGCTGCTATACGAAGTTCCACAACAAAAGCACCAAAGTGCATGCCTCCATAATAATTAAAGCAATTCTGTTATCACAATACACATCATTTTATGGGCTTCTCTAGACAGACTGAGCTCTGTGTGTACATAATATAGAAGTTTAGGGTGGCAGTTAGCCAGATGGAGGAGACAATCAGCTGTCTAAAAAGAAAATAATATACATCTTTAATATACATCTGAGAGAAATGCTCAACGCATTAAAGATTAACACACTCAAGTTGGGGAAAGCACAACAGACTTTTCTTCGACCCTCGTGTTGATCTTTCAGCAGATTTGGAGAGATTTTAATTTCTCAAATGAAATCTAACAGCCTCATTCACATGAATGGCAACAACTGCAAATGGAAGATGTAAACTGAGGCTACAGGATGAGACTGTGGCTAATTGCACTGCTATAAAAGCCCAAAACAACAATCCAGACCCAAGATTTGGTCAGTTTTCCCATTTCTCCAGGAACCACACCCACACACAGGCGAGTCAAATGCTGCCTGCTACAACCATAAACATGCCCCACATGCTTGATTGCTTCTCAGTGAATACTTAACTTAGCAGTGATAATGGAGGTGTCTAGTCTGGAGGTGCAAATGGGGGATGTTTGCGTGTGTGTGTGTGTGTGTGTGTGTGTTGGTTTGGAGAAAGAAGGAATCCAATCAGACTGATGGCTACCAGTGGTTTTTATTTCATGGCTTTGATGTTTACGGTTGGACTGTTTTTTGGTAAAGCTCAATGTCATTCCCTTCTTCAATGAAGCCCTGTGATGTCGGCTGCAAAATGTTAGGTACTCTGACCCACCTCATTTCGACCTTGTATTAAAAAATGTCTGGATCTAGTAAAACTATCCGCTAAGTACAATGCGTATGTTGAAGGGAGATTGTAAGGTTGCAGCTTTTTTTTTGCGGATAGTGCCATCAGAAATAAAAGTTACATCTCATAATGTAAAAAGCTTTCTAAAGTTTTAAATGATACCCAAACACCTTGGGAAGGTTCCACTCGAAACCCAGAAACACTCAGGTCTTTCCCTGTCTGTCTCTTCAGCCTGCTTGTTTGAACACGCTCTCACTGCTCCTTATTAGAACACAATAAAAGACAGGAATGGAATGGGAGGCCTCCCCTCTCCCAAAAGAGCACTCAAAGCCCTGGAGATGGAGACCAGATAATTAGGTCTTGGTCTTTGATGCTCCACCATGGCAAAAGGTGAGTTACCGGCTCATTTGTAACACAAAAGTTGGCAGAGCAATGCAGGTTGGAGTACAGCGAGGGAAGAACAACAAATTGAACGGTCATTTAACTGCATCCCATTGAGGCCCTGACACTGAAACTTCTGGGATGTAAAGGCTAAAGAAGTCCACTTTTCTTCTGTGTTACCCTGTGGTTTAGATGGTGTCATCAGCCCTCAACTTCTGCTACCGCCAACCAAACATTCTGTACAGACCACTTCTTCAGAAGTACAAAGATAGAGCACAATTCACAAGCAACTGCAGTTTGCTAGAAAACAAAATACAATCGAGAGTGCAGTATTCGCTGTATTAAGGTGTTTTATTATAATATTTACTATAATATTAAAGGTTAAAATGAACTGATAATAATAATAATAACTTTTTAAAGACAAAATTATGTTTCTGCTTGTTTTTCAAAATATAAACATTTAAATGGTGGCTGTTGTAAAAACATGACAAATTTATTCAAACACATTAAATATGGAAGAACAGGTTAAGTAAAGATACAATTAATATGCACTACAGTGCATATATTTAGCTAAATGTATTTATTGTTTGAATTTCATTCAGATTTGAAACCTTAGAATTTGTTTCATACCAAAAATAACAAATCACAAAAGTAATTGTGATTTATTGGATGGGAGGAGCGCTACAAAGTTTTGTTCATTCATCAACTGATAAAAAGCATAGACTAAAAGATTGATTGTTGGTATTTTTGAGTGTTGGTATTGGTATTTTTGAATCCAGCCCTACTAGAAACATTTTAATAATGATTCAATAGGTTGCAAAAAGTTGAACGTGGAGCAAAACACAAAAATAAATCCTGCTAGTCCAGTGTAGAATTAGATTATAAAAATGAAAGCATCCCATTTAAGGGCCTCAAGAGGGACTTTAAGACCTGTGCTGTTGGGGCCTTAAAATTTGTGTGTAAATCTAATAAATGTCAGAGTCGTAATTAAGAAAATGTGCAGGGCTTTTCTACGCCGTAATCCTGTACCAGCGATCCGGTTCTTACTAGTATAGTATCTGAGATGCAAACATATCAGAAAACTCAACCAAATCCAAAAGCAGACAAACAAATCTGTGAAGCAGGAATGCAAACTGACAGGCATGCAAACAAATCACAAAACACCAAAAGCAAATCCAAAAACAAACAACTTGACTTGTCAGGTCACAAAATGTTTGTCTTCAAATTACATGATAGAAACATAATTTTATTCTGTGTACATGTAGCATTTGAAATTTGATTTCTGATAAAATTTCCTTAAAATGTTGTTTAAATGAGATATTAGAGATAACAAGTTTTACTTTTGTTTTTATGCTTTGCATTTTAGCTTTTCTTTTTTCACAGTTGGGCAAACCTGCTTTGTTAGCATCTATTTGGATCCGTGTGTTATCTTTGATTTGTTTGCATGCTTTGACTACACTGAATACAATACTAGACCAAAAAAGGCAGAGGGAAAGTCCAAACATTTCACGAAAAACTGAACTTTGAAACGATAACAGCCACGCCTTCATAGTGCCCCTCTTCACTTGCTTCTAATAAAGACAAAGACCAGCAATCCATAACCCTCCATCCCTGTGTGTCTCTGCATGTATTTACACAGATGAACACAGAGGACTCAATGTTTTTCTTTTTCTGCCTCTGCTGACAGGTCCTTCGACAAAAGAAGCCTGCCATGGTGGGAGGTCTACTGTGGTAAGTGGCTGCCCTCGCCTCTGTGCTGTCAGCCTTAGCGACATGTCCGCTCGCCCCCTGACACCCGGGAATAATGATATTAGTGGAGGGTGGAGGAGACAGGATGTCAATGGGCAGATTTGTTCAATTTAACCCCTCTGACCCCGTTCGGCCCTTCAATCTGTCAGCCAGACCCTTCCCTCTCGTGCTAAGCAGCTACACGGGGACAGGAACAGAGAAGGCAGAGGAAAGAAATAAAGACTAAAAAAGATACAGGAAATGGCAAGAGCAAGCAGAAAAAGAAAAAAAGAAAAAGAAAAAGAATGAAAGGACAAAATTACTCAGAGATACTAGAACTGAACTGAGAGACAGTTCCTTAAAAACTGTGTCATTACTAACTCACCCTTATGTTGTTACCTGTATGACTCACTATCACAAATCAAACTGAACTCAGTGACTCAGTAATCTAGTCAAAACGGTTAACAGCTGGAGGGAAAGGTTTTCAGTAAGTGAATCACAACTTAAATTTTAACCTGTTTGTCATCATATGACTTCAGAAGAATTTGAATATGGAGCATGGGTCATATGGACTACAATAAGATACTTTTATGCCCAATTTAAGCCTTTAAGTTCCTTTTCCTATTCCTTATAATGACATGATAAGGTGCTCAACAAAATCAAGATAGCCATATAGGGTTTGAACTACATACAGTATGGCAGAGTAAATAATGACTGAGGTTTTCATTTCTGTTTTCAATTTTTCCTTTAAATATGTACTGTACCATTCAAAAAATTGGGATCGATTAGCATTTTTGATACTTTTGAAAGAAGTCTCTTATGCTCACCAAGGCTGCATTTATTTGATCAAAAATACAGTAAAAACAGTAATATTGTGACAAATTATAACAATTCAAAGTAAACGTTTTTCTATTTTAATATATTTTAAAATGTCATTTATTCCTGTGATAGATAAGCATCATTACTCCAGTCTTCAGTGTCACATATATGTGACTAATATACTGATTTGTTGCTCTAGAAACAATTATTTTTATCAATGTTGAAAACTGCTTTATATTTTTGTGGAAAAACCAAGTTTTTTGTTCAGGACTCATTTATAAATAGAAAGCAGAACAGCATTTATAAGACCAAAAAAAAAAAAAAATCTGCAAACTTGTCCCAATATCTATGTTGACTATGTCAAATTTCAAGGCAAGTCAAATTTATTTGAATAGCGCTTTTCACAATACACATTGTTTCAAAGCAGCTTTTTTTTTTTTTTTTTTTACAGAAAATCATTATGTTAATGTTTATAATATCTTAATATCTTCGTGACTTATAGTCTCATTTGGCAGATTAGAGCTGGGCTATAGTATTGTTTACATTTTGAAGTTGAAATATGCTATAAATGTGAGTAACCCTATGTGAGTATACTGTATATTGGACTTATATATCAACCTTGAAATGAAATTTTAAAAAAAATCAGGCAGTTGAGATGCTTTGCTTTGAAGTGTATATTTCTTTACGTGAATGTAGTGTATGTACGCAGATAAAGTTGGATATAATATAAACAGCTAAAAAAAAAAAGGAAAAAAGAAACGTCCATTTGTCAGGATAATGTATTTTAAAGATAATTTTGTAAAGTCCAAATAAGTTGTACAGATCTTTATTGGAAAGGGTTTAAACAATGTTTTCCATGCTTTTTCAATGAACCATAAACAATTATTGCACATGCACCTGTGGAAACAGTTCACAGGTGTTAGACAATTAAAATCACGGTTCCAATAACTTAGGACACTAAAGAGACCTTTCTACTGACTGAAAGATGTCCAGGCTCCCTGATCACCTCTGTGAAAATGCCATAGTCCTGCTGCAGGGAGGCATGAGGACTGCAGATATGAACAGAGAAATAAACTGTAATGTCCGTAATGCAAGATGCTTAAGATAGTGCTAAAAGGAGACAGGAATGGCAGATGATTGTCCTTGCAGTGCCAAACCACATGTAACCATGTGTCCCCTAAGACGTGTTTAAGAACTTGCAAGTGCCTTGGTGGAATAGTGGAGTAACATCGCACAGCAAGATCTGGCAAATCTGGCTCAGTCCATGAGAATGAGATGCACTGAAGCACTTAAAGCAGCTGCTGGCCAAACAAGACACTGACTGCCACTTTTGACATTGACCCCTGCACCTCCCCCTTGTTCACGGACTCATTATTCCATTTCTGTTAGTCAAATGTTGGTGAAACTTCATTAGTTTATGTCTCAGTTGTTAAATCTTTTTATGTTCATACAAATGTTTACACAAAATTTGCTGGGGAAAAAAAGCAGTTAAAAGTGTGAGGATGGGAAAAAAGCAGTTGAAAGTGGGAGTATGTTTCTTTTTGTGCTGAGTATATATCATACTTTATATATAGAGCGGTGCACAAGAGGACAGGAAACACAGAATACACACACGCACACAATATCAAGTGAAGCATCTGCTCATTGGCTACTCGAACAAAGCAGTGCACCTTGCTCACAGTGTTATGTTTGTTTCCTCTCCATTCTTGCTTTCCTCATTTCTAAAGCATGAATCCTTTTCCATGTCTCCAGACATCTGTAAGAGATTGTCTGCATGCTGCTGCAGCACCGTCAGCCAGCTGGAGCCAGGCCAAGTAAACGCTGCCAGAAAAGTCAGCAGGCCACGCGTGTGAACAAACAGTATGGAAAGAGGTCAGAGAAAGTGTTGTGTGACGCAGACCTTGGAAAAAGAGAGGGATTGAAGGGTGGGAGGGGGGATGACAGAGACTCTCGGCACATGAGCCTGCTTTATTTCCCCCATTATGACGGATGGCTTCTTCATACGACGGCAGCTGCAGCTGCTTTTGGAGAAGCTGAGCAAACATGACACTACTGAAGAGGACTGACTGAGATAACAACCTGAAAAAACAAGAAGCTTGGAATTACAGTTATCTCACCACTCTGTTGGGCACTACTTAAGGCCAGATCGATATGGAGGTGTAGGACAAGAGTACATATGTTTATGCTCACTGGATGACATTATTTATACTGTTGAACACAAACATAATTTGACAGTTTATCATAAAACAAGGGCTATTAAAGGTGGTACAGAGGATCTTTTCGTCGACTGAGTTTTTAAAATGAGCGCATGCATAAGAACAACCCCCCTCCTTCACAGCTCTTTTCAAGGGAACGCCTCCCAAAACTCGTGCACGAGTGTTTACCACCGGCATTCGCTGTGTTATTAAGCCGGGCACACATTTAATGACTAGCTAAAACATTCTAAGACTATGCTCGACATACAGCGATTGTTTCCTGCTCCTGAAGCAGATTTATATACTTTCACATGGAATTTGAACACCGACTGTAATCGCAGACTGAACGCAACTGGCTCTGACTGGACGCGTTTGAGCGCGATCAGTCATAAGTATCAATTTACATTCATAATCGGGCTTACAATCGTTAAGTGATTCATTATGTCAGACTCACCGCAGGTAACTCATAATCTGCAGTTGTTACTCCTGTCTCCTGACAAAAACATTGCATGTGGCGCCTGTGGAGTGTGGAAAGTTACTGTAGCGAGCAGCCGTGCGCCTCTCACAAGGAACGTCATTGCAGTGATTGACAAGCCAGAGGGCCAATCCGCGCACGTCTCTCACAAGGAACGTAATGGCAGTGATTGACAAGCCAGAGGACCAATCGTTTACGCGATGATCGCGTAAACGATTGGCTGATGTTTTTAAGGCCCTACCTCGTGCACAGATGATGTATATTAATAATATTCCTTTCAGTGCACCTAATAAATAGTCTTTTATCAGTTAGTAAAGACAGTTTCAAGTAATATTGCAAAAATGTATAAAACAAAACATCCTCTTTAGCACCTTTAATAGGGGGGAAAAATGTAATTAATTAATGACATACAAATATTTGCTGAGAAACCGCCCAAAATAAAGGTAATTAAAATTCCGATAATGGAAAATTAGTTTATTGTGCACATACAGATGGGGGTGGGGCACTATTAATTAAAGTAAGATCCAAAAGTCTAAAATAAACTTAAAATCTTAAAACTTTCTGTTTGTTCCAGGTTTAAATTTCATTTACATTTTTAATCACAGATTTTTAATGTTTTTAATGGACCCCACTTTATATAAGTGTCTAGTGAACATCAAGCATGATGGTGAACTGCAGGAACATCAGTGAACATCTCTGGTAGCCTGACTATCTGTTATTTAGGAGGCGCTGAGGAAAAATACAGTGAAATGGGTCCTGAGGGCTTCTCCAATATGTAAAAACCCAATTTGTTCTAATGCTACTGAATACTTGATGTTTTATCGCTGTAAAAATATAATTCTTAACAAGAAACTGTGGTCTTTAAAATCCATTAATGAAACAATATCTCTCTGAGATCTGAAGATTATTAGCAGGAACTGATTTCTCAATTCAGCACTCAGAGTGGATTAGTCATTAGATTTTCTCTTCCTGAGCGCCATATGGCTCTAATACTCTTGGGTCCATGAACAGTTAATCAAAATGGTAGTATAACTCAGACCCTGCAGATGGAAATGCACATATCCGCCTCTAAACTGATATAAAGCTATGCGAATAAATCATAGGTAACCAATGTGAGGCAGTTGGAAACTGTTCTCTCTGTACAAATAAATAATGCAAAGCAACACGACCAAGCAGTAAAACTAAAAAAAAAAAAAAACAGGGACTCATGGTAGCATGTTCAAAAGATCAAGATGGCCCCTGCATGGTGCCTCTCTTTCAAAATGTTAAAATGAGTGGATCAGACTCCAAAAGGAGCAAACATTAAATATCAATACAAACTGTGCTGTATGTAATGTTTACTGGTAATTGTTTTATGACAGGAAATAGTTGAAATTACTACTTTTTTTTTTTTTTTTTTAANTAATTATTTATTAAAAAATTACCTCTATTAAAAAAAACAATTACTTTATTAAAGCACATTCATTTAAAAAAAACAAAAAAAAAACAAAAAAACAATTTCTATATTGTTTGAGAAACTGTAGTAGTTTTATATTCTTTAATATTGTTTAAATATAGTTTTATATTCTTTAATATAGCAGCTTGGTGAAAGTACAGATCTAAAACGTGCTCCAAACAAACAAGGACATCAAATGCATGACATATTACAATATGGCTTTAGATTACACATTCAAAATTATGCCATTCAAAAGTTTAGGGTAAAAATGTTCTCATGTTTTCATGTTCATAAGTCTCTTATGCTCACCAAGGCTGCATTTATTTGATCAAAAATACAGTAAAAACAGTAAAATTGTGAAATATTATTATAATTTAAAGTAACTTTTCTATTTTAATATATTTTAAATTGTTATTTATTCCTGTGATGGTAAAGCTGAATTTTCAGCAGCCATTGCTCTAGTCTTCAGTGTCACATGATCCTTCGGAAATCATATTGAATATATATATCATATCATATTGAAAACAGTTGTGCTGTGTAATATTTTTGCATAAACAGTGATACATTTTTCCAGGATTCTTTGATAAATAGAAAGTTAAAAAGAAGAACATATATTTGAAATACATATTTTTTTGTAACAACGTAAAAGTCTTCACTGTCATTTTTGAAAAATTTAATACATCCTTGCTCATGTCCTCAATCACAATGAAAACTGCACTGGAAATGACAAAAGCAGTGAATCATTTTCACTAGTACTGTAGTACTAAAGCAATGCAGGGGATACTGGTTTAGCCTGCACTACAAAGCCAATGGAGGGCAGGACTAGTTATGTCAATCTTTTAATTTGGTTACAACGTCATCTTTATTCATTTGCCCTCGTACTCTGGGAAACTGAACGATGTTGTTAGCCAGTACAGTGATATCGGGCATACCAACGATCAGTAGCACCACTGCATCTGTAGAATTTATTACCCGAGACCACCAGCACTAAGTTCATATCACTTTCACCCAGAGTAAAGTTGGGCTGCGGCCAACACTAGTGAACAAAGAGGGAGCCGGAGCCCTGAATAGATCTGTGATGGATGAGCTTGTGTTGACTGCTCTGCGTTATAAGATTTGGTGTGTTTGTGTGTGTGTGTGTAGTACAGGGAGAGAGAAAGTGTGTGTGTTTTGTGTATGTATGAGTGTGTCAGGAGGGGCTGGTGTTTCCCACAGCTTGTGTGCACTGAAGGCAAGGGGCTCTGTCATATCAACAGTGTAGCTCCTGTGTGAGCTAACCTTTTATGGTCTTTGACAGCCAGGCTCAAGATGGCTACCATACCACACAGAGCCGTCTTTATTGACCAAATGCTAAAGCAGACCACATTACATTAGCCTAACAACCAATCCAACAGCACTGACATTAGCGGTATTAGCATTACATGTAGATACTACACACAGAGGTAACAAATCTAAGCCAGTTCTACAATACGAGCCATCTAACCTTCTAATAACCTGTTTGTTTGGTTTAAAGGATTTGGAGTTCTATTTCTGTCCATTTCTTTCCTTATTGTTTGTATTGTAAGCTCCAACAGACACATTTTTCATGTAGGCTACAGTGTATATCCCTCGGTCATGTCTTGTTTAGTTTAGCAGACCTTTAAGTGGGTGAAATGTGTGACTGGTGGCTGTGTGTTCATTGCAAGCTCTGCAATTCATACAATAATGCTGACGCTAACACTATGCCAGTAGAGTAAAAGATGACGAGGCACATGACTGTCTACATGTCTAGTTTAAAAATGACTACTCCTCATTTTGTATCATACAAAATCCCAAAATAATTTGCAAGTATAATTTGTTAACCAGCAACTTTAATTTAAAGAATACATGCTGGGCTGTGAATCATATATACTGTGCTTACATGTGATCTGCATT
The DNA here is from genome assembly GCA_003731715.1 of Anabarilius grahami. NCBI lineage: Eukaryota > Metazoa > Chordata > Actinopteri > Cypriniformes > Xenocyprididae > Anabarilius > Anabarilius grahami. Next base: position 5,519,301 of record RJVU01018862.1, read on the forward strand.
ACACATCACATATAAAAGTAATTCTGATTTGTTTTGTGAAGTATTTTTTCTTTTTTAAAGAGATTGTTCATCCAAAAATGAAAATTATCCCATGATTTACTCACCCTCAAGCCATCCTAGGTGTATATGACTATCTTCTTTCAGACGAACACAATCGGAGATATATTTAAAGGTGCCATCGAACATTTTTTATAAGTAATATAATGTAATATAAGTCTAAGGTGTCCCCTGAATGTGTCTGTGAAGTTTCAGCTCAAAATACCCCATAGATTTTTTTTAATACATTTTTTTAACTGCCTATTTTGGGGCATAATTAGAAATGCACCGATTCAGGCTGCGGCCCCTTTAATTCCTCACGCTCCCCGCCCCCTGAGCTCGCGCTTGCCTTAAACAGCATAAACAAAGTTCACACAGCTAATATATCCCTCAAAATGGATCTTTACAAAGTGTTCGTCATGCATGCTGCATGCATACATCAGATCATGTGAGTATAGTATTTATTTGGATGTTTACATTTGAATCATGAATGAGTTTGATGGTGCTCCGTGGCTAAAGCTAACATTACACACTGTTGGAGAGATTTATAAAGAATGAAGTTGTGTTTATGAATTATACAGACTGCAAGTGTTTAATAATGAAAATAGCGACGGCTCTTGTCTCCGTGAATACAGTAATAAACGATGGTAACTTTAACCACATTTAACAGTAGCCTACATAAGCAACATGCTAGCGAAACATTTAGAAAGACAATTTACAAATATCGCTAAAAATATCATGGATCATGTCAGTTATTATTGCTCCATCTGCCATTTTTCGCTGTTGTGCTTGCTTGCTTACCTAGTCTGATGATTCAGCTGTGCACAGATCCAGACATTAATACTGGCTGCCCTTGTCTAATGCATTGAACATGGGCTGGCATATGCAAATATTGGGGGCGTACATATTAATGATCCCGACTGTTACGTAACAGTCGGTGTAATGTTGAGATTCGCCTGTTCTTCGGAGGTCTTTTAAACAAATGAGATTTATATAAGAAGGAGGAAACAATGGTGTTTGAGACTCACTGTATGTCATTTCCATGTACTGAACTCTTGTTATTCAACTATGCCAAGGTAAACTAAATTTTCCATTCGATGGCACCTTTAAAAATATCCTTAGTCCTTAGGTGCAAAAAAAACCCAAAACGTACCCATCCATAAAAAAAAGAATCCATATGACTCCAGGGGATTAATAAAGGCCTTCTGAAGCAAATCAATGTATTTGTGTAAGACAAATATCCTTATTTAAAACTTTATAAAGTAAAATAACGAGCTTCCGGTGCGACAGCCATTTGAATTCGATGTACATCCAAAAAGCATTAACTTCCGTGGCATAGTACACAATGACACGTCGATTCGCTGTCGAAGGCCTTTATTAACCACCTGGAGTCATATGGATTCATTTTTTGTGGATGGGTGCTTTTTTTTTTGTCTTCAAAATTTGGGCAGCTATTCACAACCATTATAAACCTTGGAGGACTAAGGATATTTTTAAATATATCTCCGATTGTGTTCGTCTGAAAGAAGAAGGACACCTAGGATGGCTTGAGGGTGAGTAAATCATGGCATAATTTTCATTTTTGGGTGAACTAACCCTTTAAAATGAGGGTTCACCCAAAAATGAAGATTTTGTCATCATTAATTCACTCTCATGTTACTTCAAACTTGTAACTTTTTTTTTTTTTTATGTGGAGCACAAAATAAGATATTCTAAAGAACGTTGGAGTCCAAACAACATTGGACCCCACTGATTTCCAGTGTGTGGACAAAAAAATATAAAACACTGACATGTTTAAAACATGTTCTTTTGTTTCTATAGAAGAAAGAAGTCATACAGGTTTAGAATGACATGAGGGTGAGACATGATTTTCATTTTTGGGTGAACTATCCCTTTAAGGTGTATTCCATCATTCTATAAGCTCTATTAGAAAGGCACGCAACTCATCTAATTGCTATCTAGTTTCCAAATCTATACTTAACCTGCATCTGCAATAGTTTAACTTCATTATAATAACCTAATTTATATAACAGATGATCACGAAGCACACCATAAATCAATGGACATATGGAGCAAGTCTTTAAATGGAAGGAAATCGCTAGCTTCATCTCATCAATTCCCTTCACCTGTCACCGATCACAAAGGGAGTATTGCACTGTCACATCAAAACATTCAGCTGAGGGGGCAGGGCTTAAACCAACACATCCACTGGGCTCTTTTGTAACAAATTCTTGCCATACAACTAAGATGGATAAATAATTAAAGGAAAAAGGTCACTCCTGAGAGAGAAAGAGAGAGAGGAAGAGGACTATGAAGGGATGGAGAAGCAGGAGTGGGGAACGAGGGGGGGGTCAAGCTATTAAATTTATGACTCAAAGTGCCACATCATCAGTGGGGGATGCCATTTCCTGCCAGAGGAGGGGGGTCAAACTAGCATTGCAAAAGCAGATGGTGAAGATATCACCACAAATTATACCTTCAAACACAACTTAAGTTTTCTTGTTTAGAGTCTCGGTGAAAATGTCCTATCTGTGTTGTTCGTCCAATATGTCTGAAAGCCCAAAATGTAATGCTAACCAAACCCATTTCTCTTATTGTAAATATGCTGATATCAGTGGAATCATGATACCACAGACTAAACTGAAATATTTAGTGTTAAAACCAATATTATCACAACTTCTTTAGCATATCTTATTCAGGCAAAAAGGAGAAGTGTAATTAACCATAGTTCTTATTTGAAGACATTGCTAACACCTATCATGCATCACAAGTTCCCGCTTATAAACTACCATTCAAAAGATTGGGGTTGGTAAGATTTTTTGAAAGATTTAATGCTCAAGAAACATTATCATTGTTGAAAATAGTTGATAATATTTGTGTGGAAACCATAATGCATTTTTTTTTTCTCCAGGATTTTTATTTATTTTTGATGAATAGAAGGTTAAAAAAGAAAATTTGTAAAAATAGAAAATATTTTGTGACAAAAGTCTTTAGTGTCACTTTTGATCACTTTTTAACGCATCCTTGCTAAATAAAAGCGTTAACGTCTTTAAAAAAAAAAAAAAAAAAATCCTACTGACTTCAAACTTTTGAACAGGAAAGAGTCTATACTGTATACAGTAGGAGTTTAAAGCACTACATAGTTGCTGAAATGTTATCAATGCATTTACTTGTTATAATGTTAACTATATCTTTGGAATCCTCGTCACGCTTACTTCTCCTTGTAAAGACCATCTGGAAATGATCTAGTGAACAGCATTGGCCTGTCAAATTTACTGTTGATCATAAAACATTTGTCTAAGTAGACGATACACAGCAGGAACACAACGTATAAGCCAACAAAATGACACTGACAGAAGAGGCCTTTAAGTAACAGCTTTACGGCACTAGCTCTGAATTATTGAAGAGAGGGAATATGAGTCGTGGTCAGCTCTGAGGAATACGGCACATTTCTCCTGCAATCGACAAAGAAGTGGAACAAACATGAGCTAGTCAGAAATACACACTGAAGCTACGTGGAGACACAGTTGAGCGGTGAGTGATGAGGGGTGAAAGGTGAGCACTATATATACACACATCTACACACACAACACGCCAACGATAGACATCACACCTTCCTAACAAATGCATTTGCATTATTCCATATAATTTCCTCCATATATTTCAATTGTCAAATGCCACACTACAGTACAGGTTTTAAGAACGAGAGGATTGTTCTACCAATCGCCTTACGGGATAGTGTATGCCACGGCTGATCGTTTCACTAACCCTTTGATCTCCTTAATGATCAATGACCGAGTGAGGAATCTATGCGCAGCAAGCCTAGTTTTATGGCGATGAGAGGGGGTGAGGTCTACAAATAGGTCAAAGGTCATCAGATTCTGCTTATGCTAAACAGAAACGAAGAGTCAGCAAGCTTATGTTAGATTTCACAGAGGCAAATGCTGATTAGAGAGGATCATGTTTCTCTGGGAGCCATCTTAAAGTGACAGTAACATTTTTTTCCTGATTTGGAAGTGTTACAGATCTGACTTAACATTAATAAATAAACATGGTACGACAATATAGATTACTGAAATTAAATGTTGCTTTTACATGTGACAAAACTCATATATTCATCAAATATCTTTATACATTAATATTAAAATATACATTTTGGATGCACGATGCACTAGCATTCAAATATTTATGTCCAGTAATTTTTTTTTAAATAAATTAAACTTTTAATTTAGCAAGGATGCATTAAATTGAACAAAAGTGACAGTAAAGATATTCACAATGTTAAAAATATTTCTATTTCAAATAAATGCTGTTCTTTTCAATTTTCTAATAATTGTATTAGATTTTTTTAAAGTTATTTTGAATTATAATAATATTTTACAATATTGCTGTTTTTACTATATTTCTAATCAAATAAATGCAGCCTTGGTGAACATAAGAGACTTCTTTCAAAAATAAACCTTACCAACCCCAAACTGTTGAAAGGTAGTGTACCTCGCCACGTAATTGTGTAGCAAGGTTGCTGTACAAGCTACTTCCTCTGCTATGTGCTGTAAATTTTTATTGGTCAGCGATCACCCCCCGATGAGGGGCCAGATCCAGTGCACGAGCTAAGAAGAATTCAGTTCCTATGACTAAGAACTAACTCTAACCCAAATTATAGAGGCCTTCACTGGATGTTTCTTTTTTTTCTCAAAAAGGTTCATTATTGATCTTTCATCCCCCTTGTGAGCAGCCTTGAATAATCCGTTTCCCTCTCACTTCTTTTCTACACAGTTTATCATGAGCGCTGAGGGGGAGAGAATGGAATCAAGGAAGGAAAACAAATCCATTATCTTGTCAAAATTCTATTTAACTTCATTAGGCCTCATCCTAGGAGAAGTGGATAATGTCCTCTGTTGATAACATTGGCTGCTTTTTAACAGTGTGGTCAATCATGATTGGACAAGTTTCGACCCCAACAGCTTCATCAATACACAAAAATTATGCATGGCTGCACTTTTATTTGTATACAAAAAATCATCTTACATTATCTGTGATTTCAGCAGGACAACTTTTACTGCTTTTTGTTCTCTGGATAAACAAGTTGTTGACAGACACTTGCTCTGTTGCCCAATTTAATGCGCTATTTGGTTAGAGTTAGGCCAGACAAACCAAAGTGAGGATGTACAGCTCTTTAGGTCAGCTCTGGATCTATGGCATTACAAGATATATCTGGTTTCTATTGATTTAGTGAGGACTTCAATCAGAATTTACTGATTGCTTCCCTGTACTTCTTTGAGGGAGGAAGGGACCAGAAATGATCTAGAGTATTACACGGATATGACTTAAAGCTCTATTAATCCGATTGTGCTCACATGTATATAAGTCAGGTGATAGCTGGACTGCCTGGCTATTTTAAGAAAATAATTCTCACCTGTGAAACAAATAGAGGGAGACAAAAAGTGTAAGCTAACAAACACTGAAGAAATTTGAGGGAAATAAAGTAGTAAAATATAAATACGTTTATATTGTTTGTTTGTTTTATTCTACATACACATTTTATGCAGAAATAAAAAAAAAAATTTTGCTATCATAACAAAATATCAAATCTGCATGCAATCCGTGTCCTATGCGAGAAGTAAGGGTGCTCCGATCAGGATTTTTGGGGCAGATCAACGATCACAGGAAACAGTATCAGCTGATACCAATCATGGGGTCTATCTGAAGGCTTATTCTTATCATGTATTATTTATTTATATAGATCTAATCAGTATTTTACAGACATTATTTAAGGGCACAAATTTCATTTTGGAAAATGGGGGGAATTTCTAATTTTAGAGGATCTGCATTTTTGTTTTACAATGGGGCAATTTTGTTGCACAATAGCTTATACAAAGCACAAGCCTGATTTCAAACTTTGAACTGAATGTACAAAAAAAAGACAAGTGAACGGCTAGTAATAAAATAAGAACAAATAAACAAATTGCAAGCAGTAGCACAAATAAATACAATAGAATAATTAAAGCTGCAAGCAGCGATGAAAGGGCCCTTGCACCCGGGCTTACCGCCACTCGGTGGCCTTAAGAAAACTGAACAGTGGGCGATATTCATTTAAGCGGATAAATAGAGGAGAAATATGGCAAAGTCATTTTGATGCACCACAGTTCCAGGGGCAGATCGGACATTGTATGTCCAAGTTACAACAACTTCCTGTTTCATGGCGAAACATCGAACTTTGTCAGGCCGCCACGGACATGCCCTTCAGTGAAAAGTCAAGATCTTTCAAATTTAACGTCACAAAGGTCTTTAGATTAGACTGACCAAATATGACCTTGATCTGATTAAAGCTCTAGGAGGAGTTTGTTAAAGTAACAAAGTCTGGAAATGGCAAAAACTGCAAAGATTTTGCAGAGAAAATTCAAAATACCAACACTTCCTGTTGGGTTTTCAGATTTTGCAGCCAGGGACTTTTTTGTAGGTATTGGGTTGTTAGATCTGTCTACCGAATTTCATAACTGTATGAGAAACGTAGCGCGAATGGCACTTAATTGAAATTTTGTAGGTGGCGCTATCGAGCCGTTTTGCCACACCTAATTCTGAAACCCATATCAGATGTAAATTTTCACCACTTCTGACACGTGTGCAAAGTTTCATGAGTTTTCAAGCATGTTTAGGCCCTCAAAAATGCGATTCATTTCGGAGAAGAATGATTGACTGAGCAATTCCAATAGGGTCCTTACACCATCTGTGCTCGGGTCCTAAAGATACAAATGAAATATACAGTGCTTGAAGTTTTTTCAGGTAGATCTCACAGTGGTATTCAGGTAAGAGTACTCTTTCATTCAGTACTCAAGAGAGCGAACGAGTACTGAATGGTTTAAAAACGCTAGAATGTTTTGGCAAGACTTAAAAAGATTTGCAAATGATAAACTTTAGTGACACTGCCACGATTGTGCAAGTGACAACTGTGCAGCTTGTTTATAGTGCAGACGCGATGTAGCTTTCCTGTAGCTCAGTGGTTAGAGCATGGCACTAGCAATGCCAAGGTCATGGGTTCGATCCCAGGGATTGCACATACTCCGATACAAATGTATAGTATAATGCAATGTAAGTCGCTTTGGATAAAAGCGTCTGCCAAATATGTAAATGTAGTGATGTGAAGCCATTTGCACATTTCGAGGGAGTGTGCTGCTTCACTCACGCTGTTTTCAAATTACTGATTTGTCAAAATTTATTTAATAAAGATGTATCAGTTGTACCTCACCTTCAGATTTATAATTATTTTACCAGCACCGGATAGAGATTAAGACAGCTCTGTGGCAAGCATGTCATATAGGCTATGCCACACCTCTCACGGCAGGCATTGAGATTGGTTTCTGAGATGGGCAAATTGAGAGATCGCCGATCGAGTCATTAAAAGCGATTATTGGCTAGCCGATCAATTAGAGCATCCCTAGCAAGAAGACAATTTTAAGCTGTCACTTCCTCTGCGGAAGTGCTGATACTGTATTTAATACAAATAAATAGAACTGAGTTCTGAACAGAATGAAACATGAAGTGTAATTGGTACACATGCGTTACAAACATTCAATAGTCACTATCAGAGGATAGCGATACTCTTACACAATACTGAAATCTTCCACAAATGGTATGGACAAAAGAGCCTCTGCTCTTTACTTTATTGTGCACTGAAGGTCAGAGTCCACCTTTTTGCTCTGCTGACAGCTGGAATTTGATTGGTTCAACACAGTCTGTTGTTACCGTAATTCACATTAAGGGCAGCAGAAATCATTATTTCCAATACATTTGTATTCCTTGATTTCCTGAGTAACTTAGTCTTTGATGCTATACAGTAGAAAATATCGATATTTCTTAAATACAGACATGTTTTCTATGACGCTATATATTTATAGGGTGCTAAACGCATCTCACTGTTAAATATCTGAGTCTTGTTTACTGATAAAATCACTGACAACCTGCATTCAGTGATACCAAGCTATATTCTTCAAAGACCATTAGAAAAGTACACTACAATAACCAGTACATCTCAAAAACAACTAAAAATTAAAAATAGAACTGGACTTCTTAAACCTCATCAAAAATATGAAAAATCAGAACTAACATTTCTTAACTGCGTAAACTTATTTCTAGTCAGGAAAACATAATAAATGATCTTGAAAAAGTTTTTTTTTTTTTCCACTGTGTTCACTCCACTGGCAAACTGTAGGAAAGGAAACCTTCCTGCTTCTGAAGCTTTATGCTTGAGGAATTCCCTCCAGAGTAAAAAGCATCAAAAATACAGGCATTCAATACTAATTTAAAAATACCCGCTTTATGTTTCTTCACATTTCTTCACAAACCACATTTCTCTGGCTGTTTTTTTCCAGTGAGTGTTCACTGTTGCTTTTTATTTTAGAGTGTAAATATTTTAGGTTACGGCTTTCTTTAACAACAGAACCAGATGGAAAAAAACACAAACCCTCTGAGTAAAACGCAACACAAGCTTGTTTTCATTCAAAATATTTCATAGTTCCCTTCAGACCTGATAAATCATCTTTACAGCAGCAGGAAAGGAATTGGGTGCAGGGCAATTCTGTAAAATAAACAATCCCTAGGATCCAAAGGCATCTGATGCTGTTTCTACTATTAATTGTTCCCTGTTTTTTCACTGCTGTGGCACCAGCAAGCAGAGGTTTCTTTTACTGACCTGCAAATCTTTTAGCACGGAGGTGTGGAAGTAAGTTGGAAGTTAATGACATCCATGGCAATAGTACTGAAATTGCTCTTGTTAAATGAGTGAAATGATCAACGGCTTTAAAACAGAGCTGTCTTCTGCATTAAAGCGTCTGCTGTAATTGAGGTTTCTTTCATGAAGGTGGGGAATGTTGTATCACATGCCTGTGGAATTCAGGCTCTAATTGACCCTTGAATTCATTGCTGGCCATTAAAAACAAAGCAGGCCTTCTATGCTGCATGTGGGTTGTGAACTATGTAGGGCACTGGCCGGTCAGTTGAGTAGCACTTATTCATGAATTCAGCACTGGATTAAATTGGACCTTGATAGTATCACACTTTGTAGTTAGGACAGACATGACTTTGTCTCACAAGTGGTTTGTTGATGCTTTGAATTAATTCTTCCTTCAAATAAATTAATCTGGTTACATTAAGTGGTTTCACAGGGTTTAAATAAAGTGTTTGCATTTATGTATATGTTCTACATCTACCTCTTAAGCCATTTAAAGGGATAGTTCTCCCAAATATGAACACCGTCATCATTTACTCACCCTTATATCGTTCCAAATCGGTATGACTTTATTTTTTTCTCTTTAACATAAAAAAAGATATCTTGAAAATTGCCTTCTTTTTTTGTTTTAACAATGAAAGCCAGTGGGGTGCAAAACCAAACAAACAAAAAAATATTTGGGTGAACTGTCCCTTTAAATTTCTTGTGAGAGTTTGTACAAAGATTCAACACTATCTATTCCACACTATTCCGACACTATCGACAAAAAAATGTTCTTTGTCTTTAACACTATCATCCAGACAGACTTAAGTTCTCCAGACTGTCACTACTGTTTGGGTGGAGGGGTTGTTACAGAGAGGCCTGAGGCCAGTAAAAGGGTGTGTGTGTGCAATTTGAATGAAGAAATGAGGAATGGGGGGTGGGGGTGATTACTGACCTCCTGAATCAGAGACGAAGAGCCACTGCCACCGAAAGCAACACTCGATTCTTTCAGCTTCCTCCCTGGCCCGCTGCCTTGGCCTGACTGAACACATGTCAAGGGCAAAACTGAAATCACGGGCTGAGACGTACAAAGAACTACATTTGACTCATGCTAATGAAGCCGGCAAAGAAAGACGGCATTTGTTTTAAACAAAGTAAAGGTCACAACACAAAACATTCTGGTGTTAGTTGCTTTAGTAGCAGACGTTGTACTAACAGGCAAGTGAGTTGGATTAGCCATAAAAATTTGGTATTTGCATTCACGCTCTCAGACAACAGCCCTTTCATTTTTTCTTTCCACCCCCATTTTACCCTTACATACTTCTCCATGTCTATTCACTTTATACGTTTTTCCTCCATTTTTTTCAAGCCCAAAACCTGCCCTCTGTGCTCCATTATCCAAAAATCTCCTGTGGGATTAAGCAACAAGCTAATTTACTAATGTTACATGTGATCTTTAGCCCCATGTGTGTCTCTGAATCAGACTGAATGGGTCAGGCTGAGATTACCCTCCATCTTATAAATGATTCAACCGCTGAGGAAAAGGGTGTTACTACTAGGATTACACTAACAGTTTACACAAACAGACAAAACTAACACAAAAATATATCAATTGTCAAATACACACAGCTAAATAAAAAGATTTGGTTAAAAACTCTATTCATCTTAGAGTGCACAATTATCATTTATAAATGTTAATTTTCAATGATGTAGATGACACATCTGACACCAAGTCCTAATCAGGTGTGATACAGAAAAGAAACAAGCAAAAAGTATATTAGAATAAAATTAATTATTATTATGTCATTTTTACCCAATCTAGCTGTGACCACAACAAGCAATAAAACATTTGATCAATTTCCATTTCATTTCTAGCTTCTATTTCGCTAGGGCTGCATGAATTGGTGAAAAAATCTAATTGCAATTTTTCTGATAAAAATTGAAAATCATGATTTAAAATACAATAATAAAAAATTCCAGGTTGTCTGTGCTTGTGCCAAAAATGACTATAACATTATTATTATTACTAAAAATATAAAACTTTATAAAACAATTGAAATATTTCCCTGTAAAATAAAAAATACTATACTAATATTAATATAAATTTTTCACTGAAAAATTAGTCACTGAACTTTTATTCTGGCAGAAAACTTTTCTTGCAGGAACCCTTAAAGCTTTTCTTTTGTTGACAACAGCAAGTTTATCCACCTTTTTCCTACCCACCATGACACTTTGCACGAATTATGGGAGTAACTTCAATTAAACTGTAAACAATCAGTGAAAGGCTTGCTCTATGAATGCAATTATTTTACATGCATAATATGCATAATACGCATTTTATAAAAACTGGGTACAATGAGTTGACATTATTCTACTCACCCTTCAACCATTATTAAAAGGAAACTTAAAAGTGTAAAAGCATTAACATTACTACAACAGACCAAGAATAACCCCAAAAGCTTGATTATTTCTGCAGTAATATTACTGATGGGTTAAATGTCACTGTAGTAATATTTGTCTATATAATGTAACATTTGTTGCCTTAATCAAAAATGTTCATTAACTTTAGCATTGAGTGATAATATTTCAAAAATCTTTCTATCATTTCGACAGATAACAAATATAGTATTAACCTGCAATAGAAATGTTCCAGTAAACACTGCTAATAGGGATTAGAAGTGAAAAGGGGAGACAATTACATTTTTAAAGCATCCGTGTGAAAACAAACCTGGAAAGAGACATGAGGATTTGGGGGGAAAAATAAAGGGATTCTTGGTGCATTTCTAGAGAATCATTCACGGTATACATCGAAAAGTAAATCGGGAGAGCAGATTACAAATGCGCACGGCATGTTGTCTTTTTTCATGTACTGTTACAGCGGAATACAAAGAAAACAATTAAATAATCTGGAGGAAAAGAGCACAGCAACTGAAAAGAGCTCTTGCCACAGGAATTCCAGCGAATACCACACTAAAATACCAAGAGTTACGTTATTATTTGAAATGATCTGTTGTCAGTCTTTTTGAGTGGAACTTCCCCAAACCGAAAGTGCCTCCCATAATTTAAAACACGGTACACTTGTCAGGAAAAAGGAGGATAACCGCTTCTCATTACAAGTATGGGAACATGGCCAAATTATACAGCATTTCCTTAAAACAGATTACTCAAATAGTCTTTCAGGTAAGCCACCAACTAGTCAGTTTTGCACATCCCTAACATTAAACGCATCTTCTGGATGTGACTCTGTTACATCATGCAGCCATTTCATGCACAGTGTGGTCAGACAAATTGCTTGTCACTGGAAACTTGTTGCATCACACCTGGTTAGAACACAGTGTTACAATTGTGTACTGTATGAACATGTCTAAGTGCTTGACCAAACCAATCAGGCAGTAATAAACTCATATAAACACAAAAAAATGTGTGTGTGTGAGATCATTAGGATGCGGGGATGTGTTGAAGAAGTTAATCCTGTGAAGAGAGTATCTGATTCTGACCGTAAGCCTAGACACTCAATGCTTGATTCCTTGCTATCTTTCATTACAACTCTTCACCTTAATGAACGCTGACACGTGAGGCCATATGGGCCAAGACTGATGACATGAGACCTCAACTGCTGCCTGCTGCCATGTAATACTCACTGCACTGCATGTGTCTTACTGATACTGACACAAGGACAAATGAAAATACTTTAGCACCAAAATCCAAAATGCAAAGCCAAAGCAATATGATCTAAAAGTGTTTTAGTGCTGGGCTCCAGCTTAGCCTAAACACACTGCAAAAGATTAGACATTCCTTTACTGACCATTACTCTTGAACTGAAGGTAAAACAGCTCTGTATGTCCATTAATAGCTAATTTACTTCAAGTACCAAGAAAAATGTATGATAAACCTTGCACAGAGAGCACAGTAAATGACCTTAAAACAATATATCACATGGATCTCTATTGATCATATGACATTGCTGCACTCAATATATATATAAAAAAAAACCTCTGCACAATTATTGCACCATATTCAAGCATGTCAAAAGTTATCTACTGTACAATTTGAGAATGTTTCTACTGGCTCAGGTACTGTTTATAGATCTTGTAGCTGATGTGAACAGAATGTTTTGTTTATATCCTGGACATAATGTTTGCATAGACTATGCCTGGCAACCATGATCACAAAGTGTATTGTGAAATCAATCTACATTGACTCACTACTAATAAATGACCAATAATATCCCCATGTTTTAGACAACAGAGAGTGAATGTTTATCAGACTTAACGAAGCTATGTACTTATCAGTATGTTCCTGTTTTAAAACAGATAAAAAAAGATAACAAAAACACATCTCAATTAGTTATTTCACTGCAAAATTCACAATCCACATGGGCTGCCTTCTGATCACTTGACTCCAGCATACAGGAAATCACACAGGGAACACGAACTCTAAATTGTGTGTCCAAATGATGCCATGTGGTCTACAACTGCTTGAAATCACACCTCATTCTTCAGATTAAGGGCAAAGTGTTGAAAAGCTATGGAGACCATTAACAGGGTAATGGTATGTATTACAGTACCACGCAAAACAGAGTATACTCTTGCTCGGAGAAGGTGTTACTTCTTATAAACACACTGGAAGGGNAGTGGTTGTTATATTAGTATTTGCTGAGTTTGCTCATTGCCCTATGACTTTTGCAAGCTACAGAAGAAAAGCCAAGTTTCCTGCTATTAAAATGTGACATATACATTAAAAGACAAGTCAAACAAATCAATCTCCCTGTACAGATACAAATACAGATAAGCTGATAATTATTATGTTATGCAGTGTTTACCATTCATTAACTAGATTGTGGCGATCTGCCACAGTCTAATCTGTCTGTCTCACCAGAGTTTCATAATGAACTGAAAATATATTTAAACTTCTCTTTATTACATAAAAGGTTTTTAACGTTGTGTTTTGCACCATTGCTTTGGCAAAGTATCTTTCAAGCGAACTAAAATCGCACACTAAAAAGCACAATATTAATACCCTTATCAAATTGTAAAAGGCTGCAACTTAATTAAATAAGTCTGTTTGTGCTGTGTATTTCAAAGAAAATGTGCACATTGTTCACGCGATCAGCTTGTGATCCAGTGTTTTGCGCGTCTCAGAATGGCTCAAAGTAAATGAATGCAGTGGACTCCATCTCTCTCCATGTGCTGTGCGTTTAGAGTGCATTTCGGAATGCAACGGGCACCAGTTACTCTTTATTTTCACATTATCATAATTTCCCACATTTTTATGGGCCAGTGATTACAGCATTTTACTACATTTGTAATGAGATGCGTTTGTAAACCTTTTTTTACATGAACTGCAGTTTTCCACCAAAAAAAAACTCAACTGCAGTTTCCGTCAAAATAAAAGCTCAAAGGTTTATCTCTTGCAAGTGTAGAAATTAGGACAAAAGCATCGTATTTACCCTACAGTAGTGTAAGTAAGGAATAACTGATGAGGGGCCATTGAATTATTAGAAAATAATGCACACCTGAGGTGGTAATGCGGCCATTACGCGAATTCCAAAACGTCATTTCAGAACTTGTAACAGAGGCTTGAGCCATTGATAGCAGGTTATTAATGCAGTTGAGAGAGAGAGAGAGAGAGAGAGAGAGAGTAAGCATATGTGAATTAGCCTACCTGAGTCTGTGCGTCTCTCACGACAGCAGTTTCTCTACTAATAGCTAAACTGTTAGTTGATTTACCTCAAGAACTGCACAGTTATTAACTCAATGATGAGAAATGTCTAGTAGCTTTTAAGCTGCTAAACTATTTTACTGATTAATTTGTCAGAGCAGCGTGGAAAAACGCGTTTCTGTGCGAGTGTGTGTCCGTACTGTATGTGTGCGTTTGAGTGAGAGAGCGGGAGAGAGTATGCGCTTTCAGGACATAATAAAACTTATTTTGTGACAAAAACTATGACAATAATTTCTCGTTTTTATCCTATTGTTTACTATATTTATTTGCTTGGTCGGTGTCGTTGTGGGTTTTGTTTCTTTTGCGGTTGTAGGCTGTAGGACCTATTGAAATAACTGAAATCACTTGGCAAAGCGATATGGAACTGTAATGCGGTCAAGACCTGCTAGAACTACTTTAGCAGTGCGCTTCCCTGAAAATAACTGCACACCTTAGAACGTTCGACAACCAATCAGATTCGAGCATTTAACAGCCCCGTAGTATAAAGTAAAATAATATACTTATGAAATATTAATTTATTCTAGACAGTGCATTTGTTTTACAATATGTGGCTAATACTGTCATTGGAATAATAATAATGAGCTCTCAATTTGATGCGACACTGTTTTTGTTATTACAGTCAGTGAGCAAGATGATATAGCTCTAGCTGTGGGTCTGTGACCAGTTCTGAATGTTCAGTATGGTTAATGTTCAAAGCAGGCTTATCAGCTCTCCTCAAATCTGGCAGTTGATGACATGTTCAACAGGGATTTTATAACAGCCCACCAATTGGACATAGCTAAAGGAGGCTCTTATTTATAAGGCGATCTAAAACTGAAACGACTGGAATTCTATTAAATATTTCCACTGACAGCACATGTCCAAAACGAACCTGCCACAGCTGTCGGAAGGCCTGGGTTAGCTCATACCACAGAAGGCTAACGATAGTGCTCCTGGATAAAAATCACAACCTCTGTGCCATATGGAGAATTAGCTCCATGCATGTGTTTTAACTTGAGACTGCATGCTGGGGCACTTAATGGCTCTCAGGACCCCAAAACATATGAGCAAAGCAGTGCAATCAAACAGAAGGGGATACCATAGGGGTGGAGCAGGCCTGTAAAGTCAAGGAATGTCTTGTGTTGACACCGGAGTTACTGTGTGTGCGTGTATGTGCATGTGTGTCGATTTCAAAGAAGGGCTCCAAAGATTTTTATGAAGGTATTAATGGGCTTGAATTGAAGTGTGTTACTTGAGAAGACTTTAGGACAGGCCATTTAAATATATCAACAGACTAACCGCAGAGGCTCATGGGTTAGGTCTGTTTTGGCCGCATATAGCCTCTGTCTCTCACTTCCATAAGTTTTTTTTTTCCTCGTCACAAAAGTGTTCAGTAAAACAAAGAGGTGCATATCTATAAACCCCTGCCCTCTGACAACGCTTGTTTAACCACAAAGACTACTTCACCTTCCTGGCTAGGGAGAACGTTGTCTTCCTTTCAATGATTTCACAATTGCCTCATTTCTCATTTTCTCCAAGAGATGTTTTGCTTAATCGTGAGAGTATTAGGCCACCACTGGCTGCCTCGATACTCGTTAATCTGCTTTGAACTGCAATAATAAAATGCAAATGGATTATTTTGAATTTACACAGGATTCTAACCATTACTTCTAGAGGATTAAACAGCCAAACTGTCTCTTCTGAGCCTTGGAACAGAGTTCAGAGTTTAGGGAGTGCTAATATCCTCTGAGTCAAAAAACCCCCCCCAAAAAACCACACATACACAATTCATAAGACTAATTTAACTAAAGCGGACTGGAGAAGGAAAGAGAAACCTCCTTTTCCACAAGCTTGTAGTGAAACCAAACACCACTGCCGGGTTTCCACCACCCCGTTCAGCCCTGCCCAGCCCCCTCTATGGCCCTGTAAAAGCCTTGTTATGGGAAAAAAGCCATTCTGTGAGTTTTTTTATGTTTGCAAAACATGGCGGAGAGAGGGGGGGGGTCAAACATACGCCCCGAAACCCCGAAAAGTGGAGGTCAGACTGAGTAATCAATATCATGAGTGATATTTGCAGAGGAGGAAAAGTACACTCTGTATTTTAGCAAGCATTTGATATGTGCATGATATGTGCTTCAAAAAGGTTGAGACACAGAGCCTGCTGATAAAGAATATTAACTATAACGTGGAGCTGTTTGACACAAGGTTTGAGGTCAGAATGATTTTTTTATAAAGAAATACTTTTATTCAGCAAGGATGCATTAAATTGATCAAAAGTGACAGTAAAGATTTTTCTAATATTATAAAAGATTTCTAGTAAAATAAAATCAGTTTCTGAAAGTACAGTGCCACATAAAGTAATTATATTTATTGTGCAATACAAAGAAAACTGTATTTCAATGAGTGTGCATACATCAAACAAACACAAAAAGAAACCACAATAAATATTTAAGTGTACAACAGAATGTGATTCTCTTTGTGGACACACACAAATATATTTGTCTGGCTAGACTGTGATGAAGTATGCAGTTTGTTCCTATTTCGTAATGGCTTGGCTTCGAGCCGACCTATACGCAGCCTGAGAGGGATATCCCAGCATTATTGGGAGGGAGCCAGGTTGGAATGCCACCAGGTCTAG
>RJVU01018862.1:5536464-5549034 GCA_003731715.1 Anabarilius grahami
GACAATAAACGGCCGTATGGCAACGGTTTAACTTTGTCTCTTCCGATCCTTCCCTGTCTGGCTCTCTTTCCTATCTATTCTGTTTTCCTTTGTTGAATGACTCATTTCTAATATCAGTGCAAATAGAATTGCTACACACATCCATCTTACTCTTAACTAAAAGAGAAATGAGTTTATGATATGAAGTGCAAACAATGTTACACATATAGCTTTTTATAAGACCTTCTATTTAGTTTTTATAATTGAGAGTTATTTAGATCTTTGGGTTTAGTTTTAATTAAAAAATATTGTACATAACAATTTGAGCTGACTTTAAAAGTTTTTTCAAAGGTAAGCATGGTCTGTATTTAGCGTTTTAATTACTTTCATAAATACAGACACCAGGAATTTGGTCACAAGTAAGTTTAATGCTTCAGTCTATTTTTACATTCCTCTAAACAGCCTTTCTTATTTCAAGAAGGCATTTATAGCATTTAGACATTTTTTGAAGTGTTGAAAACAGGCAGTACACTGGCTCCAGTCAGTCTGCCAAATGCCATCGGCATCCTTTCATTGTTTCTGCATTTCACTTGATTTGTCCAAATAGTTCAAGAGCAATTACAAAATGCATGTCCTAGACTTCTGCAAAACATTGAATGTGTTATGTAACACTGTCCTCAGTAATGTTTTTTTTAGAAAAAGGAAAAGAAAAGATTGTGGTTGATATTAATCTTACATAATATGTTTATATATATATATATAAAACTTCTAGAAATTAAAACCAAATCTATTTACATTTCATTATTAAACTAATGAAAACTGCACTTTGAATTTCTTCTGTGTAGAATGTTTAGATATTTTGATGCACAATATTCCTCAATTTTATCACAGTCAATCAAAGCAGCTGACCTTATTCAAACCGCATTGTACCCCTAACGTTAAGCCAGTGCTTACACTAATGCAGCCGCTAATGTGCATGTCTCATTTGGCCAGGTCTCAGAATGATCTATCATAAATAAGGAATGACAAGTCCATCCAGACTCATTCTGTATAGATCTGTGTTTGCTTAAGAGCCTCACTCTCAGTGTATCACTCTAAATTTTCCCCTGAGAATACAGTGGAACTAAACTCCTGCAGCATAACGCTAAAACATTCTCACACACAATCCTGAATTTACAGGTGTACAAGCTGACTTTGAATAACTAAAACATCCAGTTCCCATACAAAAATCAGTTTTATAACAATCAAAACCAATTGAAGCCAAACTAGTATTTTGTGCTTGTACACATCAACAGCAAAGACTCTAATAACAACAAATTTGTAACACTTTTACACCTAAATTATGAAACTGTGATAATTTAAACATTTTAAGGAAGTATTTAAGCAATTAATCTTCCTAAATTCAAAGTATTCCAAAACGTATGAAGTAAACTTATTACTGCAGGTTGTAAGTTTGATTTTACTTAAAAATGTAATGTATTGATTAAACTTTACAAGTGGGAACCTTTTACAGTGCAGACTGTATGTCAATGTGTTAATGATGAAACTGGACACTGAAGTGGCAATTAAACCTGATATAGGCTTACTGAATATATAATGTAAATGCATGATGCAAGTGTCTGGACAGTATAGTTTACATTAAGATCAAGCATTAAAATTCTAGCACTGCCAAAAGCCTGTTGTTTCCTCTGGAAAATTCAGTTTTTTGATTATTATGACAGCTAGCTGTTTAGCTAGTTATGAAAGATACTAGGACTTCAGCAAGTAGTTTCACACAGGACTGAACTCAATCTCACTTCATGCTTTTAAACGTTGCACATTAGTAATCACCATACAGTTCACCAGAGGGCAAATTCAATGGTTATAAGAGGGCATATCATGAATCTCACTCATGGACATACCTGTTTGAACTGTTCCTCATAAGTCCATTCGTGGTGCTGCGATTGTGCTTGTGGTGCCAAACCACTCGGTGATTCAGCCTGTCCTGGAGCTGGATAGGGAGGCTGGACTCTGGACAGATGTATCGGGGTACTTTTTGGAGACTGCCCCGCACCGGGATAAACAGCATGGCGCGGTGGGTAATGAGCTAAGTGTCCCTCCAAATCTTCATCCCCTCCACCCTCGTTCATACTGTCATCTTCATCCAAGTCGCGCTCTTCATCGTCCATGCCGCGGTCCAGGTCTAGGTCAGCATCATCATCATCATCATCGATGTCGGAGTCGGCTGTGCGCTCATTTGGGTGGCCGGAGCTCGAGTTCGGGGCTCCCGCTGCGAACGCTCCTCTGACTGCTGCTTGATAGTGGCGGAAAGCGAGGGCTTGCTGTTGAATCTGCGACTCCACCATAGACCTAATGTCTTTCTCTTTTTCGGCTTGGCGGATCTTTTCCTCCAGGGCGAGTCGAGCCGCCTGCTGTCGCTGCAGGTTCTCCATGACCGCCTCCAGCTTCATCCCGCCGCCGCCGCCGCTGCTCGAGTGACTGTTAACGCTGGAGGAGGTGACCAGCAGAGGAAGAGTGCTCGCCGACGAGAAAGCGGCTTGCTGTGGGCAACAGAAGGCAAATGTTACAACAATTTTTTAGCTGGAAGCGTGGTGCGAATTATGGGAGGTTTAGTGGACTCAGACCCCCTTAATTAAGACTTGAGCCCCCTCAAAAAGAAGCCAAAATATTTTGTTGGTGGTGGGGGAGGGGGAATAAAGCACATTATTTTTCATACAAGTAGGCTAGTTGGCGTTTTAGTAAGTATAAAAGTTAAAATTTTAAGTTAAGTTAGATAAAACATTTTCACCTATCATCAAAAAAGACGGTAACGAACAGAAGTCTAGTTTGCCAGAGGAGGTAACAGTTAGGCTAACCACAACAACTTTAGTTTCAGGCGGTAGGCTACAATAAAACATACAAACATTATGTATCACTTTATTGTAGTTTTACATATTAGAACTATAGTTACAAAAACTATAAATTTACAAAAATAAAACTCTTTTCTTTTTTTCTTTTTTTAAGAAAGAAGTATTTTAGGCTAGTGCTAATCTAGTGGCGCCAAATTACAATTTGGGCGCGCATGACGTGCTCAGACAGATTGCTCACGAAAATTACATTTAGGCAACATTTTATAGTTTAGAAGATGTTCTTTAAAATGTAGGCTAAATGTAGAAAATATAGGCTTTGTCAAAATCTCTTAAAATGTATGTCGAAACTTTAGCCGAGAGTCATTTGCATACTGGTTGAAAATAAACATCAGTAGCCTAACTTTAAAAAAGCAAAATAGGCTACTGTATGCCTATTTAGACCTTGAAAAAATAGCCTAAATACATGACTGATGCACACAAAATCTTCTCATCACTGTCACAACTTCGTTTCCATCCATTTAACTTTTCCCAGTAAATTATTATTTCTACTCGATTTGCTTAAAGTCGAAAAAGTGAACTTATCAATGCAGGTAACTTCGGCACAGCTTTAAAGTTAATTTAATGCACCAATGAAACTTTCAAATTTAGTGGGCTATTTTTTTAATGTTCAAATGACATTACCGACCAAATCAGTGCAGCACAGTTCATGGGATAAAAGAACTTTGCATGTACTGGGTTAGGCAAGAATCGTGGTTTCCTATGGAAATGATTCCACTAACAACATCAACTACACAAACTACCTGACGGTCAGCATCAGTGAAGCTGTAAATGCATGCAATGTCACATTTCTGATGCGATGTGCAAAAAACGACCTCGAACTATTCGATGACAGAAATATGACAATGTAGGCTAGCCTATGCATATTTGCGGTGTTGCTACAGTAGCTATAGGTCGAAGGGCAGCGTAGTGTAACAAAACATGCGGTAATCTATAAACGCCTTATAAGTGCACTTTAGATCTAAATACAATATTTAAATGAATATAACGCGATAAACAACTCTATTCTACCCGAGAAGCAAAAGCGCATGCTTACCAGTGCAGATTTAGTTGCCATGCTTGTGTTGTCAACCATGCTTCTCCCGTCAAATGCGACGAATTTGCTCAAAAGTGACCTTTTTCCCCAAACAGAGTCAAAAGTGGTTGTATTCCCGTCTCAACATCTAGCTCTGTGTCGTGTAAGCAAAGAAATAGCTCTTTACGAAAGCGGTTTCGCGACGCGCTCGCGGTCTCTGAGCGATTTGGCAACAAGTGGCTGTAACTGTAGCGAGAATGACCTCTGAGGACTAGAGATCAGATCAGTCCCTATGCTTCCATCTGCTCTCTACACGTCAATAGACATGGATATAAGGCAATCAGGGCAGGGTCTGCACTCAGCCAACAGAAATACAGCTGAGCAGCGGACACGATCAGCTTCCTGCGCGCGCTTCTGTTCAAAAACTACACTTTAAACTTTATTTGAAACTAACTGAACGTTTTAAACAATTTATACATTTTAACACGAATGCTCCGACTTTGAGAGTTGAAAGTGTAGAATATGTGAGCTATTCAAAGGTCGAAGAGTTATTTTAGCTTTGCGTGCGTGAAACGCAAATGATAAAGAAATAGCTAGGCTATATTATAATCCTACAAGCTGTTTTCCCGCATACCATTCTCCCCACTATTTATGTGTTTCTGATCAAGAGAAGCGTTTGTTATTAACATGAAAATAAGAGGTCACTGAAAATACCAAAACCCCAGATTTGATTTTAAGATGTGCAATTTAGGCACTGAATTAAGTGTAACTGTTTTATCATTAATGTAAAATGCAGTACATTCATCATACAGAATAAGTCAATCCGTTGCATTACATAAGCATCTAGACAGACTTAAATAGTACTGATAAATATCGAGTGTTAGTCTTCTGTAAATACACCCTTCTGACTGCAGAACATATAATTGCCATTCGCCCTGCAATTATCCAAGATTTATAATTATATGAACCAATGAACAGACTTACAATTGAATTCCATATAATTTCAGAAAAATACATTAGTCATTACCGCAGTTTTTAGGGTTTTAAACAGTTTTGTGGTAATGAAGTTAAAGGCGCCTTTGCAGCGTCCTCTGAATCATAGCTCTGAGATTAGATAGATAGATAGATAGATAGATAGATAGATAGATAGATAGATAGATAGATAGATAGATAGATAGATAGATAGATAGATAGATAGATAGACATTTGAATTCTGAATTAGTCCAGATAGCACTGAACAGCAGGTAATTTCTCCCATGACCTCTCTGCTCTCTGATTATGATGAAATAACCCATTATCTTTTGACCCCAATAACTCCTGCAAGAATCCCGTGTTGCTTTATGCCCTCGAACTGTTGAGCAAAATTGATAATCATTCCATGGTTACAATCCATTCAAGTTAATGCAAGGCTAAGGTCTCGCACTGACACTGATTAGGCTAGAATGATGGTTAATTATGTTTGACACAGTGAACTGTGCTCTGAGAAATTTCTCAGTGACAGGACTGAAATCACACACTTTACACAATCAATAATTATAATGTGTGCATATCAAAAGTGAGACTTTTCTATTATAGTACTAATAAAAAGAAGATACAGAATTTGGGGCACATGCCAAAGATCTAATAATTAAAAAAAAAAAAAGTCTATCAGACTGAGATTACTGTTGTCAAGGTTATGTAAACAAAAGCTTTGTTCCAACAATCTGAGATAAAATACTCAGTGGATTAAAATTCACAAAATGAACATAAATGTTGCCTGTTGGTGGTGTAAAAAATATGTGTTGTTTAACATCGCCACCTGCTGTTCATGATCGGTAAATACATCAAAATAATACTATAATTTAAGAGTTATTACTGAGAGCTACATATTTTCCTAATACTTTAGTAAGAAATGAAGGCCAGAAAATTGAAAACAGGATAAATGTAGTGTTCCAAAATGATAATTCTATTTATTATCATAAAATTTTTCATGCTACGGTTTCAGCTATAAAATGACTCTGCATAAAACTTGCTGTCAGATTATTTTTCATGGCACTCACATCCTCAGAAACACTTAGCTAATGAAAACATGAAAGCGTTTGTGCTTGCATCAGCTCTAAGATGGCAACTGAGTAAATTCAGTAACACTAATACATTGGCTGGCTTAACATAAAAAGCGCAATGGTGTGATTGAGAGAAAAAATAACAGCAAAATCATGTCTATATTCAGAATTTAAGTCATTAATGTGCCATATGCAAAGTAATAATTGTCATGTATTTTGTCTTCAGCTTAAAATTGGTCAAAAACTGTAACACAAGTTACAAATTCTCAAAATACATGTATACTGGTACATCACATTTTTACCTGAACAAATTCTACCCTACCTGAATTTGGTTTGGCTTTAGAGAAAATCTAATTTATTAAAAATCTAGCTTAAATGTTAAGTACATTTCAAGAGAATGTTTTTTCTTTTCTTTTCTTTTCTTTTCTTAAGAATACAGATCAAATTAGTGTTAAAGAACCAAAGAAAAAGGGAAGAATAGAAACATTGCATGCATCGGAAAGTAGCGGGCAGGGGGAAATTAGCATTTACGAAGCTTCTTAGCATCCCGATAAAATGGAGGAAGGGATTTGATGTGTCTGGTTGGTTCTAATGGAAAATAATCAGCAGTGGATGGTAGATTTAGAAACATACAGCAAGCTCTGTACTTGACAGACAACTAGTTCAGGTATTTAAAAAGTAAAAGTGTCAGTAAAAGTTTAGGCTGGTTCTTGTAGTTACATTATGACAGCGATAACAGTGGTGATGTGGATTTGGCTTTATAGTTGAAACATATGTTGGAATTTTGCAAAACTCTAAAAAGTTGAAAAGAATTTTGCAATGTTTCAACAGGCATTTCAACTTGTATGAAACCAAATCTTTGCAGCTGGAAAAATATTATGATAAATCTGTGTGGTACACAGTAAAAAAGAATTGTTTTTTATCTTAAAAAAGTAAGTTACCCAGTTGCCTTAACATTTTGAGTTCACCGATTGGTTTACTGAACAGAAACTCAAAATATTATGTTATCTGAACCACATTAATTATATAAGTTGATATGACAGAAGAAAAATACTGTGATAACAAATCGTGAAAATTATTTTTTACAGTGTAGACTACCAACCATACATTTAATACTTACTGAATTCAGTCCACATCATAGTTTATTCAAAGTGTTTTGGTTGTTGCTCTGCTGAATTCCATTTGAGCAGGTGAGCTCTGAACTTTCTTGTGTCACTATAGGCAACTGCAGCAGTCACATGATTAAGGTTACTAAATTAGGCTTTAAAGGTCACTGAGTGATGAACCATAATGGTGCTATAGCATTAATGATCAATTACAAATATGCATAATCGTTAAATCCCTTTTTTAGATTTAAGTAAACAAAATTATAAAATTCCAGTAGATTTCACATAAGTAAAAATAATAACTTAAGTTATAGATAACATATAATAGTGCCTAAGCATACTTTAACAACTAACCCAATGCAGTTGATCCAAACTAGACAGAACATTTGTAACAAATCCACTGGGAGGCGAGTTTAACAAACCCATGTGCAGCTTTATTTACCAAACATAATCCAATACAAAATAAACAAAGACATGACTTGACTTGACTAGGTTTGAGTTGACTTGACATGATTTGATATGACACTCAACTAACAGCGGTTACACAAACAAAGCTAGACAAAGAGACAATGGGAACATGAGGGCTATGTATACACAAAGGCTGTGTCCGAATTCCAGAAGATGGCGCCCGCAGCTGAATCATCCATCCATCCATTTTCCAAACAGCTGGTCCAATGTGGCTACAGTGTAATATCATACAGGTATAAATGAATTTTTAATTGATTATTAAATTGTTTAATTAAGGTTTATACATAGTTTCCATGACAAAGATCAAGATAAATCTTTTCATTACTACTGGAGCTGCCAAATTGCTAAGTTTCAAATAATTATTAAACAGCGATCAAAAACTAGCCCTTCCGGCACACTCTGTGTCTGAATTCACTTGCTCGTTTTCATTCACTTCCTCAAGTGAACTATATTAATAGACTAATGCGGGAAATAGTGAATGAGGCTATAGGAGGCGATTTCGGACACAGCCAAAGACTAATGACTAACAAGCTACACTTGTAAGCAATTAAACAATGAACCAATTAAAGAAAGACACATAAAGCAAAAGAAGCACATGACATGATCACATGAGGGGCAGGGGAATCACATGACAATGAGAAAACTTCAAAATAAAAGACATAAAAATCTGACAGTGAACCAACACCCAAAACAAACCTGACAATATTTAGGTAATACAATATTTTACAGTTAGCCTACACGTTATATGTACTTGCTATAGTAGTTACAGTAAATTACACAAAATTACATGCAACTAACCCTAAACCAAATCTATACGCTAACCCTATAGTGCATGTTGTTAATTAATATTACTCAGTACTTAATTGCATAATTACACTGTAACAAGGACACCTTAAAGGTGCAATGTGTAAATTTTAGGAGGATATATTGACAGAAATGCAATATAATATACATATCTATGTTTTCAGTGGTGTATAAAGATCTTACATAATGAACCGTTATGTTTTTATTACCTTAGAATGAGCCATTTATATCTACATACACCGCGGGTCCCCCCTCCACGTCAAGTCGCCATTTTGCGCCGGCATGTTTCTACAGCAGCCCTAAACGGACAAACTGCTCTACAGAGCAAGTTTAGTCACTATGTTGTTCTTCTTCTAAATCGTTTGTGTTTTTAGAGGCAGCTTGCATCGTCACTACATTGAATACACACAAAGTAGTAGCAGTAGTAGTAGTCGTCTGGTTTATTAGAAGCAGAGACTGTTCTTTGTTAGAAGTAAGAAGAAACCTCATTGCTTCACACATTCTACTCTCTGCTGTCTCAGATGACGACATCCTTGTCTTGTGTCGGCCAGACGGCCACCGTAGCTTCTACAAAGGAGAGGAGTGCGGGGGGTGTGCACTGTTAGTTGCAGTTCGCAACCTCACTGCTAGATGCCGCTAGAATTTTGCACATTGCACCTTTAAAAGAGTCCTTAAAACAAAGTGTAACCAAAGCCACTGGAAGGCAAGCCTGCAACCTTTAGCCAAAAAAGCTTAACGGCTAATGCTAACTACGGCAGGGAGGAGTTTTAAACGGCGACACGATAGGCTGAGAGGTGCTGCACGTGATTAAGTTAGCCGTTACGCTTTCTCCAATGGTAAGAGATACAGACCCTCTCATCTCCCTATAATAATACGATCTCTGGTGTAACCAACATTTGCATTAAACTACCATATAAATGAAAGACTGTTCCTGAAATATTACAGTAGATAAATCTACCTGTTCGAGATCAAAATTATAAACAACAGCTATTTAATGACACACATAGACATGAGTGCAAGTCAATATGTTGACCAAGACCTGCATAAGTTGACAATTGGAAATGGAACAGCAGATGATCAAATCAATACTGATCAGGGATATTGATCCCTGAAAACTTGTCAAATGGGTCAGTGTGAGAATTATTGTGGATCTTACTTTTCTAATGCATTCCAATTATTTTTTTGCATTGAATGCAATGCGAGCATCGATTAATTACATTAACAAAAAATCCATCTGATCAGTTCAGACTACATGATTACAATATTGTTGTTCAAATAAGTTTCAGCTTCTGTTTTCCTGCTTAATGCTACATCCAATAATATGTTCCAAAATAACACAACTGTCATACATACCTGTTTGTATGTGTATATGAGTAGATCTGCAAATGCCTGCCACACACTCATAATTAGACAGTATTGATGTCATTGTGTTGAAAAGTCTGTGGGTTAAAATCCTGCCCTCTGTGTGAGTGCATTTTATTATTCTAATTATTCTCCCCCTCGTGACTAATGACCACTGTAGAATCTGATTTAAATCTGTTCTCTATGTATTTATCAGTGTGTTAACACAGGGAGGTGATGCTTTGAAATGACATACACACACACACATGTTCGTTTTTGTGAATTGTGGGGACATTCCATAGGCGTAATGGTTTTTATACTGTACAAACTGTATTTTCTATCCCCCTACACTACCCCTACCCCTAAACCTAACCATCACAGGAAACTCTGCACACTTTTACTTTCTCACAAAAACTCATTCTGTATGATTTATAAGCCTTTTGAAAAGTGGGGACATGGGGTAATGTCCTCATAAGTCACCTCTTTTTGTAATACCTATGTCATACCCATGTCATTATACACATTTGTGTCCTGATATG
Source organism: Anabarilius grahami (assembly GCA_003731715.1). Taxonomy (NCBI): domain Eukaryota; kingdom Metazoa; phylum Chordata; class Actinopteri; order Cypriniformes; family Xenocyprididae; genus Anabarilius; species Anabarilius grahami. The sequence goes on from RJVU01018862.1 coordinate 5,546,665, forward strand.
TCACAAAAATGCGCGCGCACGCACACACACAAACATATTTATAGTGAAACAGCCAGTAGGTATCACAAAAACACATCTGTAGTTTAGCAATAAATCAGCAGAACTAATTATGAAGGCATGAAAAGACCATTTCACACACTGGCAAATAAAATTTCTGCCTCGCTAGCTACTGTATAAATGAGATGAGATGACTTTTGAGCCTGAACATTTCTGAACTATTATTAATTTGGAGACTAGTTATCCTGATTATGGATTTGTAGTTATGGCTATTATGGCAGGTTTTATTTTTTCCTTTATGTCATAATGCACTTTCTGGGTGTTTGTGCTTGCAAATTAACTGATGGTGAGAGTCAAAGTAAAGGATGTTTATACTGAACTAATATAACGACAGAGCAATTATACTTTCGAATAATGTCTGTTAACTTTACAGATAACCTTACCTATTAAATAAATGAAATACTTTTCAATGTTTTATGTATTATTTATTCAGGTTCTTTTTATGTAAAATTAAATTGCAGTTGAAGACTTTCAGCATTCAAAATGAGGCCTAAAGGAAATAGGCGAGTGGCAAACATGTTTTTACACCACTGTAAATTGATGACGCAAATGCAGTTTGTCATTGCTAAATGTTCAAAAACATTAACAAATTACAAGGAAGTGTGAGAAAAACAGCAACCCGTCCACTCAAAGTTACAGTTACCTCTAGAAAGCAAGGGATGAGGTGGCACTTTATGCATGACATCCCTTGGCTATTGGAAACCATGACTTTGCCGGCCTTGAGCTGGAGACATTAATCTAGCATAATCAGGATTAATGCAGAACACAGCCCTTTTACTCGCACTGACAGATGGCTTCAATTACGTGAGCACTTTAATACATTTAAGAGAGCACGAGTCATAAACTCATCGATTAGATTAGACAAAACCCAAAACAAGCACGGGTCTATTCCAGGAATTACAGAAAAAATAATAAAAAAGAGATATAAATCTGAAAATTTAAGACTTCAGGATGACAACTTGACTTACACAAGTAGCATGTGCATTTGCAAAAAGATAAAACGTAAACATAATTATCCGAGTTTTAATGGCTATGGAGCATTTTGGAACAATTTTGTAATTCAGTAACCATAGCAATCCCATGGGAGAACTACACCCTGGACCACAGAATAAAAGACACTCTGAGCATATTGCATCTCAGGAAACAGGGAGTCTGATATTTAAGTGGGAGTTCAGTAGGTCCGCCAGGACTGTCGTTGTACTTTGGCCATTAGATAATTACTGGGACGTACTTCACTGCAGTTCTCTGAACGGATCTTTTGGTTGCTGTTATCTTTATATCCGTTTTGTTTATTCAGCCTGAATGTGTAATGCCTATGGGGGCAATCAAAGGAGCTGGGATTCAGAACAGTCTCATTGACTGAAGCCACAGGCTCAGCGCACCATTTAGCAGTGACGTGAATATGAAATATATTTTGTCTGGAGAGTTTGGCTGAGTCAATATTAATCTGCCGCTAAATCTGTCCTGCTATAAAGCCTTCTTATTCTGAAATGTGCTTGCTCTTACTCTGAGTCTTACCATTAAATTGACACTTTTGTTGCATTATTATACAACATTCTAATTATTATACAGAGCAATATTATACATTGTATAATATACATATTATACAATATATAACTAGTATTTCAAACTACATTAAGGCTACATCCATTTTCAAAAAATGTTGTCAAATCTGTGATGTGTTGCTGTAATTCTACCACTAGATGTCACTACGATAGTGCATAAATAGTTGAAGTTTGCATAGATGGACATGAGGTCCAGGCAGAGAACAGTCAGCTATCACAAACCTGGCATGACATACAGTATCAGACATGGATTACTGTAAAATTGCAATGTTCCTTAAGTGTTAGCTAATAAACAAACAACAAGTGTTATTTCAACATAAAATTATAGATCAACCAAGAAAAATATCTTCCTATATAAATGTGAACCATTTGATGTGCACAAAATCGTTCACTATTTCACTAATCCCTGTACAGTGATTGTCACACAGTCCACAATACAGATAATATTAAACAATTTGTCAACCTTCGTCAACCTAAATGCAGTAGCAAGTATACTTGTTCTTGGATTTATGTCACTGCACTGTAATGCAATGATTACTAGATTACTGTACAACAGGCTACCACAATCAGCCCTTGATCGATTACAAATGGTGCAAAATACTACCGCCAGATTTTTAAATGGGACTAGAAAGAAGGAGCCCATCACTTATTATAAAAATTTCTGTGCCTTTTAATACTGATTAGGCTTCCAATTTTATTGTTGGGTTAATGACTGTATTTTATGGTATGGCTTAACTTGTACAGCACT
>RJVU01018862.1:5549060-5561900 GCA_003731715.1 Anabarilius grahami
TTTTTTTTATCCAGAGATAGGTTGTTTCGCATTTTCTAATTATGCTCCATATATGTATGGAATGAACTTCAAGGTACATTACATATGGAATCTGTACCATCTCTTGCTATGCTTTTATATAGAACAGTGTACATGTTTTAAAATCTAATTAGGAGTTGTTAGAAAATTGTGTTTTATGTTTGTTCATTGTGTGGTGATATGTATTTCTTCGTAAATGTGTCCTCTGCTGCCTATCTTGACCAGGACTCCCTGATAGAAGAGATATTGTATCTCAATGGGACCTTCCTGGTTAAATAAATAAATGTGTGTGCGTGTAAAAAAATAATTAATTAATTAAAATTGTAACTGTTGTGTAAACACTTGACCATTTAATTCAGACTGAAGTTGTGGGCTGTATTGAATTGCGACACTGTAGCTTTAAGGAGGGGGCGGGCTGCGCAGTGATGACGCAGGAATAATAATGAAAGGATGCTTGAAAATTCCTCCTAGACTGCAGCGTGTGTGGTGACCAGCCGAGCCGCACACTTCACACATCCTAACAAGAGTAATTACACAGGCGAGCGGAGAGACCCAAAGAAGACTCCAAACAGGGGAAGAGAGAGGGGCTTTGGAGAGACTTCCAGGAGAGACACACACGACATAACTCACTTATAAACAGAAAGAGTGGGATTTTGCCATACTAAGTTCAATTAAGGATAAGTCTTAATTTATATAGCAGTCTACTTGGGAGGGAAAAAAAACTTTAAAAAGCTTTGTTTTTTTGCACAAAAAAAGAAAAAGAAAAAAGTTACTTCGTTTATTGGTGTCAAAGATGTCATGTTTCATGTCACTATGTCTGTCCATTTGGGTAGTACTCATGATGCCTGGCAGGACAAGTGCACTGAATGACAACATCAATGTGATGGTCATGTTGCCTCTCAACAACACATACTTGTTCTCTTACCCGAGAGTTTCTCCGGCTATCGAGTACGCGAGAAAAACCCTCGAGAGAGCAGAACTCTTTGCAGGTTTGAAATTCAGTGTGCACTATGAGAACTCCGCGTGCGGGGTGGACGCTCTCTACGCGCTCGTGGACACGCCGGGAGACGAGCGTCCCAACCTGGTCCTCGGTCCTGTGTGCGAGTACGCGGCCGCGCAGGTGACGAGAGTGGCATCCCACTGGAACATCCCGGTGATCTCAGCAGGTGCTCTGGCCACCGGCTTCAGATTGAAAATCAGCGAGACGAGCGAGTACTCTCATCTCACACGAATCGCACCAACTTACCTGAAAATGGCTGAGACTTTTCAGGCGATATTCGAACATTTCGCCTGGAGAACGGCATATTTGATTTACGACGATGATAAAGACGAGAGAAACTGTTACTTTACGATGGAGGGGGTTTATATGGTGCTCTCAGACTACCACATCGTCACAGATTTCGCTGTGTTGAACTCGCAAGAGGAGAGAGTAGACGCCGACGGGATCATCACCTCCGTCTACGGGAGCGAAGGTAACGTTACTCGTTCACTTGTCCGTCATTTTCCAAACGCTTTACGGCAAGCCGTTTTAACATTTATTCCTCAAGATAAACCAGAATATATTTGGCTTATTTTTTCATTAGCTACAAGTGTTTAATTTGATTTTAATACTTATAGATACTAGTATGTATTTAGTCACTAGTACTTATTCATTATACGCACTATAACTGTGTGACAAGTTACACGTTTTTGGCATTGAATTGCATGGGGATCTGTGGTTCTGATATTATTCACATTAGATTAGTATGTATTCCAATTGTTGCTGGTGCCTATTTCAGTATTAGCTAGTAGCTAACTATTCATTAGGTGCTACAGTAGTTCTGTTTTCTTCTGCTCGACAAGTACTGATAAGAAGTTTTAATGAATAAAACGGCTTGCCATAGATGCCAAAAGTGTCTTAAAAGAACAACCCCCTGGAGAAGTTACTTGCCAGAAGGTGATAATTTGCACAAGTGGAATGGATGGCAACTTGCTGGGTTTGAGCCTGATACCTTTCATTTACTCCAGACTGGTGAAGAGAGAAGGTCTCTGGAGAGACTTGCAGGAGAGACACCTTTCAATTACTAGACTAGATCTTAACCATTAGACTACACCAAAAGTGGTAGCAATCCACATTGATACTAAATCGATGTTTCCACATTAAAGAATTTCAGTATAACATGATGCAAATGGGACACATTTCATATTTGGTGACGATAAAGGGGTACTTAAGTGGTTTGTACTGTAGGGGTACGTAACTGATAAAATGTTTGGAAAACACTAGAGAATATTAGCTTTGAAAAACATTCAGAAAATTCCGTGCTGTCAGATTTTTTTTCACCAGTAGCTTGTTCTCTGTTGTAAGTTGTGACTCAACTCGGGTATTTACAGGTCAAAAGGGTGGATTTGCAAAGTACTGCCCCTGGTCAAAAACACTTCCTTATATTATTAAGTCACTTTTAATTTAAACTGGAACTGGAACATAGTTTTTCTGGAAGTGTTGAATATATAATACCAAATGATAATGCATGGAAGCAGTCTGAACAGCAATCCCAATCCGGAGCATGTTAAACTGCCTGGGATGTTGCAACAGACAAGAGCAACACAGAACATACACAAACTTGTCAAATGCAGATATTTTCCCTAACTAGGGCTGCTCCCTGTCTGTAAAGATAGGTAAGAGGTCAGTTGCAGTCCATAAGAAAGCCGGTGGAAAAAATGATCAGAATTTTGACAGGCGGTCAACACTGAGCAAGAGCTGTAGGAATTTTGGGGAGCAATTTGCAGGCTTTAGCACTCCTCTAGACATCCTCAAGCACTTTTTAACAGCTTTTCGCATGGCGAGTAAAGTCATGCGCTGTCTGCCTGGCTGATTCTCAATAACCAGAGAGGATACACCCTCCCTTGAGCTCACTGCTACTATTGGTGTTGGATGCATTGTGGCGCTAAAAGATATGCCTGCTGTCAAAACTATTAACTGTCTACTGTTATCCTTCTTTCAAACATCATATCCGTCTGCCCTTAATCTGTGGCGTTTCACAAAAAGTCTGACTGTGCACCTCCTTACTGATCCTGTTTCATAAACAGTGCATTTCTCACATTCCTAGCAAGGATGTTGTCGATTTTAGAAAATATACACATATCCCTCAATACAGGGGCCCTGTATCACTGTGTCCCGTGCATTGAAACGAACATCTTAGGTTTTTTAAGCTAATATTGCATATTGTGTGAATGCTGGTCATTAAAGGAATGTTCCACCAATTCTGAAAATGTCAGTATGGAATGACTGAAATGGGGTAGAAGGTTAATGCTGTCTTGGGGCTGTTTTGACACTAACAATGACAGGGTAACAGCTCTTAAGGCTTTTTATAATTTTCTTTCACTTTTCTACAAGTTTACAGCAGCTAGAGGTCCTCAACATGTTGCGAAGTATGGAATGCTCCTCATATAAGGACATATATTTTCTTTGATCTGCCTATCACAGGCCATGCAGAGATATAAATGTGGAATCTCAGTGATGGGATGCATTTTTTAAGCCACCACCCAAACACTCAGGCCTCGTTTACACTAGTGCATATTTGGTTTAAAACGGCGTTTTAAAATGAAAACGATCCTCGTCTACACTGGCGTTTCCACAGCGTTTCAGAAATGATCTCCGTCTACACTACACAGCCGAAAACGCATGTCACATGACCGTTCATGCACACTGGACATGTGCGTACAAGTGTAAACAGTTGTCTCTTACGCATGTAGGGCATTGCAGTATTAAAATAATGCTGAGTTTAACTGCACAGTGACTGCTAAAAATGACAACAAAGTCAGCAAAGATTGCAGTTCAGTCTCCATGTTATTGTTTACACGGTCGTAAAGGATACGCAGAGCGAACGTGGGCAGCCACGGCATCATTTTCAAAAGTCTCCGTTTTGGTCTGTTTATACTGAAACGCAACCCCGGCATTTTAAAACTAAAACAGGGTCTGCAGTATTTTCGAAAGTCTCCGTTTTCGAGGCTCGAAAACGCCGGCGTAGTGTAAACGACAGGCATAACCGTAGCAAAACTTATGCGTTTTTTAAAGTAAACAAGCAGCATGGCCAAAATTTCATACTGTAGTCTGGCTTATATTTTTGCCTTATATTTTTTCATCTACAGTATGTCTTACACTGTATACCAGACGTGCCATCGTCTCAACGTTTTTATTTATCTTTATTTTCACCATGGAAACAAGTCAAGAAGTCAAGTCTTCTCACTTTACACCCACCTTTGACTAGGCATAAGATTCAGTCTCAGACATGCGCTACGCCCAGATGGTGCAACAGGTATTAATTCTAAGCAGGACTTAAAACGCATTTTACGTTAAGCTTAGTCTTTTGACCGGGTGTACGCTGATGTTTTCCCCAACAGTAAACTAAACGTTCACCTAAGACATAACAGATAATGTTTGTGTGAATACTCGCCAAGACAGATTTATTTATTTATTTATTTTTTGAAATACTGTAATTCTGTGTTTAACGGAATTGCTGGCGCTTTGGATATGTCAGTCAGTGTAAGTAAGATCGTTTTGTTTACATCAGCATGAGTTTGAAAATCACATTTCATTGGTTCAGACTCATGCCTTTGAGATACGGGAACAAGCACTGCTTTGCTAGACGCGGTGGAGAAAACTAATTTTCTCCAATTACTGAAGCCTTTTTCATAACACATTGAAAACTGCACGGCCATTGGTTCGTGCAGTTCAAATAAAACAAACCAATGACAAGGCAACGGAGCTGCACAAGCCTATGACGATGAAGCACGCCAGAGCCCGCCGAAATGGGCAGGGTCATCTGGCTATATAAGCGGGCATTCTGGCATAGGATCCTCAAGTTAATTCGACTGAAGCGACGACAGTGAGTCGTGCAGTGACATAGCAAAGCTAGCAACGCAGTACTCGTTCCCGTATCTCAGGGAACTGAGGTTACGTTAGTAACCGAGTACATTCCCTTTCGATACTTCACTCGTACTGCATCGTTAGACATGGTGGGGAGCCAGTACAATCACGCTGTGCTATGATAGAGGAACACCTGATATGTAAATTCGCCTTCAGCACCTAAGGCATCCAGAGGGACCAAATATAGCAGGGCAAAGCCATTAATTAGGGTCTCAGATCTAAGTCAGGGCCCTACAGGAGGCAAAGCGGGGTAAACTCACAGAGGTCAAGCCCAGCCCTGGACAATCGTTCTAAGAAAAAACTCAGTACAGCCTAGGCACTAAGGGAGGGCCAAGAGCGTACAAGAAGTAAAGGCAAATGCCTGAAGCCAACAACCCGGATCAAATCGGAGTCACAAGGAATTTTAGCGATTTTGAACACGTTAAGGTCAAGCTCTGCTCAGAACTGGTCCTGCCTCGAGGCAGGTGCATGGGTTCCCTGTGGGTCGAACTCCGACAGGCCAACTTACTACAAAGTAAACTTACAGAAAGGACCCGAGCCTGCAAGGCAAGGATGTCCAGGTTGTAGAACCTGGCATAGGTGGACGACGAGGCCCAGCCAGCCACCGCACAGATTTCTGCAATGGACACACAACTGGACCCTACCCATAATGAGGCTATGCCTCTGGTGGAGTGGGCTCGTACTCCAATGGGGCATTGAAGGCTTATCCATCGGGTTAGTCTCTGGTTCGTGACCGGATGCCCTTTGGTGCAGCCTCCGAAGCATACAAAGAGTTGTTCCGACTGCATGAACGGGGCAGGGCGCTCAATGTAAATTCTCAAAGCCCTGACATGGCAGAGTAAATTTAACTCCTGGTCATCCTCCGAGGGAGGAAGCGCAGAGAGTGCACTTTAGGTACATAACAATGCCTTGGCTTTAGGACAACTTTGGAGTCGTTGGGCATGAACTCAAGGCAGGTAGGGCTCATGGAGAGCACCTGTAAGTCTCCTACTCGCTTGACCGATGCTAAAGCTAGTAGAAGGGCGGCCTTTAGCGACAGGGGCAGAAGGTCGGCTGATTGTAACGGCTCAAAGGGGGGATGCCTAAGAGTCCTCAGAACCGTAGACAGGTCCCATGTAGGGACCGTAAGGGGGCGAGGCGGATTCAGCCTCCTAGACCCCTTTAAAAAGTGAACAACCAAGTTGTTCCTGCCTACCGACTGTCCAGATATAGAAGTGTAAGAAGCTGCTATAGCTGCTACATAGACCTTAAGAGTGGAGGGAGTGTAACCCTTATCCAACAACTCTTGGAGGAAGGACAATATCAATGATATGTCGCAGGAGGTTGGGTCTTCGCCGCGGGCTGCGCATCAAGCAGAGAAGACCGACTGTTTAAGGGCATAGACATGTCTCATAGATGGGGCACTAGCCTGAGAAATTGTATTTGAAATGTTTTCGGGGAGGTCCACAGGCTCCCATCGAGAGGCCATAGGTGCAGAGCCCACAGCTCGGGCTGGGGGTGCCAGATCGTTCTGTTTGCCTGAGAGAGGAGGTCCCGTCTCAGGGGAATGGGCCATGGGGCTGCTATGACGGCATCGACGGCAGGTCCAAAAAGACCAACGGGGGAAACTGGGGAGTCGAGGAAAAGGGCCTTGTCCACTTCCTTGATCTCCGTCAGGTTAACCATAAATGGCGCTCCAGCACCAGTAAGCTGGCCATTGACCTGCTGATAGCCTGAGCCATAGCCTTTGTAGCGCACAGGGCCAGGTCAGTCATACTGCGCAGCTCTTTAAATACGGCTGGGTCGGGTCCAGACTCATCCATACAACGAAGGAGTTTGGCCTGAAAGACATGGAGGACGGCCATGGTGTGTAATGCAGAAGCCGCCTGGCCAGCCAAGGTTTAGACTCGTCCAGCGAGGGCTGACGCCATCCTACAGGGCTTAGACGGATGAGTGACCTTCGCTTTCCATCCAATGGCAGTGGCCTGGCAGAGGTGTGTGGCCACCGACTCATCCAGGGGAGGCAGCTTCTCATAACCTTTTTCAGGTAGCTCGCTGGCGAGGGGACATGGAAGAGGATACAAAAAAATTTGGCATCCATCCCAGCTCTAGCGTCAATGGGTTCCAGAGACGGCAAGGGGGCGGGGTCGTTCGTCGAGCCCGTCCAATCCTCCGCCTCTGAGGCCGCCAATGACATGCTGTCATCTAGGGTATCGTCTTCAGGCCCCCCCGAATTAGACCAAGTCACTCGCGATGGCAGAGGGATGTTGGTCTGGGCGGGAGAAAAGAATGGGAGAAACCTCTCTGTGTGGAGAGAGTGAGGCACGCGGGACCTGTGCCAGCATGAGCTCAGTCGTAACTGAGCGCTGAGTTCCTCTGCCCCGCTGTTTTTTCTTCACAGGCTCCTGGGAGGAAAATTTGCTCTTAGTATATATCTCTTTGAACTCTCCGGATGGCGCCAGGGGATGCGCTGAAACAGCTGCTCGCAGACGCTAAAGGCGGCTCGTGAGCGGCGCGCTGATAGAGCTTGCTTGCAGAGCTGCGATCAGCTGAAGCAGTCAACAACGAGAAGGATTCTAGTCTCACAGTGCACAGAAGAGAAGAAGATTGTCGTCGCCGAAGGAGAATAAATCTGAGGATCCTATGCCAGAATACCCGCTTATATAGCCAGATGACCCCGCCCACTTCGGCGGGCTCTGGCGGGCTTCATCACCATAGGCTCGTGCAGCTCCGCTGCCTCGTCATTGGTTTGTTTTATGTGAACTGCATGAACCAATGGCTGTGCAGTTTTCACTGCGTTATGAAAAAGGCTTCAGTAATCGGAGAAAAAGGAGTTTTCTCCACCGTGTCTACTAACGCAGTACAAGTGAAGTATCGAAAAGGGAACTCCTCTCAGAAAACATACAAATAGTTACTTTTAGATGTTTAATTGCTATTTGGAGCATTGGGATTGCTAAATAAGGTCTTAACTCCTTTTTGTGAACCTCAAATTCGACCAAAATTGAAATTTTTCACTCGTTTTGCCTGTAGCTCGAAATTAGCCCGTATGCATTCCGACTCATTTTGATAGCACGGGTCACATATGGTTAGTTGCATTGTATTGATTGCAACTATTGTAGCATTGTTATCCAAACAGACCTGTGACCCACCAGCTGAGAACATAGCCATAGAGCAGCAGTTCAGTACTATGTTAAGGAGCTTGTGATAGTACTAAAGCAGCCATTTTTCAAAGATAGAATTTACCAGAATTTGAAGGGAACATCATTTAAAAAAAAAAAAAAAAAATTTAAAAGCTTTATGACAAGTGACGAGATAACTTGGCTATAGCCCTATGATAATAAAAGTTTGTGTTTATATTACCATAAATTACTGACATAGCCACTGTATAAATTAGCATATATTTGAATGCTAAGTGATGCAGCCTGTTCCATGAGGTAGATTGCTGGCATTGAAATTAGTATTCCAGGCATGGTAGATGCTTCATTGTTTGGCTGCAGTGGTGTAAGTAATGTAGTAGTGAGTACTGATACAGTAAATATGGCAAAGATGCTTAAATTTATCTGGGTGTCAAACTGATAAATTACATTATGAGTTAGTACATATTTAATTTTTGAAGTACTACTTTTCACTACTCATGGCTTGTTTTTTTTTAAAATATCATTTTAACTTCAAAATGCAGACTGCAACTATGTTCAGAGGTCAATGACAAAAGCATGTAAGAAAGCTGATTTATGTGGCTGCTTATAATAACAGCATTCATCAGTATCTACTCTCTCACACAGTTTCTCATAATAAGAAATCAGTACAGATTGCCAAACAGTTTTTGTTTGCCTGCAGTCATCTTTAAAGGACGTCATTGGGACATTCTCCAGCACCCGTGACGCCTGATTTGATTAATTGGCCATTGCAATACCCTTGTTTTTGTTGTTGTCAGTCTTCGTTATGCAGTTTTGAACCTGTTGCATGAGGCTGCGGTGTGTTGGTTGGCACAGCTGAGGCAAATGTAATAAAATACAGGTAAGTTTAATGACATGGCCCAGCCTGCACATGAGAGCTGATTTAAAAAAAATGTAGCACCTGTTTATCGAAAGACTGTGGAGTGGGAGTGTTCTGTGGGTATGATGGCTAGATGAGTGTCAACATTGGTAACAATCCGCTTGTTAAGTCATGACATAAGAAATACAGTTTTTGGATCCAAGCCTCTACTAATTTCAGCTAAGCTAAGTGTACAATACAGTGTCTGGGCTCACAGTGTCCCGGACACGAGTATTTTAATGATTCATAAAAGATCATTGGCCATTTGAGAGATTTAGGTATAGAGATAAATCTTAGGATTATGATTTTTTTTATGGTATCACAGCACACTGAGTGTATATCAGCATCATGTGTGGTTTGCTTTTGGCATCTGATAGAGTGTTTGGACCAGGAAATGATACCTAGCTGTTGAATGTGTAACATATAAAATTCCAAGTTATAATGATTTGCATCCAAAATAGACTGCTTTTTTCCATGATGTGCACTCTGTTTGTAGATGTAATCACTATTATAAATGCTATTTTTTTAAACATCATATGTCTAAGCTAAACGTTTATAAACATCTGTTTTGTCAGATCTCCACACTGATGCTAAATGTCAGAAGATAACGCACTTTAATGAGGATGGAATACAGTGTTGCAATGTTTTGACAGTGAATGACGTGAGCACAGAAGCACAAGCTGGCTGAGTGGTCCTCAGGGAGTGAATTTACTAAGCCAGATATATGTCATTATAGCCCTGCTTATTTTGCATTCTGTGCCATGCTGCCAAAGTCGGACAGAGCGGCAAGACAGTAAGCCCTTATACTCAGTAGCGATACTGCACAAGTTTGCACAGCGATATTATTTCCATGTGCACGTTCACACTATGAGTCTATATAGACCCCCAGGTGCTTTAAATGCGGTGCAACCAACGGTAAGTGTGCCATGTGTTGCCCCTTTGCATTCCTCAGCTCATTTGTAACTAGTGTCAGTGGGAAAATCCAGATTTTTGAAATATTGCTGGCTGGAGCTGTACCCCATGGAATCGCTGGAGAGCCAACACAGGGCCTGTAGTGTGCTGTATGCTCTGTAATTAAAGGGTGCTATAGTGCAGGAATACTGAGGTGAAGTTTGTCCCACTCAGCTGAGGATATTTCAAGCAGTGCATTACACTGACTGAGCTGTGGGGAAAGTTCCAATCCTCTGAATCTTCCTATTTATGGGACACTTTGCGACTTTTTTGAAAAAAACTCTGTTTGCTTGTTGTTTGTTTATTTATTTTTTACCTCCTTGCTCCATGGGAAAATATTTCGTACCTCAGACTGTGTTTCTGTTAGACCAGGTCAAAAATAAGCTATTCTATGGTACTCAAAGGCTTGTGCTTACATAATTGAATCAATGCCACATGTTCTTGTAAAGCTGGCCAGTAGCATAAAGGTCGTAATTAATCTTAAACGAACAGCACTGAGCGTTTTCTCAGGATCAAGATGATAATACCTTAATGTGCAAGTTGAATTTATGGTCTATAAAACTCTTATGAGGACAAAGTGCTTTATTTTGTCTGCCATAAATAGAAATGGGAAAACATAAGAAAATTAATGGTTCTGGTGCATGCAGTATTATCATACAAACAACCAGTCACTAACTTTATTTAGGTCTCACAAGCCTTAACATTGTATCGATTTTTGGTTCATGGAGATGTAAATGAAAAATAAATAAAATTAATGACTTGTAGTTCAGCAAGTGAGTCAGATTAATTGAGAAACTGCTCCATCTGATACATAAGTTGTGATTCATTAAAAAGAACCAGTCTTTCTCTTGGGAATCGGACTTCACTGGCCACGCTCTACGTTTTAGATTCAGCAAAAAGAACCTGCTCAGAAGAGTCATTCGCTTACTGTGACCTCTGTATGTTTTGTGCTGAATAGTTACGCAGGGAACACTTTGTTTTAGTACAGTGTTCCGTCGTTATCAGCGGAAGACACACGAGATCCGAACGTCATGAAAATCATTATTACATTATTATTTTATTTTGTTTATTATTTTCTTGGTTCCCCACCTTAGACATAAATGCCTTTTTGACATTATACACATAAACCTGGTGGCGATGGTTGCTTAAAGTTGTTGTTCTGAATTGCAAATAACATTCTGTTCCTTGTCGTTTTGCAGTGGTGATTATGTGTGCCAGGGCGGACACAGTACGAGACCTCATGCTGGCATCTCATCGACGCAAATTAACCAGCGACAGCCACATCTTTTTCAACATCGAGCTCTTCAACTCCTCTTCCTATGGTAAAGCTCCACTGCTCTATTCAAGGTTGTTGTGCACTGATTACAGAGCTTATCTCTATTCCCAAGATGAGCCATAGTCGGACGAGATTGTCTTACGACCCTGTAGCACAATGAAGCTATCTACAGGTCTTCTGCTTGATAGAGATTACATTCAAGAGATATTTGGCTCAACACAATAGCGCCTGGATATTGTCTGGTGAGCAGAACCAGGATGTTCCACCGATGTTCCTGTGCATATCTAACAGCCCCATTGTTGCAGCAAAAGTAACAGAGTAGATATTTTGCCCATTGTCATTGAGGTTTTATCAGAAGACACAGGCAAAACATGGTTGTATAATGTCCTTATCTTGAGAGACATACTTTTCTATAGCAAATCTTGCAATATGTTGATGTGAATGAATTTGTTTCAATAAAACACAACATTATTTCACAGGGGATGGATCCTGGAGGAGAGGAGACAAATATGACAATGAGGCCAAGGCTGCCTACAGTTTTCTCAACACTGTGACATTACTTAGGTCCACCAAGCCAGAGTTTGAAGACTTCTCCATGGAAATGAAAAAGTCACTACAGCAATCGGGCATCCCTGTTTGTGAAGACTGCAGTGCTGTACGTGAGTCTTTGAAACAAAATTACTGAAAATAATGTTAAAAATATATATTGAATACTTTCATATTCAAAAAGCCAAATATCAGACTTTTATTGAATTTCAGATTAATTTGGACTGGTCTTTGCAGATCTAACGATCTTTGTTCACATTTTTATTTTAACTGTCTATTTTACATTTACTTTCTATTTGCAAACACAAATATATATATACAGTGGGTACGGAAAGTATTCAGACCCCCTTAAATTTTTCACTCTTTGTTATATTGCAGCCATTTGCTAAAATCATTTAAGTTAATTTTTTTTCCTCATTAATGTACACACAGCACCCCATATTGACAGAAAAACACAGAATTGTTGACATTTTTGCAGATTTATTAAAAAAGAAAAACTGAAATATCACATGGTCCTAAGTATTCAGACCCTTTGCTCAGTATTTTGTAGAAGCACCCTTTTGATCTAATACAGCCATGAGTCTTTTTGGGAAAGATGCAACAAGTTTTTCACACCTGGATTTGGGGATCCTCTGCCATTCCTCCTTGCAGATCCTCTCCAGTTCTGTCAGGTTGGATGGTAAACGTTGGTGGACAGCCATTTTTAGGTCTCGCCAGAGATGCTCAATTGGGTTTAAGTCAGGGCTCTGGCTGGGCCATTCAAGAACAGTCACAGAGTTGTTGTGAAGCCACTCCTTCGTTATTTTAGCTGTGTGCTTAGGGTCATTGTCTTGTTGGAAGGTAAACCTTCGGCCCAGTCTGAGGTCCTGAGCACTCTGGAGAAGGTTTTCGTCCAGGATATCCCTGTACTTGGCCGCATTCATCTTTCCCTCGATTGCAACCAGTCGTCCTGTCCCTGCAGCTGAAAAACACCCCCACAGCATGATACCACCATGCTTCACTGTTGGGACTGTATTGGACAGGTGATGAGCAGTGCCTGGTTTTCTCCACACATACCACTTAGAATTAAGGCCAAAAAGTTCTATCTTGGTCTCATCAGACCAGAGAATCTTATTTCTCACCATCTTGG